>OY735226.1:43884079-43946579 GCA_963457665.1 Thysanoteuthis rhombus | reverse complement strand
AAACATGTTTCATTTACAGAGTAGTTACGTTTTTACAAGCTTTGTATAATATAATTTTTGGATTAAAAAAATCATGATTATGGTTATCTGAATTTATAAAGTTAGTCTTAATTCTACATTAAGCATGGCTTTCATAATGAAAACAAACAACTGAAATCTGGTACAACGGATGCATTTTGATTTTTGCACCAATGCCACACAATATTTCATTCGAAACTGTGGATGGTTTATTTCTGAACCGGAGCCACAAACCCCCCAAAATATATGATACGGGACCCTAGTTTGAGAAACTCTGCCCTAGAACATGCAATCGACGATCAAATCTACTCAAATAACGAACAGCGTTTCATGATCGCTGTCCATAAGACTTTACTCTTCCTCGCAGAGGTAAAAGTTCTGCTGATGGAAACGGCTCCTATTTGCCATTTCAAAGTATACACCCTTCCCGGTGAACGGATTAAGTATTTGTTCTGTAAAGAATAAAAAAAAAAACAAGAGAAAACGATTCACAATGCAAATAGATCTATGATTGTTTTCACTGATATCATCGAGTCGACCACAAGAAAAACAGATTTGGACACACTTCGTATAGAAATGATCAGCAAGCTTATCTTGCTGGCTGTTTTTAGTAGGTTTAATCCTCTTTTGTTCTCCCCACTATTTATATTCTACTACCAAACCATGTGAAAAAATCACTTGAAAAAAATAACAGATGAAGACGCACGTCGTCTAGCAATGATCAGCAAGCCAAACGCGGAACCTGTTGTTATTTGGTTCAATCTTCACTGGATATTCTACTATTGATGGTCTGTGATAATTATAAATGATATGAAAAAAAAAAGAAGCAAGATACGAACAGATAGTAATGATCAAAAGTGGGTCATGCTGACCGTTCTTAGTGTAGATGGTCAGATACACACACACACACACACACACACACATATATATATATATATATATATATATATATATATATATATATATATATATATATATATATATATATATGGCTGTTTTCTGTCCGTAACACTGGAGTCTTTCATTTAGAGGTAGAATGTCTCCGATGATAATACTTCCTCCTCCTCCTCACCATTAGAAACTATGGTCTCTTCCACTGAAACAAATTCATGATTCTTGTTTTACTTAAAAAGATATTTCATAGAAATATCGGATTCACCCGTATTTTTCACGCCTAACCAAGAGACTGACCCACAAACTGAGAACCATGCAACGTGCACATGAGAAAATCATGCTCAACATCACACGGGGAGATCATAAGACAGTACAGTAGATTAGGGGAAAACAGGAGTCCGAGACATCACAGAAACCTTTAGGAAACTTGAATGGCAATGGGCTGGTCATGTTGCAAGAATGGCACACAACCGATGGACACCACGATTCACAACATGGATACCTAGATATCATATGCAGAACTGAGGCCGACGGAATTTGAGATAGTAAGACAAACTAGACAGGTTCAGAAAATATTGGCCCACAATTGAGAAGAGTGGCGAATCCTAGGGAGGATATATTTCCAACAATGGACGATAAAAGCCTGATGGTGATAAGATAACTAGTGATTCATGATAATGGCAACTGCATACTTTTTTTTGACTGGGTAAAAAACGTTGGTGCCTATATGAACAGATTGCTTGAAAGCTCACTCAACACCACAAAAACAAGCAAAATTTTGCAGTGTATCATTTTTAAAAGTTTTCCCACATAAATTAATCATGATTGCTTATTCACTTTACGCCATATTCCCTCAAGGCTTCAGTAGGAACGTTCTTCCTTAGGCTAGTAGAGGGAACCAGTATGTCCGTGTTTTTTTGATGGGGTTGGGTTGGGTAACTAGGTTATAATAATGTGATTTTTTTTTCCGATTACGAATTCGTGTTTTTTCTAAATTTATATGCGTGGCAGAATTTCTTTATGAGTTGATGCAATATCTTTGCATATTAATCCTCCTAAAACAAGGAAATTTCAATATTTTTTTCCTCAAAAATGCATATAAAATTTTCACATTCCGCAGGCTCATATTAAAATTTATATATAAAACTAAAAAAAAAAAACATGTTTATATTTTATTCCATCAATAATCTTGGGCTGAGTCGTCAGGAATAGGATTTGAATTGTTCGGACTTATGGAGTCTTTACTTATTAGCCGTGAACAAATTGACAGATATATTTGAATTTCTATGGGATGATATTTTTTTTCAGTGAGACCGAGCGGCGATATGGAAGAAGGAAAAGGCAGGGACGTAACTGAGTGGGGAGGGAAATGGGGATGATTCACAATCTCCCCCCCCCCGGTCTTTTTAATAGAGGGGGAAACTCAAAGGGTTTATCAATAGTTTTCACCGACTGCGTTTTAACTAACATTATACAATAATAAATCTGACTAAATTTTTGAGAGAGTCCCCCCCTGAGGAGCCAGAATTTCACTTTTCGAATATTTCCCTTGTAGTCGCTGTGGTAGCTGGAGATGCCTGTGCCCCTGTTGACCTTATCAGCCATCGGCAGGTCTGCATGAGATATGCACCCTTTTTGCAAAGTCAAATACGTGCAAACATACGCATATATAGTGAAATAAAGGATTCTCTGAACAAACATTTTCATGTTTCTGCCCTTTAGGTCTTCTTCAGGCGAATGATTTGATTTATTCAGATCTTTGTTGAGGACGTTCTTTGGAGCTGAATCTATTTTCAGGGTTGAAAACTCCGCCTTATTTTTTACACGCTTCTTTTCCATTCTTTCTTTGTTAATAAATTTTCCATTTGTAGTATATTAAGTTTTTTCTATTTGTAGTAACCAAAGCCTTTTTCCTCATGGTCAATTTAAAAAAAAGTTCTAGCTATATTCTCGTCATATATTACTGAATACATATAAACAATGATATCTATCAATGTATGTAGTTTTTGTAACTGCCAATGTGTATTAGATTCGGAAATAACAAGGTGCACATAAATACCACGTGTTTTCAAAATCTTAATCGATGATTGTCTTAACTAAATAAAATTAAATCCTATGATAGGATTTAATACCGTTCGAAACTTTACCAACCATCAAGATCAAACTTATATTCTACTCCAACTGTGTCCCGATAAATAACTATAACACCTGAATTTTCTTCTTTGCCCTTTTCACGAGCTGTAATGAGAAAAAGGATCTCAGCAAACATGTTTCCATTAGCTGCCTATCAAATATCAAAGAGCTGCATGTGGATCGCCCCCTGCGCTGTTGAATTGTATTTCAGAAAGTCCACTAAGTTTTTATTTTACATCATGCAATGGCTTGGATTCGCTAACAAAGGTTTTAGAGAGGGTTCGAACGTCTGTTGCTGGTCAGTTGACATTTGGTATTACCCATAGTGGACCAGCGAGTCTTTCGGCACAGACTGCAGGAGGAGGATTACCATCCAGATAGGGGAACCGATTTTGTAACATTGTGTTTGCTTTCGTTCTGCGGTTTGCATTTTTGGGTCACCAGTTGTCAGAATTGCAACATTCTTAATTCAGTAAATTTTTTCCAAAAGATGGAAAAATTCCCCAAGAATCGACTGAATCAAGAATAGAATCGTATTCTATGACTGACTACAGAACTTAATTAGAAGCATCAAAACAACTCTGTGTCACACTCTGTTGTAGTAGGGATTCGGGGAAATAGGCTTATTGTGTCGTTCAGTTGACCAGACGATGCCGTTACCAAATGGGATTTTACTTCACAAAGCGTAGCGCTGCACTGTGTAGTCGAGTCAAAAAGGGCCAAGGATTCATCCTGAGACTTAAAGACCAGCGCTTTCATGTCTTTACAATGATAGTTGCAGGGACAAAAGAGAATTCTTGAGGAGAGCCTACTAAAATGTTCCCGTTAAACTAACTGACTTTGCATCACACTCTGCTCTCATGGGGGCTAGGACAAATAGGCTGATTGTGTTGTGAATAAAACTTAATTTTCATTGAAGTTTATGACTTGCTTACTGATTACATAAGCTGCAATACTACCGCAGCAAGGTGGAGTCGGAGTTGTGGGTGCCGAGTGAGATATTGGTCGACGAACGGGCACAGACCGTCAGTCAATCAGCACAGCAGCGATTCTCAGCTGGTATATCTATTTCTTTCAATTCCCTCAGCAATCAGTTGGGTGGGCCTGGGGAGAGTAATCGATTACTAAGTGATCTAAATCAACATAGGCTATTAGCCGGGGTAATCTACTGAGAGGCCGAGTAAAGTGTTATTGAATGTAGAAATCGGAATTCGTTTGATTAACAAGATGGTGAAGAAAACAACGCGAGAGAAAAGAGACATAAAAAGAAATCAGAACTGACTGCTGAAATTTCTTCCTTCCTTCCCCGATTCGAAGGGACGTACCCACGAATGAAAATCAAGCAGGAATGAGCCAAGTCAGGTTAGTCACTCAATAGAAACCGGTACATGAGCAAAGTATCTTGGCTTAATGGCGCTTTGGTGGGGATCAGTTAGGAAAAATTGAAAAAAAATGGAGTGATTAAGGAATTGAGTACCTTCTCTCTCCCTTTGCTGGGAACTGATCACTGAAAAAGTCCGAATCTTCGAAAATAAAACAAGCGTGAGCGCTCAAGGACACAGACTAAAGAGCCAATTTAGCGCATAAACTTGCATTTCAAATTGAACTCCACGCTAAAAACCTATTTGATCAAGAATCCAAAAGAAGGTTGAATTTTTATCGTGAATGAAAAGGTCAGCTTGAAGACACAATAGCAACCGTCACATGACATCTTTTGGCAGCATTCCATGTGGGGATGGGCAATTAACAAATCGGAAAAAAGGGAAAATCAATGAAGAAGGGTAAATGCCACGGGACACAAACTAAGTGATCAATTTAGCATGAACTTACATTGTACATCGAATCCTCAACAAAAGACCCTATTTAGTGGTGAATTAAAAAAAAGTAAACTAAAAAAACCCCCCAAACAACTGCATTCAGAATAGACAGCGAATACCCAAGTAACCTCAGATTTGTTAACAACATCGTCCCCTTTTATGAAAAACAACCAAGATGGGGATGGTCCGAATATCAATAGAAATAATCGTCCCCTTTGCTGAGAACTTTTACGATCTCCAAATAATGTTAAACCAACTAAATGAAGCAAGGAAGAAAGTTGGCCTCAACATGAACTACAGTAAAATAAACAAGTACCACAAACAGGTAGGGAACAAAGACACAACTATCGATATTTAAAATGCAGAGCTGGAGAAGGTAAACCACTATATCTACCTTGGACAGCTAGTCTCCACGAAGTCTTGGAAATAAGAAGAAATGAAGTGAGGAATCACACCGACTTGGCTAGCTTCCGATAGAGCAAGCTCGACCCTCAAGAACAAAAAATCCCACTAGTCTTAAAAGAGAGGGTATACAACCAATGCATCCCACAGCTAGTTACATATGAAGTTGAAACATGGAACCTGATCAAAAGATTGACCCTCATACTGAGAAACATACAAAGTGCACATGAGAAAATCATGCTCAACATCACATGGAGAGATCACAAAACAGCACAGCATATTAGAGGGAAACAAGAATCAGTGATATCATAGAATCCAATCAAAAACTCAAATGGCAATGGGCTGCTTATGCTCCAAGAATGTTGGTGAACCGCTAGACATCACGATTCACGACGAGCACAGTTTATACGAGAAAAGACGGAGAGTCGGAGATATAGGAAAAAAAAAGAAAACTCAAATGGCAATGGGTTGGACATGTTGCAAGAATGTCAGACTTTGGATTAGACTTAAGTGTTTGGGTATGGCCTGTCCGCATGATACATTCATAGCTAGCCAGACTAACTTGAGAACTGGCAAAACCTATGTTGACAGTTTTGGTGAGAGTTTTGATTAAAGGGTTCTAACAAGGTGAAATGATATTGATAAGACATCTCACGAAATATCGCGCATCTTGAATAACGCGATTTTCGGCCTTAGCAATCAGAATGCTGTGAACGAACCATTCTAATTCACGTTTGATAATCAGAAACTGTCAACCAAAACTGTCACCAAAACTGTCAACATAGATTTCTTCAGTCTTTAAGTGATTCTTACTGGCTATCTAGCTGGCTGACTCTGCGTGCATCACACGTATAGGCAACACCAACGGAGCTAAACGGCTGAAATATTATACATTTACCCCATATAATGTCTACATGAAACGGAAAAATCCTCTCCAAATAGGTTTTTAGTGGAGGTTTGATTTGATAAGGAAAGATCATGCTGAACTGATTCCCCAATTTGCGTCCAGCAGCATTAACGCTTTTTGTTTTTTTTTTGTTTTTTGTTGAAAACCTTGTTGTTTTTTTTAGTGATCATTGCGAAACAAAAGACGTGAGGAGTCACTAATTAATTGATCATCGCCGCTTCCCTGATAATTCTTAATTGATCATCCCCAACACGGCATGCAACCAAAAGACGTTGGTCACATGATGGTTTCTATCGGGTGACTAACCAGACACACGGAAGAAATGTAAAGAGAAATGAGTCAAGGTTAGATACGATTGATGTGACGTCACGAAATCCTGTGCGTCTCTTCTTGATTGAGTTGAACAACGACCGTATCAATCGGGAGGCAGTGGAAATAAAAACGCTTCAACAGAAATGAAGGTTTGATTATGATTCGTCTTCTGCCTCGCGACAGAAATGAATCCTTCACTCGCATTTCTCAAAGTCACCAAAATACGAAACTTACACTAAAAATCCAGCTGCCCCAAAATATAGTTTCATAAATTCATCACAAATGAGCACATATACATTATTAATCGTGAGCATAATCCATGTAGGATTTATGGAAGAAACAAAAACTTTATCAAACAACAAAACTTACACCCACTCTAATGATTATCGTTGGCTATCATGCCCTACTCTTAGGATAGATCAACCTGATGCTTCCGGCTATGAATCACCGGCAAAAAGAAGCAAGATAAGATTTTTTTTCAAATATCCCAGGGAGCGGACTGTATTGCCCTGAGGTGTGAACTGGTTAATTCAAACCGGTTGTGTCATCTAGTGAAAACTGACTTTGTGTTGAACTTTCGTGATAACACAGCTTTGTGTTGAACTCTTCATGTAATCAACTTGATTGTGTGTCAGTTTCTTGAAAACGTGACTGACGTCGGACTTGTTGATACCCAACCAATATTAAACCAAGTATACAACAATTATATATACAGTGACACCAGAGGTAGGATAAATCCTAAACACTATACAAAGTTATATTTTGACTTTGACTGCATTTGGAGAATAAATACGTAGCCAAGGTTCCAGTCCGTTCCAAACGATGTGCACTGACTTTTTCGCTTAGCCACTACTATCATCATCATCAGTTTTTTTTATCGTTCATCGTTGGACATACACCTTCCCTAGGATTTGTCACACCTCCGTCGTGGGTGCCGTGGAGCCTATATCTTCTAAACCTGTCCAGTTTGTCTTGCCATCTCATATTCTGCCAGTCTCGGTTCGGCATTTGATCCCCGGGAATCCATGTTGTGAATCATGATATCCATCGGCTGTCTGCCATTCTTGCAACATGACCAGCCCATTGCCATTCAATTTTCTTAATGGTCTCTGTGATGTCTTGGACTCCTGTTTTTTCCTTAATATATTGTGGTTTCTTATAGTTCGCTCTTATTACACCTTTTTCCTGGATTCTAAGTGTTTTTAATTCTAATCATTAAGTTGATCATGTCCCAAAATTATTGGAAATATCAATTATTCACTTCAAACTTTTCTTTTTGTGACCAGGACAGTGATGTTTCGAAATCCACTCTTTTCATTGGACAATAGGTAAATTTGCACATTGTTAGTCAAACAAAGTAAGAAAAACAGCTGCATAAAAATGTAAAAGTCCTGGTCTCAAGAGCAAATTTTAAAAGGAATAATTGACATCGTTTATACTCTTTGCATATAAGAAATTAAAAAATAACATCCATTACCCAGGAACAAACAATGGATTATACGGTATCATATTCTGTACTAACATACGAGATATTCCTGACTGTAAGGGAACAAAATCGATGATTGAGCAATTAATAATGCAATTATCAACATAACATTCATTTTAGCAAGTTTGAGTACTGAAAGGGATTGTTTGTGGTCAGGAATAGAATCAAACATCACTGGGATAGGCTCTTCTTATAGGTATAATATAAGTGTAAAGTTGATGATTTTACAATAAAAGTGCATTGTATTACTGTCGTAGAAAATGACGACTATTTCATTAATTATAGAAAACGGAACACTCATTGGAAACAGCGGTTCAAATCGTTGATTAATTTCTTACCTAAAGACTTTGCAGGTTGTATTTAATTATCGAAATAGGATATAAGTAAATAGCCATTTAACAGTAAAAAATAACTGCTTTTATATAAAGATTTTAATGGACGGTTTAAGGACAGATATGGAAGTTTAATTTCAAGTGAGGATAGTAGATTTCAATAAATATTGTTGGCAAAAGGTTATATCTTTTTTTTATATGTATGTTTGTTTGTTTGTTTATGTGCTTGTGAGTTCCAGGGCTTGTGGTCATACCATTTTGTCTACAGCATCGGTACACCACCAGAGTAATTCCAAAGAACATTTTTCAAATTTTCCTTTAATACCGAAATAAATGTGTTTGTGCTTTTTGACGGGTCTATTAATAATCTATGTACCCATAATTCCAAATTTAAACTTGATTTTCTTTAAAAAAAATTGAAAGAGCAAGATTTAAAGCCATCAACTGGATTATCCCAAATACCAGAGTGCCTCTTGACCCCGCCCTCCATGTCCTATATTTACCATTCCAAAATTCAGCAACTTTAATTACAAGAGGCATGGGAGAAATGGATTGTCAGTGGGTCAGGAAGTAAAGAAGAATTGCACACCAAATAGAGCTATTATATGTATAAACGATGAAAACGTATTGCCATCACTGGAGAGACGTATTGAAATCAGGAAGTCATGATTTTCAGCAGTCACGAATGAAGGCAAGAATTACAGACAAAATAGATCTATCATAATCATAATGAACAGAAAACGATGCTGAAAGGGCAATTATGAATTTAAGACTTAGCACAATGGAGAAGAACTTGTTAGAGTGAGGCCCCTGGCTCAACATTGGGATATGCAGGAACTCACGCTTTTGCACAGACAGGTATAATTGTTATCATCTGAGCAGGTTTGCCTCAAAACATGAAGATATGCAATAAAAAATGGATGGAAAAAAGAAAGGAAGAAAAAGAAGAAGAAAAAGGAGTTCAGGGAGGAAGAGGAATGGAAAGAGGAGAAAAAAACAGCATGAAAGAAAGTGATAGACAGGTCTGGTTAGTCATTCTATAGAAACAATCGTTTTATCAACGTCTTTTGACAGCATGCCATGTTGAGGGGGATCAATCAAAAGGAGTAATCGGTGGATAAATTACTTCTTGCGCCTTTTGTTGGGTTGTAATTCTAAAAAAGGTGGAAGTAAAAAAAAGGCAAGAGTTAAGGCTGCAAGGCAGACTATAGGACAAATTCAAGATTTTAAATTGAACCCTTCCACTAAAAAACTATTTGTTAAGAGGGGGATGATCTTCAAAACAAAAAAAGAAAGATTTTTCTTGACACAATAAGGAAATCTATGAATTTGTAGCCATATCTCTTGACGTGTTGAAGACAGGAACACAGCAATCAAAATCAGAAAAACAGAGCTTAAGAAAGTAGACCACTACATCTACAAAGGACAGAGGATCTCCATGAAATCCTCAAAGGAAGCAATCAAGTGAAGAATAATGAAGGGTTAGCAAGCTTTCCGTAAATCAAGCTCAACCTTTAAGAACAAGAAAATTCCACTAGTCCTTGAAAGGAGGGACTACAAATGATGCATCCACCCAATAGTCACCTATGGAGCTGAAACATGGAATCCAACCAAAAGTTGACCCTTAAACTGAAAACCATGCAACGTGCACAGGAAATCCATGCTCAACTCACGTGGAGAGATCATAAAACAGCGTAGTGTACAAGAGGGAGGACAGGCTGAATTTTTCGTCATAACTTGTAATTTAAAATTTTTTTTTCTCTCTCTCTCTCTTTTTCTCTCTCTCTTTCTCTCTCTTTCTCTCTATCTCTCTCTCTTTCAATATGGATGTATGTCCGACAGATATGATTATGAATTGCGTTGTATTGTATTGAATGGAATAATCTCCTGTTATCACACAGTGAATGTATTATTTGGCGTACAAAACGGTAATAGAATGAACAATTATAGAAACGCTGAAGCGGCTACCCAATCGGTCGTAGGTTCGATATGATATAACGCATTATATATATATATATATATATATATATATATATATATATATATATATATATATATATTCTATACACACACACAATATATATATATATATATATATATATATATATATATGTGTGTGATATCTGGAGATCTGCGTTGTAAGTGCCTTTCTTGCAACATAACCAACCCATTGCCATTTGATTTTTAAATGGATTTTACAATGTTTCAAACCCCTTACTTTTCCCAGATATATTTTGCATCGAAATGTTTCATTAATGCGTTGCAGGCAGAGGCAGGAAAATGCACAGGCAGATCCTGTATCAAAATGGTTAACTGACGTGTGGTAGATTGAAGTGACAGACCCGGGCGGAGATAAAGAGTGCTGCCATCGGTGAATCGCCTGGCACCATCAAGACAAGACTTAACGACCATCTAGAGAAGACCCTAGGTAAAACATGCACCGATGAGTAAATATATTTACATGTTAAGAACCCAGAAGAATTCAAAAACATGCGGTTGATAACCGGAATTGTCTATACAAGGCTTTATAGGACTGTATAAGCCATCTATATGACTGCTCGGCCAACGTTGGCGCCAACTAGATATCTGCATTAGTGCAACTGAATGACAAGTTATACATGCTTATCAATCTGCGGAAAAGAGGTATATGACTAAGCGCTGTGCTGAACGTCTGTCCCATAAATCTGCTAGCACTGGCAACGAGATAACACCGTACAAGGTGATGTTTGTTCCGGGGTTATGAGAGTCATTTTCTGATGGCTTATCGATGAAAACTATAAAAAATTATTCCTTCCAAAATCTGTTTTTCTGACCGGGACCATGATATTCACATGTAATTGCTTTCATTAGTTTATGTGATTAAAAATGTGTAAAATCTGCCCGTTGTTGCACTGAAAATAAATCGATTTCAAATTATCACTGTCCGGTTCTCAAAAGCAGTTTAAAGGGTATAGTTGACATTCTCTATACTTTCAAGTCATTATCAATCAGAAAATAACACTTATTAGCCAGGAACCCCCCAAAAGTGGAAAGATGTCGCGCAGTGTAAGCATTGAGAACAAGCCCTTCCAACCTTACTTTTGGCCATTATCAAGACCGAAGGAAATGTAGACGTCGTTTCGTAAATGTTCAAGTAGATTATTGTTGATAGGACAAGATTGAAACCTACGATTTGGGACCCAATAGCTGAAGTTTCAGCGAACTACTCAATCTTTTATACGTCAAACTCCACATTTCTTTGACTAATAGGGTAACGACACAATAAATACATAAAACCCACAGAAAATTCAAGTCCCTTTTACAGCTATTTTCTCTTCCTTTTTGAATTTTAAACTTGAGTCACAGGCTTAAATATATGAAAGATAGTTGTTCTGAGATCTAAAAATATATTTTAGTAACTCTTTCAGACTTTATTTAAAAAATGTTACATGGCATTGCTGCTTGGTCCAAATCAGCGGCACATTGGTCAAAATAAACGATATAAATCAGCGATAACTTAATCTGTTCGAATTGGTTCATACAAAATTGGTCTTATTATGCGGCTAGTTCGAATAACCGTTGGTTCTATCAAGCGGGATCCACTGACTTTTTATAGCATTTATGCTTTACAATCATGTAATGTACGAATACATTCAGCAGTTGAATACATTCAAAATACCCGTAATCAAAGAGGAAACTTTTAGCAAGTTTTTCTCTTCGACTTAACTTCCAAGCCATACCTGCTAGAGCGAAATGATGAGCTTCCCATGATTTAATCTCCGGAGACATCTCAGTAAAGGAGGGGCAATGTATGGGTCCATCGGGAAGGTTATTTTCCTAAACCGATCACAATAAAACACCGGTTGGGGGACTATTCATCTAGATTAGTATTTGATACCTGTAATTCGTCATCTCCAGGGCGCTAGTGATCAGACTTTAAGCTGATGTTTAGTCCCGAATATTAATGACCAACGAAAAGCTAGTAGACTACCATTTCTTTTCTCTCTGCAGCCACCACAGCGTGCCTCAGTCTAGCGATAAGCTAGAAATTGTAATTTCGGAGGAATATGTGGTTCCCACCCTTTCGGCATTCACCACTTTTGTCTTTAATGCTTGTAGTTCACCCTTTCTATTTAAGTGAGTTGTAACGAAGAATAATTTCAAATAATTACTTTATTTTGCGTAGTCAGACGACTTTATAATAAGAATTACTTCGATTTTGTAATCGTACAGCAGTCACCGTGCATTTGTTACTCAAAGAAATCAAGCAAAAATAATTAGGAAATTTAAAATTCCAATTTGTTTTATCCCCTCTTTGGACTATCCAAATTCCCTCTAGGGGGTACCCCCGGTTGGGAATCACTGTTCCAGACTCAACAAACAACAAAACTTATTCTTCTGTCTCCTGTATCATCATTACATCAGATCTACCCATGCAGTATTTCTATGTACGTATCAGAGTCAAAAGTTCAGTTTATATCTATCCTCCCGTCCAGATATCTATCCGTCTAACTGCATTGAGATACTATTGGGCAATAGGTCAGGTGTGTCTGATATCATGAATCACTTAAGAAAAGATCCCACTGGAACCACGTGAATTATGTCATGAGAAAGTTTGGCGTTTCCAAGGCCCCGCTCTTCCGTCAAATGCAAGAAAAGACAGCTAAATTTTTTTTGCAAAATTACTTGCTTTCAGTTGTAAGACATTTTACGACTTTTTTATGCGTTTCAAGAATATGTCAAGAAAATGGTGTAATTACGTTTTTATTACATTTTCCTTATACTTTGAAATGTCCACACGCCAATAGATTGTGCACAGTCGTTGTAGTCTCGTATGAGTGAGACCAAGCCTGGCTGCTGCAGGGATCAAGCTCCACTCCTCTTTATATTCCCACTAAAGATGATTACTGTAACTTTTTATTGTATAAAAAATAAGCCATACATAATTAAATGAATAAATAAAATGGTTGACGATTGAGCTTGCTCTTCCGAAAGCGTACCAACCTAGAGTGATTCTTCGCCTGATTTCTTCTTCTTTGAATATTTCATTTCGTTATCCGACGTAGCTGTGGTCTACTCCCGTCAGTTTTACGTGTTTCATTGTACTTAGGCTCAAACACCAACTGATAGTGTTGGTAATTGTTGATGATATTGTGAGTGAATACGTAATGTCATATCAGTCTTTAAAGTGGGAAGGTTCCTGCGTGCCTAACGAATCAGAATAAAAATGTTTACTTGTATCTTGACCAAAACACCGAGTAAAGATGCCGGAAGGCAAATACATAACGAGCTCAGGTACTTCGAGACTGGTCAGTTATAGATATTTGTTTGAACTTTAGCAGAAGGCCACGGTGAATGGGCACTTGGTGACTAATAGACTCACCAGTCATGCACCTTATATATTTAGTCGTCAATCCTAATAAAAAACATCATCTTTTGTAAAATCAATCATTCATTATATTGAAATAAGCCCTTGCGTTTTTCTAACAAAAATCGAGGTAGATATGTATATTGTCGATTTAGCTCTGTCTGTCAGAGACACAACAACCAGATAACTGGTCGTGACTCACGGTAGGGAAATGTTAATATTTACGTCCTTAAATATGCTGAGAGTTGTTATTGTTGTAGTCCTGTATCTAGTTTAGGTACAGTAGGAAAGTTTAAGTAGGATCATTTTTTTCTGAAGTACATAGTAGATGTCTTAGTAAGGAATTCTTGTCTTCATTAGAAATATGCAAATCGGTTCTTTTCCAGTTACGACGTCATCAAATATGGCGGTCGCTCGATCACGAAACTTGTCATATCTTCAATGATACTGGTCCAATTTTCATGACGCCTTCACTGTTTCTGTTAATATCGCCCTCACAAAGATAAAAAGTGAAGTAAAAGGTGAAATATTGTAAATGGAAATACTCAAAATCACCAATTTCCTGTTATTCATAATCAGTGCTTAGATGATGGCCGTTCGATCATGAAACTTGTCATATCTTGTGACCTATTTGAATAGAATATGTTGTAGTTGTAGTTATGATATTCTCCGGTATATAACACGCATTATCACATAAGACGCAACTGGATTCTGCAGACACAATCTCGAAAAATAAACAACAAAAGGCCCCACTACTGTCCCTAATCTTCATAGCCCTCAAGCCTATCAGGTTATTTTCATTCTCTTATCCAGTCAAATCGATATCAACAAAAAGGTTTGAGTAAAGCAGTAACGCAAGTGAACAACTGATAAAATGTTCGCCTTCCGGAACAGAATTCAGAAAAAAGCGCGTCTTACATGACGTAAACTACAATGATATTCATAATGTTAAAACAAATGCTATGATGATTTTTCATTTTTTTTATTCACAATTTTTATCAATTTTAATGCTACAAAAAAGATTTCCTGACCTTTCATTGTGAATCGAATGATATAAAAATCAATATTTACGAAACGTCTTTGAAATGTCAAGGTTTAACCGAATCAGATTTTTGCAAGTTGTATTCGATCCCTTTTCCCTTTTACTACTGCAAAATGAACAAGTAACCTCATGCTCTACGCTAATTCACGAGGATTTGGTACATACTGAATAGTTACAGGCCTCTATAAAGCCAACGGGATACTTTTCTAAGTTTCTGTGTTGTACCAAAACACTTTCCTTAACTTCAAAACCTAATTCACAGGTGTCCATATGAACAACAATCTCATCAATACAGTTATAGGTAGAAAATAGGTAGATAAGTATGACTTCAATTAATTTTGCACTTCATCTCATGGGTGGCAAATATTCCTTGTCCATCTAAAGATTTGTAAGATCACGCTTTTCGTAATGACAACACTGAGGTATTCTTCAGCTGTCTCTTTTCTATCTCTTCCAACTCAGAGGACATCCCAAAGTTTGCCAAATATGCTCTTGGTGCAATCTTAAAAACTGCTTTCTCAGTATCGAACTTGTATAATCTGCTCCTGTGTGTGGATCGCTGGCCCATTTTTTGTTGAAATTCATGAATTGTCAGGAATCGCCCTTTTCATTTCTCGTACACCAAGTCGATGAACTCTAGTGGAAAAGAGCTAACACTATTATGTCAGTATCTACAGTAAGACAAATGATTCTTGTGAACCTATATTGGGATGCATGTTTCGAATAAATTATAATTGTTTATATGTATATATTTTATATCTATCGAATAATCAAACTAAATGCACAGATGGATGTGTTGCGAATGCATACTCATGGATATACACGCACACATTCATACGTACATACATATATATATATATATATATATATATATATATAAATATATATATATATATATATATACATACATACATACATGCATATACATATATATATATAAGTGCATATATATATATATATATATATATATATATATATATATATATATATATATATATATATAAGTGATATGAAACTTTGACCATGCGTATATATGCGTGCATATGACATCTCATATGTAGGCACTTACATATTCATCAATGAATATCCGTACACTTATGCATATCGAGCGATACATCTACGTGTGAGTATTATGTGTATTCGTATGAGTATCGAATAATCTTCTATTCAATATATATGTACGAACTTGTTATCAATGCGTTAAACAGTGGATCATTTCAGAGTATGTATATTGTCTCGGAGATCATTTTCCTGAGCCCAAACAATTTGTACCATATGTTGAGCTAAACTGCTTGATTCCCTTTTCAAAGATTTCTCTTTTATTTGTCTTTAGTGGCTATCACATACAGATAGCATGACTTCGTTGATCGCACTTGGAATCCTTGTTGTTTTATCTTTATACCTTGTTTTGCACAGTGTAGAACACAAATAATCACCAGTTTGAAATACATTCAAAATCCTTTCTTTTGTGTCTTGTGAAGCTAATGCGTCTGTCATTACATTGTCGGATAGATTAGCAATCAAATCATTTTTGTGATATATATTCCAATATCGGGTTTACCTTTTCTTCTGAGCTGTGCTTTTGTATCATAGAAAACTCGTGTGAATGTTGAAATCTTTGACAAGAATGGAGTCCGTAACTTCACGAAATACATTGGATATCATAAGACATTCGTGATGCGTAATCTCCCATTCAGCTACAAACTGTTCCTGTTTGGTACGCTCAATGATGTCTGATAATTTTTTTGAGACCTATTGGTGCTTTTTTCTCATTCCATATTTGCAACAATGGCTGTGAATTCATGATGAGGTCGTTTAAAAAATGCTCCCCACTCATACACATGGTTTGTATCTCTAGCACTGTTTTGAAGAGTCTTTTCGTTTTCTAGATATAAAGACCACCGTTGGTAGTTGATAAAGTCAGATTCGACAAATAGTGTCGGAAGTTTCTGTACTGTATCCAGATGTAGATCCCAGAAACCATGCCAATCAAAGCGCATCAAATATTTTAGAAGCTGGTGCAATCTTGGAAACTTAAAAACTCACATTTCCCAAGGGGTCTATTTTCAAGTTCATGCACCCAGTGCCTTGTCCTTGGAGCTTAGATGAATAAAGATTGTGTTCAAAAATGTTTTTCCAAAGTCATGCGATCGATGAAATGAAAAATAAAGCATATTGGGATTCGACTTTTATGGTTCAAGGGAGCCAAAGGATCGAAAAGAATGTTCAAATGGCAAGACTTCTGAAGAATGAGAGGGTGTCCATCCCCTACTCACTTGAGAAGAAGAAGAAGATGAAGAAGAACAACAGCAACAACAGCAACAACGAGGGGGAAAAGGAAAAAAAGAGGAAGGAGGAGGAGGACGAAAAGAAGAAGAAGAAGAAGAAGAAGAAGGGGAGGAGGGGAGAAGGGAAAAAGAAGGAGGAGGAGGGGGAGAAGTAGAAGAAGAACATGAAGATGGAAGAAGAAGAAGAAGAAGAAGAAGAAGAAGAAGAAGAAGAAGAAGAAGAAGAACGGAGTAGGGGGAGAAGGGAAAAAGAAGGGGGAGGAGGAGGAGGGGGAGAAGTAGAAGAAGAACATGAAGATGGAAGAAGAAGAAGAAGAAGAAGAAGAAGAAGAAGAAGAAGAAGAAGAAGAAGAAGAAGAAGAAGAATGGAGTAGGGGGAGAAGGGAAAAAGAAGGAGGAGGAGGAGGAGGGGGAAGAAGTAGAAGAAGAACATGAAGGTGGAAGAAGAAGAAGAAGAAGAAGAAGAAGAAGAAGGGGGAGGAGGAGGAGGAGGAAAGAAAAGAAAAAAGAAGAATGAGGAGGAGAAGCAGAAGAAGGACATGAACAAGGAGGATGGGGAGAAGAAGAAGAAGAAAATGAAGAAAAAAAAGAAGAAGACGTGTTTATTTGAGAAAAAAAAGTACAATTAAAGCAGAGGCGTTGTAAGGGGTGCATGATTTTGCTTTAAAGGTATTCTTCCAACCCCCAAAATGTTAAAATTAAAACAACCTTCTTTACTTCGATACTCACTTCATTTGTATAAAAGAAGGAAAAAGAAAAACTAATTCGAAACAATCGGAAAACTCAAATGGCAAACGGCTGAACATGTTACAAGAATGTCAGACAACTGCTGAACATCGAGATCCAAAATGTGCATCCGAAGAGATCATATACGAAATTGTACCCGACAAAAAGTGAGATGGCGTGACGAACTAGATAAATTCAGAAAGTATTTGCTCCGTGATGACCATAATAGAGATGTTTGGCAAATCTTTGGGAATGTTCATGTCCAACAATGTACCCTGAAAGGCCGGTAATGATGAACATTCCAACCAGAATCGAGAAGCAATCATTTGGTTTACTGGCCAAAAAATATATCATTTCTACGTTCAAATGTGTGCACTAAAGCATTATATCATTTGTTTCAGAAATTTGGTTTATAAAGAAGAAGAAGAAGAAGAAGAAGAAGAAGAAGAAGAAGAAGAAGAAGAAGAAGAAGAAGAAGAAGAAGAAGTGAGGGTTTCATGAGAACCGGGACAGTATCATAAAAGATATGACAAGTTTTATGATCGAGCAGCGGCCATATTTGATGACGTCATGGCCAGAAAATATATCAGTTTGTAGATTTTCATCCGAGACAAAAATATTTACAGAGACCCTTACTATGCTTTCCTGAAAAAATTCTCCATACGAAAACTTTCCTAGAGAACCCTAGCTAGATACAGGACTATTGTGATATATACTTAACCGACCATTTTAAGAAGCTGTAATTCTCTAGATATATTAGTCAATGCACAAGGCAGCGCAGTGTAAAGTTAGAACTTCTTCAGGCCTGCAGTTTCCGATAAATCTAATGAAAATGAATAGAAATAATGATATAAGGTATCATATATCTTTCTTTATGGTTTTTTCATTAATTACCTTTCTTAACTTCCGTCTTTTAGAATTAATTTAATTTCAGGTATATAAGATCTCAGTTCGAGAGGGGTAACCAAAATACTTCTAAGCCGTAATTTCGTACTGCAGACAGAAAATAGTGTCTGGCCTTTCCAAACGTGCAACTTTGGAACGGGTCCTGCCCTGGTATTTATAAATTTGATTTTTTTACAGGAAATGCTACAATATCAGATCATATAATACGAATACTTATAATATCCGTACCTTACATAAAGAATTACCGTAGCCAGCTCGTGTACCAGAACTAATCATCTGAAAAATCGTCTAAAATTATCTAAAAGAAAAAGATCTTTTATTTTAAACAATAAACTGATTTTAGATTGTGCTTAGTGGTGTACTGATGCCAATCTTTGGGGTCGTAGCCACGAAAATGTGACCAGGAGCGCCAGGAGACCCCCCACGGACATCCAAAGAAGGAGAATCAGTTGCCACCTTGGCTGGTTGGTCGGATTATTTGCGAGGTTAAGGTGATTCAATACCTATAATTAGAAATCCAGATTTTTGATATTTATCAAATTTCGTCGATTTATGGTAATATAAAAAAAAAGACATCAATTTTTTTTTTACTGTTTCCAACCAATTTTTATTGATTTTCATCGATTTTAATCGAAAAAAAAGATCCAAAGAATTATTATTTTGATTCTAAAGGCAGAACCAGAGACGCAAAAGAAGATAAGCGATTACCGTTCAGATTTGTTCCGATAACATCTTCTCTCAATTGTTTTAAATCTGGTGTTATGCACTCAATGACATTCGATATTTAGCTTTAATCTCGAGGTAACGTTGCAAACTTTTGATCTGTTATTGGGAGTCTGTTTGATTTCTTGCTCGATTTGATAGCGCCTAACTGCAATTTAATATTACATATTTTTATGCAGGTGTTCCATGAGAATATAAAAGTTATATCAGAGGTTACTCCTGTCTAAAAAGTAAGAGAAAAGTTCGTTGTGATTCGTCTTAAAATCCAAATAATCCTACACTAGTCATGGGTGTTGTAGAGCAAATACTGTCTGAACTTCTCTAGCTTGTCATACCATCCCATCTCTTCAGTCTTGCGGAAAATCTTCTGGGGTCGTCATCGTAAATCGTGATGTCCAGCAGTTGCCCAACATTCTAGCAACATGACCAGCCCATTGCCATTTGAGCTTTTCAATGGATTCAGTTATATCACTGATTCTTGTTTTCCTCTAATATACTGTGCTATCTTGTGATCTCTCCTGTGCACGTTGCATGGTTCTCAATTCGGGGGTCAATCTTTTGGTTAGGTCCAATTTTTGAGCTCGATAGGTGACTATCAGAGGTTGCATTGGTTGTATACCTTTCTTTTTAAGACTGATGGCGTTTTATTGTTTTTGGAAGTTGAGCTTGCTCTACCTAAAGCTCACCAAAGTAGATTGATTCTTAGCTTGTAACAGACAAAAAATGTGGATGTTTAGGGTTCGGCAAAACTTTATGGAGGCAGACAAGATTAGAAATATTTTATGCTTTGTGGGCCCAGGCGAATAAAAATGAGACAATGGTTAGACAAGGCTAAGGAAACTTGTTTTTTTCATTATTTGAGTATTTTTTCATTTAATTTTTATGCCTACATAAACTTTCCTGTACTATAGATGATTGAGAACTAATTCAGGGTAACAAATATTGTCCAATCGTGGTTCAAGTTGCGCGTATATTACTAAAACAAGAATGAGTTGTGTTAAAACATTTGATTATCTATAAAACTGTCATCTACAAAGCTCATATATTTATTCAAAACATCTGGTTCTGTCACTGTATCCTCCTCTTGAAGATTGGTGAAGACCAGCAAAATTTGGCACGTATATTTACAAGAACTAGTGGAAAAACTTGGACGATTTAGTTAACAAAAAACAAAAAATCAAAAGGGTTTCATAGATGTATTCTATTAAAAATGTAAGTATACTGCTAAATTGAACCCTTCCTTTTCGTTCATTAGCGCAGATCTGGCGTAGCTCAACCAAATTTGATATGCATCCTTAGCAGGCCAAAGGGGAGAGCTCAAATCATTTGATTCTCTCAAAAGATATCTTGAAGGGTTTTAAAGGGATTCAATATACCATCTAAATGTGATCTAGTTATTTTAAAAATGATTGGCTCTATCTGCCTCATGTACATATTGGCAAAGCTCAACCAAATTCAGCACACAATTTGCATACGGAATAGACTGAGGGGAATGTTTCAAAATAAAACGCTTTGAGGGAAACGAATAAAGGGTTCTAGGGGAGAGGATCTATTTACAATATAATCATAATGCTAAATTGAACCTGTACTTTCCGTTCAATGTACATGTATACTAGCTGGGAAATGCCCAGTGGGTTTCTGCTGGCATCTTAAATGTTCATATCATATTGTTTTATATAATATTCTCGTATACTGGCTGCTAATTTTATGTCAAAGAGTCGCCATGGCAATGCCATTGTTAGACATAATGCAAAGAGATAGAAAACATTAACTGTGATCAGAGGAGAGACCAGGGCGACGGATATTATACAAATATTTAGGCAACAAAAATGGAGATGGCTGGAACACTTAGCAAGGAGGGATGACAATATATGAGATAAAAGGTAAATTGCTTGGTGCTTATTGGACGGTAAGAGCAGTGGGGAAAGACCAGGGGGAATGAAATTGAAAGGTTTGCCGGTAAGACTTGGTAGAGTTTAGCCAAATAAAGGGCATCATAGAAAGGGATGAGGAAAACCTGTGTTCAGCTGGAAACCTAAAAATAGTTTATATATATATATATATATATATATATATATATATATATATATATATATATATATATGAGTGTTTGTATGGAAAATAGATCAATACCTTCTTTGACTCCCGGGAAGCCTTCAAGAGAAAAAGACAAGCCTTGTAAGAATTCTATTCGTCTTTGTCATTCGCTGGTTCACATCGATTTTTAAAAAAAAAAAAAACCTCCATCGTCTTTCTTACAATGTCTAGCAGCACAAACGAAAAATGACAAAGAACTTCCCAAGGAAACCTTTATGGACCAAACCCAAACGCAGCAGGGTACAGCCGCGCAACACTCAGCAGAAACCTTTCTAAACACGAATCGCAATTGCTTATGACGCAGACCGAAGAAAAACGATGAAAATAAAAAGATTTATTTCAACTCGAAAAGGGGGATTGGGGTTCTTCTGTCGAGTGCTGCACCCAAAACTGCGTTCCTTTCAATCTATAAAAAGCATTGCCCATAAAACAACCAATGTTGAACCCAGTAAAGGGCTCAGCGGACTCAGAACGTTCAACTGATAAATCGTTAAAGATTTAGCGGAAGCGAAAATAACCGCTAACTGCTCACTTTCATTCATATGAAATTAGCTTCGGTTCCTTTTTTGACTACAAAACCTTGGAACAAACTTCAAGAGATGAAATTTTAATAGGTTGTAGCTAACACCTGGAGCTTGTCCAGAAGGTCTAGCATGCCAAAATCAGATGATGTCCAAGGTGTCCATTAATAATAAAATGAACACATGAAGTTAAACATCAATTTACATTCAACATACATTTTATTTCAAGCTCCCAGTCTAGGCTACAACATATTAACATTTCAGCTCTCTCGGATTGTTTCCAAGGCTTTTAGGGTAGAAAAAGAAAGAACCTAAGCTAAATTTATATGATAAAGGTCAACAATAAGCGGTATCCCCGATCGGTAGGACTTTTAAAATCAATATATTGTCAGAAATTGAGTCTATGCTAAAGTGTCCGATAGATGCCCCTGATACGGTGTTTAATCCTTTTATCTTCCCCCCAGGCTAAGTCCTTCTTTTAACAGCCGTTTTTTACATTAATTGCTTTTTTGTCGCCTCTTCCAATCTTATATCTATCCCACGTAATCGATGAAATCTCCTTTTCCAAGCGCGAATTCGAATCAGGTTAGTCTTTTCCCTTCCGTAACGAAAACAAGAACAATTAATGAAAATCTATATCTATACCAGAGATACGCAAAGGCTTATTTCAATCTAATATATAAGTACATTTGTACTAGATATTTGTATAAATATTTTTTCAAATCTATTATATTTACATTACAAAAGTTACAGTTATCGTCTTCTGTCAGATTAGAGAGGTTGGAGAGGAGTTTGCCCCTGCAGCAATCAGACCTGTCTTTTTTCCTTCCATCCTTTTTTTTTTAGGAAGTCTCGTGTGGATTTTGGTATATTTTTTTATTTTATCCGTCCACTTCTGCCTCACGTCTCAAGTTGATCTTTGAAATGTCTCTCTCTCTTAGTATTTCCTTCAAATTGCTCATAAGTCTCCTACAATTCTCACAACTCTCTGACGATTCTTACAACGTTCTCACAATTCTAATAACTTTCCCAGAATTAGTTTTTCACTAACCGTCTATTAGTCCTACAACACTCGGTATTTATAAGCAGTCACCTATTCAAGTATTGATCAGCTTTTTGATATTGCTGAACGGTTCGACCGTAAGCGTATGTCTATTCACTGAACCGAACTAAGGTTTTAGCAGAGTCAAACATGGTTTTTAACATAAGACTACGAACCTAATATACACGAAATAACATGGCATAGACTATACTCAACTTAGTCAGACACAAAGCCATGGCTATTTGGTTGCCAATGAAGAATGAACTCCCTAAACAGTAGCAATGGTCTAATAAACTATCTTGTTAATCGCTGCTCATTGGTGAGACGTCCTGGCCCTTTCCCGATTTTTTGTGATTTTGTGAGGAACTATCCACCAGAACTGTCTCTAGAACTGACAACATACGTTACTTTTCAATTTTTTAAATTAGACTGACTGGCTGTATCAGGCGTATAGGTCACACCTATTGAATTAAGGGGATGAAAATGTAATCATTTACTCATTATCATACCTAGAAAAAAACATTTTGTCCAAATTTTTGAGAATTCCCCGCTACAATGATTTTTTTTTTCAGTTGGAACAGGTTCATTTTTCAATATAAGTTCAGGCTAAATTGACCAGCTCACGCCTTTTCAATTTCAGAGTGATCACTGACTCACAAAAGGAAGGATTTAGTAACATTCATCGATCCACAATTTTTTTAATTATTCGTCCCAAACTCAGCATGCTACCAAAAGACGTTGGTTACGTGACGATTTCCATTGAGTGACTAACCAGACCCGTTTCTCCTCTTGTTCAACTCTAGTGTCTTATCGGTTTTCATGACCGTTTAAACGTTTCAATCCTCCACAGTTATCCCCGGTCTTTTCATCGACTCACTCACCTCATTTCTCTGTCTTTTTCTTTTTCTTTCCTTTCAATTACCCACAAGTCTATTCTACCCTTCTTTTCAACTCTTCTTCTTCTTCTTCTTCTTCTTCTTCTTCTTCTTCTTCTTCTTCTTCTTCTTCTTCTTCTTCTTCTTCTTCTTCTTCTTCTTCTTCTTCATTATCATCATCATCACCCTCTCCATCTTCTTTTTCTACTTTTTATCCCTCTTCCCCTTTCAATTCTTCTTCTTTTTCTACTTTTCATCTTCTTCTTCATAATTTTTCTTATGCCTTCTATCTACTTTTACCTCTACGTCTCCCCGCCACCACTTCATCTCGTTCAAGTCATTTCCCCCCTCCCATCCTTCTTTATTTCACCATTCCTGACTTCGCTCTTTCTCCTTCATTTTTTCTTTCATTTCATCGTTTTTTCTACTCCCTCTTCTTCTCGAATTCTCCCTTCTTTCATCTCTCTAACTCCTCTTTCTACTCCTCTCTACCGAACACTCACAAATAAGCTCAATCACTTCACCGAAATATTGTCACAGGCGGCAGGTCTTGCGTAGGTCAGTCCGATTTCAAACTATTGATCAGCCAGTAATTGTTCCTGTGAGAATCAGGCAGGTCCTTCCCATGACATTCTCACGCCAACCCCGCCTCAAACTTACCAAACGGAAACCCGCTTCAGGTTCGCCTTTGATACAACTCCTCTGTCCGAGCAACCAGCTGCAACCTCGAATTGCCACTTAAACCACACGGCTTATCTCCCAAAAGGATATCCGCCATTAATTGTACGAATTGTCTAATCTTGTCTCAAGTCTCGATCTGATACATCGTCCGTAATCGATGCCGGACGAAATGGGCGAATAGCAACGTAATTGCAAGGGTCTGCATCTTTTCTACTCCCCCCCCCATGCTGACCCCAACAATGCACCAGCCCTTCGCTCTTTCCACTTTCTATTTACCCCCTTTTATAAGATCTATCATTTAAGAACCGGTTCTTTGCTTGTTATCCCCCTTGCGTTTGACACTTGAAGACCGCGCCCAGCCTTTTTTCTCGGCTCAACTTTTCGTTTCTTGTTTTTCATTTAATCAATTTTAATAGGGTATATGAGAAGTGAGTAATGCACTAACGCTGGCCGCGGCTTCGGCAGCCCCTGCTTAAACATCACTTCACTACATACTAAGCTCGTTTGGGCTATGTGAATTAGACTTGAAAGTGACAAGCATCCGAAGTGGCGTCACGCACATCGCCCTGTGCCATATTACTCATAGCTAAGGGGACTGATGGATTCGTGCCTTTCTTGATTGTTTGACCTCAGTTCCCCAAATCCATTCCCTGCACCGTTGCCCGGTTAGTCGCTCTACTTCCCCCGTATTCAAAGTATTCTCGGATTCAATCAATTATATAATGATCGTCAGCGAAGCTTTCAGTAAATCGAGCTCAACCTTCAAAGATGAGTAATTTGTCTTTCTAAAAAAGGGTATACTTCCTGATGGTCATCTATAGGGCTGAAACATGAAACCTAACCAAAAGATTGGCTTTCAAACAAAGAACTATGCAACGCGCACTGGAGAGAATCAACATCAGATGGAGAGATCACAAGACAGCACAGCATATAAGAGAGAGAACAAGTTAGATATCATAGAATCTATCAGCTGTACTGGCAATGGGCTGGTCATGTTGAAAGGATGACAACCAATGAACACCCAGAAATCCTATACAAAACGGTGTCCAGTAGAATAGAAGATGGCATGACGAATAAGACAAGATCCAGCCAGAGCTGAGCTGTCAACTTTATGTTTTTAGTTCACATCTAAAATTGAGCTAAAACATTCTCAAAGTCCTAAAAATATCTTCATTCCCTAGAAATGTATCCAAAATCTAGGAAATATATTATAGGTATATACATATGTTTCGTAAATCAATATCATTGATTTATCAAGTGTGACTTTAATCTTCAACATTAATTTTATCGAATATCATTTAATCTATTAAAAATATACTTATCTATTACTATAAATTAAATAAAACTATCATTAGATTTATCAAAGACTATCCAATTTCTAAATATGTGCACGCAAACTAAAAAAATCTTGATTCAGATCGAAAACAAGTTCAGAAAGTATTGGCTCCGTGACACCCATGATGGGGAGATCGTAAGAGAGGTTTATGTCCAAAGAAAGTCCAAAAGACATGTTGATGATGATTATATAATTATATCTTTTGATGGACCTTGCTATTCGGAAAGTTTCCAAGTGCTGGTGGTTAGGTTTTCCTCAACCAAGCATTTTAAACCACCATCCTCAATAACTGATGGTCGTCCAACACTTGGCTTTACTTTAAGGACGATTCCCCACCCTTAAAACGCTGAAACCATTTATGGAGAGTAAGGTCAGATATGGCTCCATATTATTTCACACCTGAATTACGTCAGCAGTTTCAGCGGCTTCGAGGTCCAGTTCAGAAATAATGCCTTACAATTTCCTGAATATCAATAATTGCATCCGCCATCATAACATCTGAAACGGAAGGTGCAGCTGAATAGTAATGATAATGATATTATATTTATATGACAATAATATTACCAACCCTTGCTGTGCTAAGGTCAAACTCCTCGGCTTCATCAAAATCTAAAAGATAAACAAAACAGAATTCGTTTCTCTATACAATTTTATTCAAAAACTACGTGTCTCATTTCAGCTGCTTAATTAGTAACTCCGGCTATAAAACAAGTCGACCCGAAAAAATTCGTCATCTGCTTTTGCGTACGTAACTCTTGTTCCTGCATGACGTAACAGGTTTTTTGGTGTAGTCATTGCCATTTTTTTGATAAGCGGAAATAAAATCGGAGCTCAACAATAGTAGGGTTTCCACAATGTTATACTGGATCTGGTTTTTAGATGTATTCATGATATAAGCTTTTAAAAAGATACTTTGATATTTCGTAATCATCATCATCATCATCATCATTATCATCATCATCATCATCATCATCATCAGTCTTTTAACGTCCGTCGTTGGACATAAACCTTCCCCAGGATTTGCCACACTTCCCTATCATGGGCGTCACGGAGCCAGTACTTCCTGAACTTGTCTAGCTCGTCTCTTCATCTAACATTTTGCCGGCCTCGGTTGCGCATGTGGTCCCGGGGGATCCATGTTGTGAGTCCTGATGTCCATCGATTGTCTGCCATTCTTGCAACATGGCCAGCCCACCGCCATTTGAGATTTTTAATGGATTCTATGATGTCTCTAACTCTTGTCTTTTCTCGGATGTACTGTGCTGTCTTGTGGTCTCTCCATGTGAGGCCCTGCATTATTCTTTCATGTGAACGTTGCATGGTTCTCCTGGTTAAGTTCCATGTTTCTGCTCCATAAGTGACTATTGGGAGGATGCATTGGTTATACACCCTTCTCTTTAGGTTTAATATTCCGTAATACGTTCCTTTAATTCATTTTTTTTTTCATTTTCGGTTTATCCCCACCTCTTTCCTTTATCATTCTCTGTCAGGTTTTATTGGATTGACATTTTCCTCCCCATCAAAATTCGATATTGTCTACCAAAACTGACAATAGTCAACATAGGTTTATCCAGTTTTTATGTGATTAAAGCTGACTAGTAATCTATCTATCTATGCATGTGCTGCGCGCACAGTCTGCATTGATGGAGCTAGAAGGCTGAAAATTTACTCCTTATTATGTCCAGTTTCTTTTTGAAAATTCAGGTCTTTTATCGATATCTGTCCAATAAAAGGCGAGAAAAGTAACTCATCTATTGATCATGCCCTTTTCCAATTTTTTAGTTGATCACCCGTCAAGCAGCCAAGAGATGTTGGTCACTTGACGGTTTCCATTGATCAAAAAACTAGACCTATCTATCATTTTCCTTTCTTTTTTTTTCTCCTCTCTTGCACCATTCTTTTCTCTATCTGGTTGTCAGGAGAACTTTCAGAAATTTAGTTTTATTTGTTCTGGTTCTCTTAGATTATAATTCTGACAAAGTGAAAAGCCATATGGTATACGTGTCAGGGTTGTTGAATTTTTAATTTTGCTAAATAATGTTATCTTCGTTTCAACAGGACTGGTCAGTCACTCAATAGGAACTGTCTTAACAAAGGTCTTTTGGCAGCATGTTATGTTGGGGATGAACATTGAAAAAAAAGTTGGTGATTGACATGTGATGAAGCTGGAAACAGATGAAATCAAGACGGTTTCTGAATCAAACATTAAAGCCGCTATAAGGACCTGATAAGATTCCAAAGTGAAATTTACGGACAGAAAATGAATTATTTTAATTATACGGAAGATAAGAAACATGACAAATTGGAAGGCAGATTGTGAAAACTAAAGACTAAAAAAGTCTGAATTTTCAAAAAGGCCAACGTTGATGGAGCTGGAAATAAACTCGCACTACAAATTAAACCCCCACAAGAAATCTGCTTCGAGAAGGAATTAAAAAAAAACAAAAAAACTCTTCCTAGCCTTAATAAGGAATAAATGTTGGAATTTTCAATTCTTTGTCTCCATTGTACGTTTTTTTACATACATACAGCTGGCTGGACCAGCTTAAGTGACCTATGTTGACAATTTTGTTGACAGTTCCGATGGACGGTTTCTGATATAAATAAGGTAAAATACTTAGTAAGTATGTACGTTAAAAAGAAATGTTTATTCAAAGATATTTCAATTAGTGATTTTCCATTAACTTTTCATATGTAGTGTAGATCGGCGGGTGTATACGATTTAAAGTTTTTAGATGCGTTAGCATATATAGCAGAATGTTGATTACGTCCCCTGTCAATTGAGGAGTACCGAGTTATGTCCCTTGATTAGCGTTGTCAATTTAGATATTTCTAATCTAAAACTCAATGTTTTCAGTTGCGTCTACGTATCCAGAAATGGCTAATTAGATGAACTTCAATAAATCTAATGATATTTCAATTCAATTTATAGTAATATGATAAGTAATATTTCTAATGAATTAAGTGATATTCAGTAAAATGAATGTTGGAGAATAAAGTCACACTTGATTTATCAATACCGATGTACGTACCTATAATATATTTCCTAGATGGTACATATATTTCTTGAAAATCTTGATATTTCTCGGTGTTTAAAGATGTTTCAACTCAATTGTAGATTGGAACTTTAAAATAAAGTTGGCAACATTATTTTTGCTAAATCTTTGCTCAAGAAAAATACATGCTTGTTTTTTCATTGGAAGAAATAACGTGATTGAGCTTGAAACCTTCCCCAGCGAAGTATCAAAAGCATAGAACAGTTGTTTTTGATGGGGGTGATTTACAGGGAGAAATATATCTTCTACCACTTAAGGGTAATCGCATAGGTGTTGGTTGAGAGTAAGTTACGAGGACAAAACCCCATGAATCCGTAGGACGTAGGAGAGAAAACATTTTCAATGCCTTACTTTTTTATATTTGTGAATTTTCTTTCAGCAAAAAACCCAAAACAAACAAACAAACATATGAATATGAAATGAGCAAAATTCTTCTCCTGTACAGTGTCTAATGTTCATACCTCAAATGAATTGTCGAATTTTTTTCGAGATAATTTTAAGCGTTTTCAGAAAAAGTGTCCTTAACTTAAATACAAAATGAAGTAAAAAAAATTTCCATGTTTTAGAAATCGAAACTTCGTTGAGATTTTTTCAGATCCTCCAGCAAGGTCCTATTTTTCGAACAAAGAAAGGATCACAACCATTCACAACAGCTTGCTATACAATTGTCCGATAGCAAAGATTCAAAATTTGGACTCTGCAGAAATTTCCTAATATTAGATGAAACTGAAGAGTAGACTGAAACAATACAGCAATCAATGATTAAAGACTAAAGTCACAACAGTAGAGAATAGTCTGTTAGACTAATTTGCTGATCACTACTTTTTGACAGGCGCTCAAATTATATAGACACTTGCTTCATCATCATCATTCGTCTTTCAACGTTCGTCATTGGACATACATCTTCTCCAGGAATCTTGCATCTCCGTCGTAGAGACAATATCTTCTAAGCCAGTTTAAATCGTCACGCCATCTTTTTTCTGTAGGCCATAATTTTGCATATGATTTCTGGTTGGGAATCAATGCTGTGAGTAATGATGTCCAGTGGTTCTCCAACATTCTTGCAACATAGTCTGCCCATTGCCATTTGAGTTTTCTAATATAATTTAGAATATCTCTGACTCCTGTTTGTCTCTGATATACTTTGCTCTCGACGTGATGGTAAGCATAGTCTTCTCTTGTCCAGGATCTCTTCCATTAAGGAAATATTCTGGTGGACCTTGTTTTTAGAATTTAGTTTTTAGACTCTGATCAATGAACTGCCATTATAAAACTTAATAATTTTGACCTTTAAAGATCATATTCATTCTAAACAGATCATAATCATTTGAATTCTAATACATAGTACAGGTTTGCGTGCAATAATTATGTCTTCCGATAGCTGTGGGATGGATGTTGTGTCTCTTTCACAAGATTCGCATTGTCAATTTTAAATGCAACACTTGTACATAATTTGTCAAACTCCCAGTGGTCCAAACTACTGAGCCCCGATTTTCAAACTTCTGATTGAACACAAGATCAAGTTAGTAGAGTACCTAATGGAGGTAAAACCTCTTGAAATAGCGAATTACTTTTAAAGATAAGCCACGAACTGACTAAACTTCAGATCAGTCTGGCACAAGTTAACATTAGTGCAGCATCAAATGAAGATAAAACTTAATTACAACTTGGTGAGAAACGAAAGGATATCCAATCAATTACTACACTTACCAATGTCTCGTACAGGGTCACAGTAGTTGTACATTCAGTTCCGACGAAATTCACTAGAGCAATAATTTGGCCTGTATGCTAACCATTGCGCTCCGGCGAGTACCCCCACCCCATCCTGAAATTGTGATATCATAATCAAGTTACCAACCCCAAACCAGCAACTTATCATCCACATTGTAGAGAGACACGGTTCTTGCTATATAAATAATTACACCCCAACATCTGATCGAGGCAAACAATAATAATCAGATACAGTCGTCTAATCGAATCGTATAATAAAACTTATATGTACCCTGTAGATAAAGAAAAATAAAAAGAGACAGAATCAATTGGGGGAGGTGAATAAAGAAAGCTATTGTCATCTTCCAAACAATACAATCATATTTATTGGACCGAAATACTCGAGCTGAATGTATAATCAACTTTCCTTTATTCATATAAAAAAAGTTTTATTTTATTTTTATTTTGATGTTAGACTTATATTAACTTTTTTCTTGCAAAGATTTTCTTTAGCAATTCAACCCAGAGAAACAATAAACAATACATGATGCCAAAATTCGTAGCCTAAAACAAGAAGCCAAACTTCTTGGCCCAAGTCCATGGCGAGCGATAGACACTAGATAACAATGAATGCTCTCTTGATATTTACTTGCCTTATTTTCATTCAGCACAAAGCCAAGTGAAAGTGAGAAGATTGCGTCGCGCCAAACTTCCGAATCCCCATGAAAAAGGCTTTCCCCACCGAGAAAACAGTTCTATACTTTAGATATTTCAGTGAATGGGGTTTAAACTCTATTCCTGAAGAGTTCTGTGAATCAGGAAGCAAAAAAGGGATGTTGAGATCTGGTTAAAAAACCAACATTTATAGTGGTAAAGTCCGGAAGGCTAAGTAGGATAAAGAGAGATTAAGTTGCATTCGAATTTTAATCGTCAAATATTGCCATGAATAGATATGACCTTCATTTCTTTGTGAGTTTTTTTTCATTTTTTAAAATGTCAAGTTTTAAATTCATGCTTCAGTTACAGCTATTCAAACAGATGAAAAAACATTCAAGAATTTTCATCTCAAAATCCTAAACCCTAAACCATCGCACTTGAAGATCATAACATTCAAAATTGATATTAGACCAATACCAAAGCTGTTGATCATGCATTTCCTCAGATTCTGGACGTAATTTCAAATTTCCATACGTATTCGGCTTCTGCCTCATCAACGGGCTATTTATCACAATGGTAAGTGCATTGCTACATGTCTATAGTAGGTTCGATTCCTGAGGCAGTATGATTTTCTCTAATTGTTTATTCGATTAACATTGTCCTAATTGAATGATACATCAACTGTGTAACGACGGGAAATCATTTCAGATATGTTATATATATATATATATATATATATATATATATATATATATATATATAATAGAACACAATTCATAATTCATCCTGTCGGACCAAATATGTCCATTTCTTAAATACATACTACAGCATTGAAAGACACTAGGCGACCGTGAATAAAACGAGATCAGAATTTGGAAATTTGAAAGCAGATATTCGGCCTTTGCCTTATCGATGGGCTCCTTAACACAATGTTAAGTGGATCGCTACGTTAAAGCGGCGACCTATCGGTGACAGGTTCGATTCGATTCCTGCAGCAGCACCCTTTTCTTTAATTGTTTATTCTATTTACGTTGTCTAAATTGAGTGATGGGAAATCATTCCAGATGGGTTTCTATATGATACAACGCAATCTATAATTTATATGTATATACGTAATTATCTATCTACTCATGTGTGTTCGTGGCATGGCTTAGTATGCTATTACTGTAGCGGAGCACTCGTAGAACTCCTTATGAGAGCTGGCAATCAGGTTTATTAGTATAGATAAGTTGTTGGTAATTTAACCCCTGCGATATCACGAGATGGATTCGTGGAGCGAGAGCGTCGAAACTTGGATTCTACTGACAAAATAACGCTGCTACAGCGAAACACGTACTTTTGTTGTCAATATATTTTGCAATATCACGGATAGGATCCATAGAGTTGGAACGTCGAAACATTTATTGATTCTACCGACAGAATAAGGCAATTGTTGTCAAATTTCTACATTTGTTGCTGATGTAACCTGCAATATCAAGGGGAGGATTCATGAAATGAGAACGTCGAAACTTTCATTGATTCTACCGATAGAAAAAAGGCTGTAAATTGATGGATTTGACTTCATTTTCCTATCTCAACAATGACAGAGAGAGAGAGAGAGAGAGAGAGAGAGAGAGAGAGAGAGAGAGAGAGAGAGAGAGAGAAAATGGAGAGCTGTGGATATCAAATTGAATAATCAAGTAATGGTAATCAGATTTTTTAATAGAATTCATTACTTTCCTTCGTTTGTTTCATCTCCCCGATAATTCTTTCTTTTTTCATTTCCTCTGTAATCTTCTCTGCCGTAACTTTCGATTGAAGAAACTTGAAATTTTGCACATAAACTCCACTCAATAAGTAAGGGAAAAAGTTGTTTTTTTTGAGAATTTTTCAATCATTCTGACTAGTGGCTGAAATAGTATTCTCTTTCCTATCTTTGCATGTGTCACGTGTACAGACTGTACCAATGTAGTCATAGTGGAGTTTGACCCTGAAGCAGCCAGTTTTGTATGAATAATAGATAAATCGCCAACAATTTACGATATAAATGCATTACGAATAATTGGACGATAACATTACGTTCGAAATGTTTTCATTTTAAAAGTACATTGAAAACCAGGGGAAAGGATCACTAGTTTGTAGGCGGTGATGATTAAATATATATATATATATATATGTATGTATGTGTGTGTATGAGTGTGTGCGTGTGTGTGTGTATTAGAAAAATTGATATATATCCGAAAAGTCGATGTGAAGGAACTTACAATGATTTCTCATACGTTTCTCCGCCAGGAACTCAGAGGAAGTTCAAATTCGGGACGAAACATTATAAACCAATAAAGCATCCGAGAGGTACTGATTAGCATCGAGTCTGTTTACTTTCTTCATATATATATATATATATACATATATATATATATATATATATATATATATATATATATATATATATATATATATATATATATAGAGAGAGAGAGAGAGAGAGATAGATAGATAGATAGATAGATAGATAGATAGATAGATAGATAGACATACAAATATATATATGGATAGATATGGATATAGGTAAAATATATACGACAAGAAAACATCTTTATTCCAATAGTGCAGCCCAAGTACACAATCTGCTGAGCCGACATAGGGAAACAAAGCTCAACCATTGTTATAGACAAGATTTCCACATATAATCGATATATATATATATATATATATATATATATATATATATATATATATATATATATATATATATATATATATATATTGCATTTGTACACACATGTATACATACATATATATCTAACACGCACACACATACATATACATACATGTATTTGTTTGTATTCAAGCCGACTTACCCAATAATTTTGAATGTAAAAATATTGTTTATAAGATTGAAATGTATCCCTCAGACTGACCTAATTCTACTGATCGGCTCTAGACTAAATCCACGAAATGAATAAATAAATATTAATTATGGTTATATATTCCCCGTCAGTTTAATTACTTTTGTCATATTTGGTCCCGCTAATTTTCTGATATTTGGCCAAGTCTGTGATCTTTACTTAAAATACCAAAGCAATATTTTCCATGTAATAGTTTCACTTTATTCCGAAATTTTTTGCCGAAAAATAGCTGAATTTGTCAGAAAATTCGAGTTTCATAAATAATATAGTTTCGATAATATAACTTTGTTCGTTTAAAGTTTTTTTTATCCCAAATTTTTGTAATCTTGACTGCTTCTCAGAGACATGAGCGAATATTTCTTGGTTGCAATCAACCAGGAAATCGAACAGTGTTGAAGAAAAAAGAAAATAAGTTCAAACTCAGAATGAATGATTACGAAAAGCCGTAAAAATTCAAAATGGCAGACGAGAATACAATTAATAAAAACAACAAAATGATAAAACGGAAGATTAAAAATAAATAAAAATAAGACTCGTCACGAATGTGTAAAAAACTAAGCTCAAACAAAGAGAGACGAAACTGCAATACAATAAGTTGATGAAAAAAATCTATTTTGAGATGAAAAGACGTTCAAACGTTGTTTTGTTCGCATTGATACACAGAAGACTATCGTTGTTTACTAATCACGAGGCCAAATGAAGGTAGTGGCGTAGAGACCATGTTTTGCTCTAATAGTCCAAATAGGTATTGTCCGCCTCCCTTGAATATCGGCATTCGAAATCGTTGCTTTAACCTGTACTCGAACCCCGAACACTGGAGTTGGGGAAAAGTTCAGATTAGATTAGATCTTACTCCAGCTCCTAAGACTTGTACTTTTCACGAAGCAGGTCATTCCTTTACGTGAGACGCCGGTAATCTTGGCTTCGCGGTTGTAATAGACGGCCTGATTTTTCCCTTGCTCATCCATAAATATGTCCACGTTCGTTGCTTTTACTACACATTTAGGAAAGCTGTTCCAAATCGGCACAATGTATTGCGTGAAGTTTTTTCTTCTTCACAGCTCTGTTTTACATCGCACCATCTTAAGTGATTTTTTTTCGTTTCCTCTCGTCCACGCCTGGTTTTCTTTTGATTTTACTTTCGGTATACATGCTATTTCGTACATGATTTCAAACGTTTTAACCATGTTAATCATCAATCTGCTCGACTCTTTAACCAACCCGGCATTACAAATACACACACACACACACACACACACACACACACACACACACATATATATATATATATATATATATATATATATATATATATATATATATATATATATATATATATATATATATTACTAAGCTTAGTTTAACAAAGAAGTGTGATAAGATTACTGAGCCAATTTTTCCGAGGGAAGGGCTGTCGACTAGAAGGAATATGACAATAGTTACAGCTTCTCTAAAGGATTATCTTACTTCAGCTTTTTTGTGCTATGATAAAGCAATAATTGAATTATCTTATATTCAATATAGTATCATTTTATTGGCACGATGTGTTTTGTCACTCGTTGTTTCCCATGGTTTCGCTTTGTTTCGTCTGGCCTGACGTTGTTTCGTTTAGTTCCGTCTTGTTTCTTCTGGTTTCGCTTGGTTTATGATTTACAAAATATTCTGAATCTATTATATAATGAATTTGAATTAATGCCAGCGGCGTTATTCGAGCAATTCAACGGCTCGCCACTATCTGCTACGGCTTGAAAATGTTGCACATATCGCCATTTTCTGGACGGATTATTGACGATGAAAATTTCTAAAAAGTGCGATCGATATTACGTTGAAGAACTCCGGTAGAGAGCGCTACAGACTGTCCTTTAAAGTCTATATCCTTGGCAATCATCTTGATAAATTCAAGGGTAATATGGGAGCGTTTTCTGGAGAGCAAGGCAAGCAATTTCATCTGGATATGCTGGAGTTTGGATACTGCTACCAAAGAGCATATAATGAGAACACGATGAGAGATTATTTTTTGAAGTTCGCTTCGTAAAAGTGAATTACAGTAAGATAGTAAACCTCGAAAATCAACCCACTTCTAAAACTTATGTAACCACTTTTGTTTAACGTTAGTGTGCATACAAGTCAACTTAGTTGTTCGTTTGATTGTTCGTCCATCATCGAAAACATGGGCTCATGCAGGTCATATGCCAAGGTGCAGCTTGGTCTTACGAGATAAAAGTTGACTCACACATTGCGCTGTGGGTTATTGTCTGGGAGCTGGTTCAGCGATGTAATTGTGAAGATGTGATGACACCTCTGACTGTTGCTGATCCGTCATCCAACCGAGGCCAAGATCTGGTAGTGGGTTTCTCTACGGAGGAGAGAAAGTGGAGCCTTTTCAACCTTTTCAAGAACATGTCCAGAGGGTAATCACGAAATCAAAAGTGCAACGTATATTGTGGATTTTCCGAAAAAAATATGTTGCTTTTGGGTGTGAATAAAAAAAAAAGAAGAAAATATATCCGAATTCACCTGTATTGCATAGCCGATGGATGTATTTCAGATGTGCATCTACAAAAGACATCGCTGTTAAACAATCTCGGATTGAGGGAAATCCAGGAGAAGCGATTTACATTCAAAATGAAAACATGTCCACGATACAGGATTTGACGGTTGCTTTTGAATCGTTTAACAAGATAGGAAAAGGGACAATAAAGTATGGATTATACTGCAGCTCTGTGGAGAGCACAGGCCAAATCACAATCCGAATTAGACATTCACCTAAAGAGTGCACGGGTGCTTGTTTTATGGATTGCATTGGTGTGGTGCACTTTGAGTAATTATCAGTTAATGTTACGATTACAATAGGCATTTATGTTATAATTTCCATCAGTTAAGGTCTTTAGAAATTTAACGGTAATACATATCTAAATTCGGTGCAATGTTTTTCTTTTAACGTGATACCGTTTTCGGCTGATTTTCTTGCATAAACAACTAGGGTCATCGATGATCATGGTAATCTGATGATGATGTGAATAAACATTGGAGTATTAATAGTATTAGCCACATTTTTTTCTGTTTAATTACCGCTGGACATCATAACTCACAACATGAATCCTCAGAAATCAGAACTGTGGCCAGAAAAAGATAAGATGGTGTGAGGGACTAGACAAATTAAAAAAAAACATTGGCTCTGTGACGCCCAAGATAGAGAGGTCTGGAGGATTTCGGGGAAGGTATATGTCCATCAGCGGAAACGAGAAGGTCTCTGCCGATGGTGATGATGAAATATTGATGATGCAGAGGTATGTTTTTCGGTGTTACTTAGTAAAGAGTTATCTGATGCCTATAGATCTCTTCTTATCAATGTCTACGAAAACAAGGTGTATTTGTCTTTTCATTGATCGACGCAATTTGGTGTACGTTTTTCCCCGTTTAATCAAATATTGATGATGTACAAGTATGTTTTACGGAGTAACGTTTATCCTTAATAGTATAGTATTTTCTGTTGTATACTGATTCTGTCCGAATCTTTTCTTACTCATGTCTACGTAAACAAGACTTGTTTCTCTTTTTATTGATTTGTAGTTAGCGAAGTGTTGTCCGTTGTGGCCAGGAAAATCCAGCTGCTTTCACTTGTGCTGCGCACGCGCATTCGATTAAACATTCTTTTGATCCAAACGAGGTCTTCGCTTTGGTATTTTGATTGGCTGTTCCCATTTCAGTACCAGTGACCGGCGTCCAAGAGTTGAACGCCAGACAGCAATGCCTTTTTTACTGTTTTCAGAGATAAAGATTCGTGTGCAACGTAATTCACATGTGAATACTTTTACGGACAAAACGTTGAGCAAGGCTGAGTCTGGTCAGTACCTCGATAGGTGATCGTCTGGGATAACCATGTACTGTGGGGATTTGAAGGTTATGTAGAGAGCCTCCTGTGACGATCTAGTGAATCATTCCAAAGAAGGAGACGGGTCTCCACACCATGCTTAGTAACACAAGCCCAAAGCCTGCCCTTCCACCTCTGCTTGACCCTCTGACAGATTTGACTGTGAGCGACGATAAGTTATTGAATATTAATACTATTACACCCAATACATGCTATAATACACAGTACTTTCGAAGAATTAGGGTGCATACATTAAAATTCCTCGTCTCCCTAAAATCGACCAACCTCAATTCTGTTAAAGAAATAAACGAACACCTGTAGCCGTCAGAGATGGGGAAGGACTATATATATATATATATATATATATATATATATATACATATATATACATATATATATATATATATATATATATATATATATATATATATATATATATATATGCATATGTATGTCTGTTTGTGTCTTCATTTGAGTATTTTTGTGTTTTTTGTCAAAGATGGTTCGAGCGCTCTTAGTCATACCATCCACAGACTTGAAAATTAGCATCGGTACTCCATCAGACCCCCTCTGAAATTGCTTATGGGGCCTTATTTTACAAATCTATCAATAACATTTAGATTATCCAAAATCTAGATGTTTCTGGACCTTTTCCTCCTATTCTACATGTTCTTCAGTGGACGATGCCAGTGATGTCATAAACCTAACCATATTTATTCATTGATTGAATTTATTTAACATGACTTCAAAGTTTGACGCTACGGTTGTCCATTTATTGACTGTGATGATGAGTCTCTACTACTATAGTACTTGTCACAATATTCAGCTGTTACGCTCTGATCAGTCAATTTGTTTAATAATGAAAAGAGAGAATATTTGCAAGCAGAAATCAGAATAAAGCAGACGACAGGAGAAGATTTCCTTTGATCCTTTCTTTTTATGCTTTCTGATAAAAATTGTATCAGGGTCGACAATCGGTTTCTCAAAACTATTTTTCATGAAAAGTTATTATTTTTCCAATCATGAATCGAATAAACGGCTTACTTAATTCAGAATATTTTTTATGAGTATAAATTAAATAAATTGAAGTATCGTTTATTCTATTCACAATATTCCATATTTTATTCAGAAATGGGGAGAAAAAGAAGTTAGATAGTTTAACGTAATGGTTTGAAGAGTAGGCGGGGACGAATGAAATTTAAAAAGTTTAATGAGAGAGTAGGAAGAGGAAATGTAGAAAAGAAAATTAGGTAGTTTACTGAGGGGTTAGAAAAATTTGGACTTCAAATTCTTCGAAGTTTGTGTTAGAGACAACAAGCATCTGAAGCAGTGTCACTCACTACGCCTTCTATCAACCCATATATGGGGCGGAGAAAATATGTATCAATGCCTTTCTTATAGTTATTAATGCGAAGTAAAGGCTGATTGTTTCAGTCGGGATTCAAATTCGGTTATCCTATTCCATTTCCCAAGATGCTAACCACTTGGTCCTCAACACCACCACACAAATTAAGATGAAATAAGAAAGTTAAAGTTAGATTTGAGATGCACAAGTTCTTTTCTTGTTAAAGATTTAACAAGGACAGTGGCCAACTTCATTTGCAAGTTTACATGTAAAATTCGATCAAAACCACCTCAAAACACTACAATTGTAAAATCTCACTATATATACCTAGAACCTGGGAAATATATCACATATTCTGGATACAGAAACTTTGGTCACCCATCCAAAACGTACATTGGCCTACTATGCACCAACATAGAATGCGACCCTGTCGATCTGCCGAAATTGAGACCGAAATGGTTGGCTTGTTGGATCCAAACGACCTGAAATATATGATAATGATTAGTACATTAAATGTGACTTTAATCTTTATTTATTTCATTGAATTTATTAATATTAATTTCCCAAAACATTACTTTTTCTTCCTCATCATCATCAGCTTTTAGGCGTCAGTCGTTAGACAGAGACCTTCCCCGTGATTTGCAATACCTCTATATCGCGGGTGTCGCTGAGCCAGTACTTTCTGAACATCTATAGTTCGTCACGCCGAATCATATTTTGTTGGTCACGGTTTCGCATGTGATCTCTGGGGATCTACATTGTGAGTCTGATGTCCTGCGATCGTCTGCCCTTCTCGCAAAATGACCAGCCCATTGCCATTTGAGTTTTCTTGCGTATTCTATGATATCAGGGACTCCTGTTCTTCCTGTAATATATTGTGATCCTTGCGATTTTTCCATGTTATGTCAAGCCTGATTTTGTCTTGTGTACGTTGCATGGTTCACAGTTTAAGGGTCAGTCTTTTGGGAATGTTCCACGTTTCAGCTCCATTGATGACTATCGAGAGGATGCAGTGGTTGTATACCAATCTATTTAGCATTAACAGGATTTTATTGTTCTCAATATTTGTACTTGCCCTGTCAAAAGCTTGCCAACTTTAGGTGATTATATGCTTGATTTCTTGGAGGTTCGTCGTTCTAATTAAAGGTGATAGTCCACTTTCTCAAGTTCTGCGTCCTTGATTTTGATTGTTATTTCTTTGTCTTCAACATATTCGTTTTACATGACATATGTTTTACTGAAGCTCATAAATTAAGTAGCGAGCAGATGAATTCATGTTTTTGCCAAGGGCAATACTGCGAAGTAGATGCAGTCGAAATTTGAACCTGGATCGTTGATTCCATTATCCGTACTCGCACTCGTCTTTTTCCAGTTTTGATCCCGCTAATAAGATCTTCGAACCTGGCGTTAGAACAGCAATGGAACGAGGTCTACTCAATCGTGTTTGGAGCTGGCCAAATGCCAAGAACCTGACTAAAAAGCTCTGGGAAATTGGACCCGTACAATTAGAGTGCTCCGCAAATGGTCACCCAAGTTCAACATTTTTCTCTAACAAGCATGCACATCGCAAATATCGATTAGAAAGTAAGAAGAAAGTTCGAAGCGTGAGAAAACCGAGTCAAATTAGTAAAGCTATACCATAACCGCAGGGGTCGGCTTTAAAGGTCAGCATCTATGAGACTAAACGTCTGTCCGAACAAATTCTCTTCGTTAATATGACGTTAGTGTTAGTGCGAAATCGAGACAAAAAGAAAAGTTTTCGTTTCATCTTTCGTGCGTCGTGGGAATGGGATTCATACGTGGAAAAATAAACCAGAAAACAAAAAATAAAACATCAGAAAATTGTTCAACTTATGTAGGGTATATTATTATCGCTGTTCCCTGACAAGGCTGATAATATGGGTGTCAGCTTTTCGTTGCTACTGCATATATAGAAATGGTTTTCCCTGAGAGCTCACTCAATCAGTTTTTCCACAGTCAATCGGCGTGGCATGCAGGTGACGAGATATTTGCTCAAAACATTTGTCAATGAGATGGAGTACAGGGAGAAGTGTGTTCAAGCCTATTGTAGAATCATTTGTGGAAAATTGGAAATGAACAGCCAGCTCAGCTTTACAGAAGCGCATGTAAAATCTATATTGGAGACCCATTTTCTCATGAATAAGTTTTATTTCAGGCATAATTTAAAAAGATATTAGTTATTTTGAAAAAAAAAATGAAAGGTAACTTACAATAGCTTATTAATGACTAATATACTAATGAGTTCGTATAACTCTTTGGCATCATCATCATCATCATCATCATCATCATCATCACTATCAGTTTCCTGACGTCCGTCGGTGGACATAGGCCTTCCCAAGGATTCGCCAGACCTTTCTATCATGGGTGTTGTTCTTTAATATACTAGTCATTAATAAGCTATTGTGAAATACTTTCCATTTTTCCTTTATAACTAATATCTTTTAAATTATGCCTAATATAGAATTCCCTCATGAAAACATGGGTCTCTAATATAGATTTTAGATGAGCTTTTGTGAAGTCCAGCCGTTTATGTCCAATTCCTTGCAGATGATTGGAGTATTATTCTAATGGTACGAAATGTTGAAATTCTCTTGATTAACGGATATACATTGAACAAGAGTCTGCCGTATGCACAATTCTGGATTACCCTGAATGAGTAGGAGCTTGAAACGATGTTTGCTATAGAATTGTTTGTATTTGCCCTTTTAACTCGATGTTTTGGAATCTATCTGTAACAAAATCCAAAAGCCAGTGTTTTATCGCTGGAACTATTCAATTGACTCCTGAGCGTGTTGAAGAACAACAATGAGAGGCATCATGATTTGAGAAAATATCGTGACGTGATTCCAAATCCTTTCAAAGGTACTTTTTTTTTCAAATTTGGATTGTTTTCTAACGTGTCATCCTCTTAAGAGTCTAGGAGAATTTTTTCGTAAACAATCTTATTTGGTGTCATAATATATATATATATATATATATATATATATATATATATATATATATATATATATATATATGTATGTGTGTGTATATGTTTTGAATATATATATATATATATATATATATATATATATGTATATATATATATATATAATGAATGTAAGTGTTTCTGTTTGTTATCTATATGCTTCATAATCACTCTTTGTCTACACGCATCATAACCACTCCACCAGAAAATCCAAGCCTTGTATATATATATATATATATATATATATATGTGTGTGTGTGTGTGTGTGTGTGTGTATATGTTTTCCCTGGTGCACGGTAGTAAGGCCCCCATTACCTCCAGCCGTGCACCACAACAGAAGATTTATTTCACCCAAGTGTTATCCAGGTACTTTCATGCATTTCAACCATTTATCCAAACCACTTTCCGCTGTCCATTGCCCGGGCAAAACAAAAGCAATTTAGATTTCGATAACGAATCTGAAATGCATTTTTAGTCCTCATTCTTTTCCTTTCCACATTGTCAATTTTGCACGATACATATATATATATATATATATATATATATATATATATATATATATATATATATTATGAGATCCGATCAATAGTTTGAAGTACGAATAAAAAATCGAGACATTTTAGATTCGAAATAAAGCTCTAATAAGATTACGACATATTTTCGCACGTTCATCACAGTGGAAGAAATCTTTGAATGATAGCAAGTAAAAACAAAATAAAACAAGAGACATAAGCCCAACACTGCGCCCATTGTCCGTGGTAGTAGTGGCAGGAAGGGGAGGAGGAAGAAGAGCAAGTAATGCATCTTTGAGTCCGTTGATTCTCATACTTTCAAAATATTACAATATGGAAATATTCAGAGAGTATTATTTTCAGTAAAGACCCGTTACAAATAATATCTGAAAACACCCAATTGACCGTGTTATGTTTCACTAGAAATAATAAAACCCTACTATGTTCAGTTTAGGAAAAGAAACACAATTTTTTATAAAAAAACAAACTTTGTATTAATGACCAATTCACTTGGTTATGAGTTCGATTCTCACATGATGCTTCATACTACAGCCCTCTCCTTCCGTCTTTCTAATCATCTATCTATTCGTAAAAAAGACCCACAGATAGAGTAGTGTTTATCTATGAATGATGAAGTAGGGAGGAGCCAACAGCTATTTTATTCGGTAACATTTTTTCATGATCCAAGTATCTCAAATTTTCCTCAAGTGTCGACTCAACTCAAGCTGTTTTAAAGTGTGATGATCAGACACGAAGTTTTAAGAATTTCTATGACGTAGTTTATTTATCATGTCATAATACGAAGGTAAATCAACCAATGAGATCAATCCCTTTAGAGCAAGAACAGGAAAATTTGCATATAAGCTCATTATATGGTTAGAAGTTTACATTTTTGCTCGACAATGAGAAAGAGACTCCTTTCAGATGCCAGGCTAATTATTTCACCTTCCTCACCAAAAGCCAGAATGCCTTCACCAATTGAATGGATCTCTGAATCCATATCATGCGAAAAGGTTTTGTTGTTTTCAGTGAGGGTTTCAAATTATAATGTAAGTTTATGCTAAATTAGCACTTTAGTTTGTGTCTGGCTGCGTTCACTCTTGTTTTGTTTTCTTTAAATCCGTTGTCCGAAAAGGTGAGAAAGTAGCATTCATTCATCAATTTTTGATTGCTCAACCCCAACATAGCACACTGCTAAAGAATGTTGGCTCATCTGGCAGTTTCTATTGAGTGACTAATCAGACCTATCTATCTATCTATCTATCTTGGTTGACTTCTATCAAAGTGAATTCCCTTCTTTCTATCGATCTCTCAGTCTCAGTCAACGTCAATCTATCTATCTATCTATTCATCTATCTGTCGACTTCTCAGTCTACTTTTATCTATCTATCTATCTATCTATTTATCTATCTCAGTCGACTTCTATCTATCTATCTATCTATCTTCCTATCTATCTATCTATCTATCTATCTATCTATCGCTTGCTCGCCCGATCTATCCATCTAAAGGGCCCCTAAAGAAATATCAGCGTGAAATATTACTGTAATTATAACATTTCATCGGTTTCGCATCAAGTTGTTGCTTGGAACTGACCACAGAGACCTTTCAGATTCTGTGCTGCTGATCTCCTCGACCAAACCGAAAAACCTCATTGACCCCTCGTTCCAAATGAAATGAAACACCAAATCCATAACTTTTGAGCAGGTTATTACGCCGTCAATTTCCCTAGCGATGTTATTGGTGCGAAGGAAGCGGATTCTTTGCATAACGAATCAGGGGAGTAATTTCCTCCTATCTCATTTGCTTCGATCAGATCCTGTCATGATTGCCAAGCACCTTTCCCGGTGCGGCTCATATTCTCACCTGCTACAGGCCACCTTGTTGTAATGCATTCCGTTCTGAGCATTTCAACACACTTCGTTTTAGCATGGTTCGCATTATGGAGCGGTTGATGTTGGTAACCCCAAAATGAATATAACTACAAGAGAGCTAGATCCAGCTCTTAAAAAATCTTGATCTTGCTCCAATATAGCGAAATCGATTCAGGCTCGGTTATAATGCGGTGATGGCTTTTTATGGAACTCAAATTGCCGCATTATAGTGGGAAGATCTTTAATACACTAAGCACAACCTGCTTCTTGCCAGTGCCCATCCGTGGCAGGTCCAATGCTTGACAAAGGACTCTCACATCTTATTCCATTACGACTTTGATGGAGCTGATCTTTGACATGTCCTACCGGTAAACATTTCTATCTCGTCCCTCAATCTTTTATATGGTGTTTTCCAACTGCATCTACTAACCCATGGTAACCAATCCGTCCAACCATTGCTCCATCTGTTGTGATTTCCTCTTGTAAATATCTAGCCCATCTCCATTTTTTTCGCTCAATTAATTTCAGAAGATCTACCATGACCATAAATTCAAGCTGATATTTTTTCTTCCGTGCCTTTGTCGTCGTTGTTACATCGTCAGCGAATCGCAAATTGTTCAAATATTTTTCGTTTGTGTCCCAGTCAGTTTTCCAAAAGACGATTTCAGGGTTCGCCGTAAACAATTCAGGTTCTGGGTTTCCCTTGTCTCACTCATTATGTTCGTATTTTTACTGCAGTGATATCTCCCTATACGTTCCAAATAGCATCAACATCTTTATCATGAATTTTTTAGCGTCTATTGTTTGATATAGACCTTCCTCACCATTCGGCAGACTTTTCTACCATGGACGTCGGGGAGCCAATACTTTCTGCACTTATTTAGTTTGTTACGCCATCTTATAATGTGTTGGCTACATTTTCAAATATGATGTCTTGAGATTTACGTTGTTATGTCTATGATTTTTATGTACGATTTGCTCTAGGTATATGTTTTTTTTTATGTGCTTCAAATGAGTATTTATATGTATATAACATTTGCAGCCATGAAATTAGCTGTAAATGGGAATATTTGGCTGCTTTTCTGCCATAAAAAGCTTTAAATAGCAAATAATCGGCGATAATAAAATTGTAATCGTAAACACTGTGTTTTATGTACGCTATTATCCCAAATGCTCTTTCTGTCAACAATTCTTCTTTCCTTTTTGAGATCAATTAGATTTTTGGATACATTCGCATGTCCAATTTCTTCGCCTTTTTCGATTGATAGGCCAACATATTTTTTTTACCAATTTGTCTTAAATCCATCTTCCTTTCATTCTATTTCCCTTTTTCTCCACGTTCTTCTCTCCCTCCTCTTTTCTCCCTTTCGATTCCCTTTTCTTTCTAACCCATGGCGTGGGTCACTTGGGACGTTTTTAATTTCCCCTGGCACGATTATCTCTTTTTTTGGTGGAGTAAAATCACTATCTCTCGATCAAAGTTTGTTTTTTTACGTACTTTTCTTTCTATCATACAGTGTGTGAATAACGGTGCTCGTCTATTATGAAAGACAATCTCAGCGTTTACCATCCTTTAATGACATCCCCTCCTGGGAATTTACCAAGTTTGGTATTTCGTAATGCAAACAATAAGACGATGAAGTGTTTCCATTAATATATATATATATATATATATATATATATATATATATATATATATATATATATATATATATTTATATATAAACTGTTTGTGCGTGTGTCTGAGTATTATTTGAATTTAAAATCTGATAATATCAAAGTATTATGACATTTAGGAAAATGTATTTGATGTGTTTCGCTTATTCAGTTCATCGGATATCATGCAATTTTCCTGAAATCATGAAGATTTTGATCGCTGTATCTTTGTCCTTAGCATGTATATTACACTAGCTTTTGTTTTTGTTTTTTTTTTTTACTGAAGCTCATGAGGAGACCAATTTTCTTGCTTTTTTCTTTTAGTTTGTCCAGCATTATTTCGAGTTCATGAAGGTTCTCAGTCAAGTGGACGATGCTGTCAGCAAATCTGAGGTTACTCAGGTATCCCTCGTCTATTCTGATATTTTTGTCTACTCGGTCTGGGATTTAAATCTGACTATATCAGAGTATCATGACGAGTCAGATCCGTCGTTATATTTATGGATTCTACATCGTCAAACTCGTTTTTTTGGCTGACCTACGTAAGAAAGTCTTATGTCTCAAAATATTTGATGATTTGTAATATAAAATGACATCGATATATAATACATCATGATAATTCCATATGTAAGAAAAACTGCATTTACAGCCCTAAAAATGATGAAATAAGACTGTATATATTGAATTCAAAGCTGAAGTCTAAATAATTTATATATATATATATATATATATATATTCGGGGTTGAGCATTCTTTAAGTGAGGTAACTCATCCATTGTAAGCTTATGCAATTCTCTTCCACGGGAATAGAGCATTCTGGTGGATGAGGAATTTCTGTGTAAATAAATATATCGCTTAAATTCAGCCGTAGTCCAGAGGTGGGATATCGGCCTCTGGGTCTGAAGTGAAGGTTTCAACCCTGCCTCGGAGCACTGGATGGGATAATAGAAAAGTCTATAGCCACACTGAAGAGATTTAATACATCGAAACAGCTGTCTGTGGATGACACAATATATATATATATATATATATATATATATATATATTGTTTCTGTGTATGTGTGGTTTATACAGTAGTGTGTTCAGTCTTATGGTTTGCTAGTGTAACGTTTATGCGTATTTATTACGTGCGATAGTCTTCAATTTTCATAGCGGAGATAGTGCAAAGGGAGAAAATTCTTTGCATAACGAATCAGCAGAATAATTTCCCCCAATCTCATTTGCTTCTCTCAGAACCTGTCACAATTGTCAAGCACCCGACACACCCAGCGCACCCACCCATGGTTCCACCTGCTATATCATTAAGCTTCATCACACCTCGCCCAACCACAAACATTGTCCTCGGCACCCAATGCCGACAGCATCTTGAGTGAAGGAAATCCGTGTGCAGTACGCTTCTCTGCCTTTTCAACTCAAATCAAAAGTGGGGAGAGTTGCCCGTTGCAAGAGCATCCATCAGCTTCTTTGATTGGTGAATAAGAAGGTCAGAGTTCAGCCGGTCATAATTCCTGGCCAGGGATCGTCAGGAGGTCAAACCAGTGTGTAATACGTGGCCAAAGGCTAGACGAAACGGTCGTATGCGTTAGAAAACGATAATGACTTCGCAGACGAATAACATTGCTCGATCCAAAACGGCCACCAGAAAAAGCGCATATAGATAGGCTTTTGGCCCATCGACAATGACATGCAGAAAACAGTTGCCTGCCTTCTGGCTGAAATAGATGCAGTGTTAGCGGCCGGGGTTCAACCCCAGTCAAATGCCTTGTTGATTTTCGAGGCAGGAATGTTCTATTCAAGATATTTGTGAAATAAAAAAACCCAACTTCTGAACCCATTTATTCCACTAACACAAACCTGCATACATAAGTAGAAACGAAAGTAAAAGGTAAAAGGACAGGTCTGGTTAGTCATTCAATAGAAATGCCATTTTGGGGGTGACCAATTAAAAAAATGTAAAAAGGGATGATCATTGAATAAGTTATTTCACTCACCCTTTGTTAGATCAATAGGAAGTCTGAATTAAAAAAATAAAATAAAACACAAGAGTGAATGCAGTCGGACTTGAACTAAGTACAACTTTAGCATAAACATACATTTGAAATTGAAACCCCATCACTGAGAATCGATTTGGGGCATATACCCTCCCCCCTCCAAAAAAAACCTAGAAAAAAAAGTTAAAAAAAACAAACAATTTGCAAAGCCTGTACACGTGATACGTACACAGCTATCTAGTCATCTAACAGGTTTTGGTAACAGTTTTGGGTGACAGTTCTTGTTAACAGTTTCTGATTGTGCTGCGCCAATCTTCTAATCAATTTTGGAAGCCGGTTTGGTCTATTAGTGAATATAATCTTCTTTGTAATAAATATTTATTAGGGTCACGTTAGTTTTGCCAAAGTCTAAATTGATGAGAACAGAAGATTATATTGCGCCAATATTACAATGGAGAGGATGTATTAACCTTGTCAATCACATTTTGATATTGCCGGCTTTTTTTTCCAACGGGGCATCAACGCCGACGTCTGATGTCAGTGGGATAGATCCTGAGCAAGGCGTTGCAAAGGAAATAGGTAGGGTGCTCCCCCAGGGCTCCAAATACGGGGGCCACCAAGAGCTCTATGAATCTTAGTTTCTCAATTGCTCTTCTATTAACATTATGCAAAAACAAATACCACTAAATGTTGGAGGTGGGGCTCAAGGGTCCAGAGTTCCCTGCCCCTAAATCTCCAGCTACGCCCCTGGACCAAGTCTTCTTTCCAATATTATTGTACGAGTCGACCTCAAGGGTAAATATCATATAATTCAATCTTGTGTACGGAGATATTTTCCATGACACTGACCTATATCAAGATAATAAATAATATATCCCAACGCAGCAGTTCAATTGAGGAAGTGTAATCTATTAATACAGTCTAGGTCAATGAAATTGGGACTCAGACCAAGCAATTCAAACGCTGGGACCTGCTAAAGTGGACGGTGTATAATAGCTCTTTAATGTAAAGTAGTAACAGCATCTCTCTCTTTCCTCTCCCCCCTCTCTCTCTATATATGTGTTCTATTATTTGAAATGACCACCCAGTATTACACAGAGATTGTGTCACTTGGTGTAGACAGCATAAACTGAATGAACATGTATATAAAAATATTTATACATTTCAACCTTTATATGAAATTAATTCACTTTTTTAAAATCAGAATCAAAAGCTGACATATATATATATATATATATATGTATATATATATATATATATATATATATATATATATATATATATATACATATATATATATATATGTGTGTGTGTGTGTGTGTGTGTGTGTGTGTGTGTGAACACTAGATACAGGAGAAAGAAACGCAACCATTTCAAAAAACACAACTTTGCCAAGCCACTATTTAAACTATTAAACTCAAGAATAGTTTACTCTGTTTTTCCTCCCTTCAATAATAATATATTATATCCACAAGGACATATATCTGGTGAATGTAAACATTTCGTACTTCTCGCACTCGTCAGCAACCGGCAGTCTGTTGTTTCGTGTGCATGAAAAATGAATGACGACGTTGAAAGTTTTGTTTCAAAATCATTGAAACTTCATACCCAATGTTCCGTCCATTTTCATGTAAATTAAGGAAGCAAAAGGGAGACAACTATTTATAAACGGGTGTTTGTATGGAGACTAAACAAAAGTATGCATTGTTTTAAATCGTGTTTTTTTTTACCTCTATCGAGTGTTAATATGAATACTTTTGGAAGTATTGAATGATTATGATGAGTGTTTGGTTCACAGAAACTCACAATAAATTATGCAAAGGAATAATGTGTCATTAGTCTGATTCTGGTTAAGGGGCGAGTGTTCAAATCTATGTGTGTGAAATGATATGTATGTATTTCTACTTTTGTATAAAATGAAGTCACCTGATTTAGAGGCATGACCTTGAAATAATAAATATTTTCTTTTATGTAATATTTTTATCATAATATATATAAAAAAAGCATATACTATAGAGATTGCAACAAAGATTATGATTATTTAGATCTGGACAACCAAAAAAAGTTATCATACGAACAAGCCTGGCTGCTACTGGGTCGAGCTTTACTACTGTCACTCCGACTGAAGATGATCGTATTGCATATATAATCAATTATAAAATATGATATTTTTTAGTATAAATGTATCTATTTATCAGACTGAAAAGAGCCCTTCTGTACATGTAACATGAATGTTCTTACGTATGTAAGTCTTGTCAGTTTGGCTCAGTCGATAAGACAACCGACTATCGATCACTTGGTTGTGATTTCAAAGTCGGTAGGCAAGTGTTAATTTTAAACATCGGTTTGGTTTAGCGTGTTGGGAAGGAGAAGCAGTAAAGAGTTCCCTCCCTTAAATTATATGAAATTTATTGTTCTCGTTACGATGTAAAAAAAAGTCAACTTCAGACTCCAGCTTGACAATATAGGTACATTCGGCAACTTTTGAAGAGCCGTAGGACCATGGCTGCTGTTGATATAAAAAAGGATAATAACTAATGATATGATTCGGATATAAACGTGACAACCATTAGGAATCGCCGAAAGTAATCTACGCTGATAATACGTACGTCCTGGAAAAAAAGTACCTTTCTTGAAAGAACAGACGCGAACTCGTCAAGTTCCCCAAAGGACATAAAGATTAGACAAGTTGTAATGGGGAGGGACCAATAGAAATTCAACATGTTCGGATCTGATGGTCAAAGATATATCAAAAGATGGGTGGGCAATGAATATCACCCAAACTGCATCAGAGTGATAATTGAACGCGATGTCATGATATTAGATTGTATGTCTGAAATAGTGAATGTCAATGGTATGGTATCAAGGTAAATACTCTGCTATTTTTTATTGTTTGTGTGTAAGAAAGTATAGTAATGGCTATTATTCCCATCAAACTTTGCTTTTGTAGTCATGATAGTTTTAATCATGTGGAGTTGTTTTTCTCCCTTTATGTGATTAGAAATGTGCAAATCTGTTTGTTGCCCAATTAGAAATAAGTAGATTTAAAATTATCACTGTTCTGGTTGGTAAAGCGAAGGTTGAAAGGATTCATTAGAGACGGAATTTCCAAATCATATTTTCAATTATGGTGGGTCGTCTAAGTGCTAAGATAGGAGATTTTTCACCCGCTGATTAAGATAAGAGACTGTTTGCCTGGATTGGCTGGATTTTTAGACAAAGAACTTTGAATGGACGGGAAAACCTGTGAACTACAAAGATAGAATTGACTTTAGTCAACTGACTTTTGAACGTCGAAGAAATGGCGGCTATAATAGCTATTTCTGCGACTCACTACTGCACTAGTCGCAGACAGGGTCATAGAAGAAGGAAGGGGGTATAAATGACACTTGTTGGAAAGATATTAATACTTAGCCGAATGTGCAGGCAGAGTTTTGAATATTTTGTCAACTTGAGGAAAAATGTATTTCGCTGTTGAAAATTCGATTCTGCCCTGATATATGGACAACAAATTTCCGGTAATTCTTGATTTTACTCTTGAATGATGGATTTTGTGTGATTTCTGATTTAACCCCTTCCGAGTCTTGTCAACGGTGACTCCCTTTTTCCTCCGTCATACACCTTGTTTTTGTCCCACGTTTCTTAAATCGATATTCAGCCACCGATGGTTTCACCGACACTAACAATACAGGGAGGTGTTTGAAAAAAAAATAAGGTTTCAATGCAACAGGGAATAATTGATATTTTCTTCACTTTTTATACATAAGTAATCAGAAGAAAAAAAAACTCTTACTACCCACGACCAAAAGAAAGTCTGAAAGAAGTGTTATGGGTAGCTAGTCTTATCTAGAAAATTGTGAAAGGTTAAAGGACTACTTGCCAAGTAAGAGAGGTCGGTCGTGATCTCTTCGACTTGTTCATCATCATCATCATCATCATCATCATCATCATCATCCTTGTAGCACCATTTGTTGCTATAAGAGTTTTCTAATGGCTTCTGTGATATCTCCTGCAATTCTGTAATACATTGTTCTGTCTTCAGATCTCTCCATGTGATGTTGAGAATCATTTTCTCCTGTGAACGGCAACGATCCGAGGTACATTGACCGACTAATCAGAGCCTGAATTGACGGATTAAAACTGTTGAGGTACTGCGGATGACAGCTTAATAGTCGAACTGTGAATTCATGGCAATAGGTCGATACCACTGCCTCTTTAACGACATGAAACTTTGGAAAAGCAGAGCATATATACATATGTGTGCACATGCGTATGTGTGTGTGTGTGTGTGTGTATGTTTGATGAATATGAGATAATTTGATTGGTGGTAGGGATGTGACAAGGTACAAATTGAAAATTGAAATAAAAACGGATGTTACATTTCGAAGGAAATAAAAAGGATCTTTGAGATATAACATTCGTTTCTTTCAATCTTTCCATTTCCACATTTTCAAATCACTACCAATATATATATATATATATATATATATATATATATATATATATATATATATATATATATATATATAAAAGGATAATTATCATAGGTTTCAGTTCATTCGAATGATCATTTCTTGTAGACATATAATATATCATGTCCCAAATCCCATTTATGAAGAAAATTGGGGATCAACAATATTTGTAGGTCACAACCTGCAATCTTTTCATCGACAAGTATTATAGATATAAATCAACACATGAAAAGAGACATTAATAGAACCACACAAACACACACACACACATATATAGAGAGATAAACACACTATGACATATCTAACTCTCTATCTCAGTGCAAAGTTTATCGCAAATCTTTCTCAAGCATGCGGAATTTTGCGTCAAATAACCTATTTTATATAAAAAAATTCCCAATGATGAATCAAAGAAGTTTAGGTACTTCGGTGATTCCATTATCAGAAAATATCTATCTCCAAATATCTTAACTAAGGTTTGAATCCTCTTTCATCTCTAACAGTGAATGTGATCTTTACTCTGAATATTACATAGTATCACAATATTCCTATCAGATATGTTATGACAGCTGTCATAGTTCAGAGTAGACTAATGCTTCGCCTAATATTGACTCGATTCTTTTTTCTTTATTTGATATCGTGAAAAAATACTGTAGTCAACTCGCACAAATAACAAATGAGCAGTTTCTTGGCCAAAAATTATTGATAGTCTTATACTCAACATCAACTCATCAGAGAGTCCATAACGGCTTAGAAAATTATGGTCGTTTCATTGCATCATGATTCTTCTATAATAGGCAACAGTCTGTCACCTAAATCATAAAATATATGGTAGACAATGCCGAACGAAATCGCTGCAAAGAATATAGACTAAAGACTTCAAGATATTATTGTTCAGGCTTTATGTAAATGCCACTGGCCGGATAGAAGGCCAGACAATATTATTTCTGTGATTTCCTTCCCAAGATAATAGCGTGCCTCTTGTAGACGAGGTTATTGACATACTAAAAGGTCTGCATTTATACAATATAGATGTAAGTATTAATACGATGGCACTTGCCATTACTTTATCTTACTTTACTCATTCATAAGTGAATGGCTGTGTGATATAATATTTGCTCAGAGCACCAGATTTATACTCATGGCAAGATAACGGCAGCATCCAGGACCTAAAACAGACTGCCAGGCAAAATTGACTCAAACATTACTTAGGTTGAAAACTACTCAATGAGTTGATATAAGGCAATAACTGACCAATTACTTGAACCTCTCAAATGAAGTCTTTTAATCATTTCACACATTATCCAAACTAGTATCTTCATCATTGTTGTCTGAAGTTCTCAGATTATTCTGTTTTTATTTTTGCACGTTGACTAGTATCGCCTGCAATGTTGTCCGAAGTTTTGAAATGGGATATATTTTATTTTTCCACGGATAGGTTGACACACATTTTTTATCCAAGTTTTTGATATTAAAATCTTGAATTATATACAAGTACAGTGAGAGGATTACGGTGCAAGTTTCCTGAAAACGATTCTAACTTTCAAATAATGCACTTAACAATTACATAGTTATACGTTTTATTTCCCTTCGACAACATTCATTGTGAAAGGTCAACACGTTCAATGCAAGATGCTTCGGTGGATCACTCAATCCGATTCAAAATCTGTTTTAATCGTAAGTCTCCATTAATAACAAAAATCATCACTAGTGCTATCATTGTAATCGTTGGACTTTAGAATCCTTCATGAAAATGACCAATAACGGTGGGAAGCGAAGAACAATGTTACGGACTTGGAAATGTTCACTTATACTTGTGACCCTGCGATAAAACATCTTATTTGCAAACAAGTTTAATAGACAAAAGTAATCCATCTAGTTTAATACAACATGTTTGAAAGATGTGTACAGTATGGATCATTTCGGAATCTCTTATAAAATGATCAGTTAGATACTATGATGCCTTTGATAATATTGATACAAAAGCTTCCAGTAGCATATTTTTCAGGTAAATCATGTATCTGATTATAGAAGAACATTTGCATGGTATCCCCACATTAAACCATTCTATTGTCACACTCTATGTTCATGGTGGGGGGTCTAACAAATAGGCTAACTGTGCTGTGAACACTGACCATTAAAAACATCACTGATGCAGGTGAGGTGCCATGGCCGTTTGGGGTTATATTTTATGGGGTGTGGTGCTACTCAGTGTACTCATGTCCAAGGGGATCAGGATTCGCCCTGAAACCTGAAGACCAGTGCTTTTATTCCCTGGAGAGGACAAAGAGTTTTTTTACTACTAGCCAACTAACGCATCCATGCGTGTTGTATCAACACTTTTGACCAACCTTGTGTTACACTCTGTTCTCGTGAACGGTTGGACAAAGAGACTTATTTTGATGTAAATAAAACCTGATTTTTTTTAAAGGTCAGGGCTTGCTTATTGATTACACGAGTGGTGATTCTACCACAACAAGGTGGAGCTGAAAATGTGACTGTTTAATAAAATCAGATAGGAATACGGCCTATCGTATTGAGAAGGGTTATTAAGATTCAAAGAGTTTTCTGGCGATTCTTCCACCTTCTTGTGTTGAAAGATATCTGGAGAGAGAAAGGCGAACACAATCCTCTCTGGGAAGAAGTCCAGATTATAGACAAGCAACACCGCTGGAAATGGAAAAGAATCAAAGAGGCAGCCCACATCAACATGACGACTGCATGTATAAGTCTGACAAGTGCGGAGTTCAACTCCACGTAGCTTCCAATACTCAACGGGAACAAAGAATAGAAATCTGTGCCTAAAATGGAAAGAAAAGATATCATCCGAATCAAAGGTTATAGCGTTACTACCGTTGGAAAAAAATATGTTTACCATCAGCACATTTGAAAAGTACACCTAAAGAAAGCCGTAGAATGGATCAACCAAAACGTCTTGCTGACAACATGAACAACGGGAGAAAACTCTTTGAGCCAGGCTGGAAGTTCTCTAACAAAAATGGTGCAGAGAAAGTCGTCTAAGGTGAGTAATCTTCTTTACTCGTTTATTCTCCGACAGAAGTTGGGTAAATGACTTGAATTGAATATTTCTAAAGGTGGACAAAGCAAATATTGAACTGCTGAGCTGCGTGCAAATTCTTTGTATGCTTATATGACATTATTGATGGATTGATAATAGTCGTAGGCATGAAACCAATGAAATCCATTCCGTTTTATGCTCACCCACACTCGCACAGCCATATATATATATATATATATACGGAGACAGAGAGAGAGAGAGAGAGAGGGGAATAGCGAGGTAGAGTTTTGTTATCAGCACTTCTGCGATATGTCAAAACTGAATTGAATTAACATTTCTGCAGATATGATGGAATCTCCTAAGATCTATTTCTCTCTTTCTCTCGCTCCCTTATACTCTCTCTCTCTCTCTTTGTACATACATACTTACAGTCACACACATATGCACATTTACAAATAGTCACAAACACTTACAGACAAACATGCACACACACACACACACACACACACATATCTATTAGAGTAAAATGACAATTCCGAAGACCTTGTTGTGTACAAATGAGATTTCTTTGTTCAATTGACGTTTTGCCAGTTTATCATTTGTACACAACAAGATCTTCTGAATTGTCATTTCATTCTAATTTTGTCGGATAAATTATAATCCACAACAATACACTGGCCACACACACACACACGCACATATATATATATATATATATATATATATATATATATATATATATATGTATATATATATATATGTATATATATATATATATACATATATATATATATATATATATATATATATATATATTGGAAGATTTTATGTATCTTGTATCAGATTCTAAGTCTCTATCTTGATAGTTTTTCAGAGGTAATTTGTTTCAAGAATAGATAAAAAGATTTGCAATCTAGGAACGGATATTTTTGCCTAAGTCATATTGGAAAGATAGAAAAACAAAATGAAATTAAAGGATTATGCAAATGCGATTTAAATTACTTCAGACAATATAAATACATACATTTATATGCATACATGCGTACACATAGGCATATACACAAAAATACACACACTCACATTCATATATATATATATATATATATCATTGAGAAACGGATATATATTCCGACAGAATATTCATGAATACGTTCTATTATTTGAAAGTTTCTCTTTCCCTTCCTCTCCGTCTCTCTCTCTCTCTCTCTCTTTCTCTGTGTGTGTGTGTGTGTGTGTGTGTGTGTCTCTCTCTCTCTTTCCATATATATATATATATATATATATATATATATATATATATATATATATATATATAACGACAGTGAATGTTTGTTGGCTTGTTGGCTTGTTTGCTCAGAGATTACCAAAGAGCTGCACCGTTGGGTTAACTAATTAATGAAGTTTCTATTTTGGAATTCATGAATTTAAAAAAAGACTGAGACACGAAAGGCCAAATGGTTAAAATCACTGAAAATTGAGTTGATGAACCGAGTTCAAACTCCAACAGAGGAAAACTTTTTCTTTAATTTCATATGCTTTACTTTTATTAGTGATTGAAACTTTCTACAAATTTTAACATATCAAAATGGGTTCCAGTAACAATTTAATTTCAATGCCAAAGATGAATATCATTCCATTTAGACGCACTGAACTAGATGAAAGTATTGTTTGGCTTATATTGGGGTGTCGACTCGATAAATGGTTCTACCAAGAAACACGTGTCGAGTGATTTCTCTCCCAAATTTTGAGTACATATCGCTTATATCATATGATCAATGTTTTGAGCACATTTTAATTTAATTTCATGAAAATAATCAGATCTTAAAAATTCAACTGCTCTACTTTTTATCAAAAAGTAATGATGCTCTTCCATAGGAATAGAGCATTCTAGTGGATGAGGAGTTTCTCCATGAATGAATATATCTCTTAAATTCAGCCTTGCTGATGACCCAGTGCAGAGGTAAGATATCGGCCTCCGGGTCCGATGTGAGGGTTTCAATCATGCCTCGCAGTACTGGATGGGTTAAAGTCTATAGCCACACTGAAGAGATATAATACATCGAAACAGCTGTCCGTTGATGACACTATATATATATATATATATATATATATATAGCTGGATATCAAAACTTTGATGTTTGAAAAGCCAAAACAATGCTGTCGAAATCGCTCTATCTTTTGGAAAATATTCCTTTCTATTGAAATACTAGTATGAAAACAAGAGAAGATGCTCATTGTCTGTCACTGTTAATGGAAGCTAAATTGAAAAACATAGGCTGATATAAAAAATTCTAAGAAGTATAAAAAAATCCATTAGGCAAATAGAAAATCTAAACACTGGTCAACTGTAAATTGTGGGATTAAACTCTAAGTCTTGACTTACTAAACATGTGAGTGTCAATATCTGAAATAGTTCTACCTCAGACAAATTGGATGCAAAAAATCCGTGCTGCTATCATTTGCAGGAAGCTCGAGAGATTTTAGAAGTGTCTTTGAAATTAACTCGGTTGTTGGTGCGTTCGGTCAACTTAGGTCAGATTTACACGCCTGAATAAAAATCTGAAGGTAGTAAAGCGAGCTTTCAACATTTACATCTTCTTCAGATGAAAACCGGTTTCTGGTAGGTACGATGTATGGTTGTTGATCTTGCTTTTCCCACGACTTCTTGCGTTTCCCGTTGTTGTAAGCAGGAGCTCTTCAAACTTTAACTACTTGAGGAACCCTTCTCATTTAATGAATTTTCCAGAAAACCCTTCAAAGACATCTTTCACACGCACACACATTCATATATATATATATATATATATATATATATATATATATATATATATATATATATATATATATATGTATATATATATATATATATATATATATATATATATATATATATATATATATATATTAACATGTATGTAACTACCGTATCTTGGTCTTGTTCGTAGAATCATCCAATATGTATAAACTAAAAAAAAATACACACTCCAATAGGAAAGCAAAAACGAAGCTCCCAAAGGAACGAATAAACAATGTCTGTGTCACATAACCCTTTTTATGTTTATAATTTCATCGTAATTGCTAAAAATAAGTATTTTAATTTCGTCGAATGCTATGTGTTGTAAACATAATGAATAATTAATTAATGAAGAATCAATAAACATATTGCGAAAAATAAACTTTTCGCAGAACCCCTGCGTAGGTTGCGCAGAACCCTGGGGTTCCACGGAACATAGTTTGAACACCGCTGCTGTAAAATATCCAATTTACACTGCAGGTTCCCATTTGGTGTTTAACCGTTACATTGTGAGATAGTCCAATTTTTTCGTCTAACCATTATAGGAATCACGCATAGGAGCGCCCGACATAAACAAATCAATGATTTTCAACGATTTTATTCGGATATTTCGAGTCTGTTGGCAATCTCCCATGTCGTACAATGTTAATCATCCTCAAGTAATATCTGTATTTGGTTACCGCCAGCTTCAAATGGTCTACCCGGTCATGGAGCATCAACAGGCTAGGAATCCCCACTTCTGACAGGTTAGAACATTAACAGTACTTTCTCCATAAACTGCACAATAACTTTTTACATTTGAGTCGGATTTTTACCTTTTTTTAGACAAAAAAAAAAAAAAAAATTGACATGCCAAAAATATTTCGTCTTTTCTTTCTTTCTTCCTTGAATGTAAGAATCATTGAACGGAAAACGCCAACTAAACCTTTAAAAATAAAAAGTGTACACTCACGAAAAAGTCATGGGGATACCAGCTTATCAAAATTCTTTACAGCCTGCAACTAAATGATATTACAAAAATAAAAGAATCAAAATAGACGGTGGATTTCCAACTAATCTCATCTTTTTGCCGAGATTCTTCGTGCTCTTCAAAAAATGCTTGGGGGACTGGACGTAAAAAATTAAAATAATTGGTCTCCGTATGAACTTCAGTAAAACAAATATCATGTTCAATAAATATTTTGAGGGTGAAGACACATTGACCAGAATCGGGAATGTCGAGCTGAAGAAATTAGATCAATACATTTATCAAAGATAACTAATCCCCCCACCCCAAAGAAATAAAGTATATGTTCAATCACCGTTGGCGAACGTCCGATAGAGAAATCTCAATCTTCAAAAGCGAAAAAAAAAACAAAAACAAAAAACAAAACAAAAACAAAACAAACAAAAAACAAACAAACAGAAAACTCTTATTGGTCCAAAAAAGAAGGGTATACAACCAATTCATCATCCCAATAGTCACCTATGGAGCTGAAACATGGAATCTTACCAAAAGATCAACCCTCATACTGAGCATCAAGCAGTGTGCACAGGATAGAATCGTGCTCCACATCACATGGAGAGATCACAGTATATTGGAGGAAAAACAAGGGTCAGATATATCACTGAATCCATTTGAAAACTCAAATGGCAATGGGTGGTCGTTTTGAAAGCTTGTTAATCAACTGCTGGACATTACGAGATTAGATTAGATTAGATAGAAAATTAGATGGTGTAACGTACTACACAACTTCAAAAAGTAGTGGCTCCGTGATGCCCATAATAGAAAGGTCTGATTGGGATCTATGTCAAACGACGGGTGCCAAGAGGCTACTGCTGCTGCTGCTGCTGCTGATTGAACACATGTCACACTATAACCAGAATTATTTTTTTAAATGATGTTAGTTGAAATTAAGTGCTCCAAATATCATCTGATGACTAACACATTATTATGTTTTGGCTAACTTCAATGTCTGACGGCACCCCAAGGAGTATATGGCTTGCGTAGCATACCAACTACAACAATGAATTAGGCAAAAACATGTCAGTAGTTAATGGACGAAACTTTCAGTCAGCATACTGATAAAAGTTCTCATCACTTCCTTTTCCTTTCATATCAAAATCTGGCTGTAAAGCCACTAGATCGGCAACACTGAGATTCATGCGGGACAGACGTCATGTTCCTCCGCTTGAAATAATTCACGAGGCACACTTGGGAAATAATCGTGGCACTCTATTGCGCCGCGGTGTACAGTTTGAGAGCCACTGAGCAAACCTATAAAAAGAAAGGTAGACTGTGTACAGCAAGTGTTCATTCATGGACTGCATTGCTGTCCGGATAAGTAACCGAACCTATGACGTCGTTAATCTCTTTGTAGAACTGTTTAGTGCATTTACATCGTCTTTGATAACAAAATAAAACAAAAAAAAAACAAAGAAAATGAATCAGAAGAGCAACAATAATAAAAACAACAGGTCTGACCAGTCACACAATAGAAACTGTCACGTCTCTTTGAAGTTGCAATGTTTGAGTGATCAATCAAAAAATTGAAAAAGAAGTAATCGATGGATTAGTCACTTCTTTTCGTCTTTTGCTGAGCAGTGATCACAAATAGGTTCAGTTTAAAGAGAAAAGAAAAAAAACACGAAAGCTTCCGGACACAAAATAAGGGACCAATTTAGCATAAACTTTCATCACAAACTGTCCCACCCGAAGACCTTCCATTAATGCCGCCTCTACGCGTGATAGATACTCGGCCAGCCATACAAAAACTGATAGAAACCTATGTTGACAGGAATGGTTCCATTTATGGTTGACGATTTCTAATTCTGCTATTTATGGACAAGGTGCTGTTGATGTACAAACGTGTTAAAAGTGGTGATTTCTCGCTTAATGGTGCCTCATTAAAATTAAGTAGCCAGCAGCCAGCCCAACTTGAAAACTGTGAAAAAAACAAAACCTTGTTGACTGTAAAAAGTACAGATTTCCCGCTTGGTTATACTCTGCGGTCGGATACACCATTTGGACTCAGTAACATGATAACTGGAAAAAATAACAAAAACACAAAACAAAACATATTGACAGTTTTGTTGACAGTTGTGGTTGACGGTGTCTAAAAGGGCATAAAACATTAGAAATCTCATTAACGCCCTGAAAAAAAGTTGTTGATTATATTATCGTTTGAGAAGAGCGTACGGAAACAGGACATCTATGTATTACTTTGAAAATTAACGAGTGGATCTATTTGCATTGGGGTAAGTTCATTCAGATCATATAACAACGGCGAATATATATTAAACCTAATTTCGTCTGATGGAAATTCGATGCTTTATTTCTATTGCTATTCATGAAAACTAAAGAGAAAAGAAAAAAGATTACGAACGATGTTTCAAGGAAGAAAGATACCAAATGGAAATCGAGGCAAGGTTCAATTTTGTCCGCTGACTTGAGCCAGGAAAAGTTAGTTCTTATGTAGCTCTCCAGTCCTGGAGTTAATTTGTTTCTCTGTAGTAGCTTTTTTTTAAAATAATAGGCGTTTGTACAAATGTTTCTCTCTCTCTCTGTTTCTTTCTTCCTGTCTATTTATCTATCTATCTATCTATCTATCTATCTATCTGTTTTCAATGAATATTGTTAACTTCAAATGCAGGTGAAAAAATAATGACTTCGTGTTTTCGATTATCACTGGATGTTCCACTACGATAGCCTTGTGCTACATTAGATGAAGCTAAACATTGGGGAACATCTCCTTGGACCAATGAATAGCACGTTTGTCTTATTGACCGATCATTAGTGTGGTGGC
>OY735226.1:43726579-43879079 GCA_963457665.1 Thysanoteuthis rhombus | reverse complement strand
TAGACGTGGCTGTACCTGCAGACCATAGAGTAAAGAGGAAGGAGAATGAAAAACTGGAAAAATACCTAGCATCTAGCGAAAGGACGGAAGATGTGGAACATGAAAGTCAGGGTAGTGCCAGTAATAGTAGGCGCACTGAGAACTGTCCCTAAGACACTGAAAGCGAGACTGGAGGATAAAAAGAAGATTGAGACAGTACAGACCACAACACTGCTCGGAACTGCATGGATACTGAGGAAAGTGCTAGAAATATAAGGAATGTTAGCAGTAGCCTAACAGAGGAAGGGAAATGAAAGCAGAAATGTGAACCACAGCACTGACATGTCAGGCAAGGGAGAGAAGAGATATTGGCTGACGACCTGTGGAGACTAATTGTCACTCAGCATTCAGCAATGACCACTGGGCAACTCGTGTGAAACTGTAAACCACAGTATTACCGTGGTCTATGAGAATGAGAAGAGGAGGGCTAGAGACTTGAGGAGACTTGCTGTCACTCAACTTCAAGCAGTAACCACCAGGCAACTGGTGTGAAATAGCAAATAATAACAACAACAGCGGTAATCACCAGGCAACTGGTGTGAGATTGAATAATAATAATAATAATAATAATAATAATAATAATAATAATAATAATAATAATAATAATGATAATAATAATAATAATAATAATAAAGGAATGAACAGAACAGCAAACAAGGAAAAAGAGACATACAGAATTTTGCAGACGAGAGTTCATGGATATGGCTACGCAGAGGAAATTTGAAAAGAAAAACAGAATTGCTCATAATGGCAGCCTAAAACAAATACATTAGGATAAACTATATCAAAGCAAAAATCGATAGAACCCAAACAAACAGCAGATGGAGCCTCTGCAGTGAGAGGGACGAGATCGTGAACCACATAACTAGTGAATGTAGTCAACTAGCACGGAAGGAATATCAAAACAGACTCAATAGGGTAGCAATAGTGATACATGGGAACTGAGCGAACAAATGGGATTCAACTTTGTACCAAAGTAGTACCTGCACAAATTGGAGACAGACCTGGTAAATGGAAGCCATAAATCATTCTGGGACTTTGACATCCAAATTGACCATCCCATCCAATTGAGAAGTACAGAACTGGTAATTGTAGACAAAAAAAGGTGAACTGCCAAACTGTAGACTAGGCTCTGCCTGCAGATCACAAGGTAAATACAAAATAAAGCGAAAAAGCTAGGGAAAGTACCAGGACCTAGCAAAGAGACTGAATGTGGGATATTAAAAACAGTGAGGTACCAGTAATAGTAGGTGCACTCGGAACCGTACCAAAGACACTAAAAACAAGATTTTTAGGTCTGGGGATAAGGGGAAGGATTCGGACTGTACACACCACATCACTACTCAGGACTGCATGAATACTGAGGAGAATTCTGGAAATATGAGACCTACGTCCTCCAGCTAGTAGCAACAGTTTAACAACTAAGAAAAGGGCATAGCGGAGCCGGTAGAGACCACAGCGCTGCTATGATAGGTGAAGACGATAATAGAAGAGGGGTGTAGACCTTAGGAGACTCTCAGCCTCCAGCAATTATCAACAGGCGCTGCCTAGGACCGTGAGAGTAGAGGGCTAGAAACTCGAGGAAACTTGCTGTCACTCAGTTTGCAGCGGTGACCACCAGGCAGAGTTGAAGCTGAGCCCATCATAATTAGAGCACTTGGATCGAGGTCGGGCAATTCGAAGATTCAAGGAAGAATTGACACTTTCAAGACCGTGCTTCTGTCGGTTAGAATGATGTTTAAGATGCACACACCCCTACACATACCCATACGCACACGACCACAAGCATGGACATACATACACCTACATCAATATATACATACATACAAACATAGACACTCACAAACATACCCAAATACACACCCACAAATACACACATACACATAAACACTTTAAAAACGCACATTCACATACAAACATTTACACTTACACACACAAACACACACATATCCTTACTGACAAACACACATACAAACCTATACATACACCTTCAGATCCCCATAAACACACATATACGCATTAACATATATACATTAATACACAATTCTTGCCTCCATCATTTTGTGACTTCTCTACCCGAATTTCCCTCCCAGTCTCGAGCGAACACGCATACACACACGCACATACACTCATACGTACATACAAATTCATGTATACATTACACATACAAACATACAAACGTATACATACAACCTCAGACCACAATAAACTTACGTACACGCATAAACATATACACATATATATACACATCTCGTCTCCATTATTTTTTGACTTTTCTGCTTGAATTTCCCTCGCAGTCTCAAGCACACAAGTGTACACATGGATGCACACACACACATACTTACACACATAAACCTATTTACACTTGCATACAATCACACATACCAACACATATAAACGTGTATATACACTCTCAGACATACATTTACACACTTCGTTTCCCCAATTTCTATGACATCTCTCTCTGAATACCCTAAATTGTCCAATAGTCATCTTGGTCCCATCTCCAGTTTATTCATATTTTTTCCTGTTGACAAAATTTCATCATTTTTCTATAATCTGTGGAACTGAAACCGGAAAGACAATTTCGTCCGGTGAGGGAAAAATAAATTCAGCACGAAGGGAAATTTAGTCGGCATAAAACATTATATATCATTACTATATACCGGGTATATCAGGAATTCCCACCCGTCCTCCTCACCACCCACACATTCATCTTTCTTCCATTTTTGTGTCCTCTCATAACTCTCCTTGTTTTCCCCTTCCTCTTTCTCATTTCCCTTCTCTTCCCCCACCCCTACCCTCACCCATCCCTTCTTTCCCCCCTTCTCACCCCTATTCCTCTCTCTCTTCTTTCTCCAACCCCTCCAACTCCTGTCGAGCGTGATAACAAAAATATTAAATATGTATCTCAAGAGAACACGGTGTAGGCGAATATGACGATAGGCTTTTACTAAGCTTTGCTCAGTCTAGTACAAGGCCAAGAATATTTGAGACCTGGTCAAAATCAGAAAATCTTCTCAGTAACAATAAACTTGAAAACGAATTAGTACTTCTAATTCTTGTTAAACAATGAAAATCAAATATCCTGTTTTTATCAAATTAGTTTCTCGGATTAATATCCTTCTCTTTGTTGTTTTTATCACCTATGCCCGGCCATTGGGTTTCCTGGCCTTCCTCATGCATATGTGCAATAAGACAATCATCAAGTTCTTACAATCTGTATCTTCTCGTGGTTGAGGTATTATATCGATTATCAGTGCAGAAAACTGAATCGATCAAGTATTACTCAGCATCACACTGGGAGATCACAAGACTACGGTATATAAAGGAGAAAACAGGAGTCGGAGTTATCATAGAATCTATTTGATAACTCAAATAGCGATGGGCTGGTCATGTTGCAAGAATTTCAGACGACTCACAACGTGGATCGTGAAAGATGGAACTGTGACCGGCAAAAATAAAGATGGCGTGACGAACTAGAGAAGTTCAGAAAGTATCGAGTCCAAGACGTATGGCAAATTTGATGGAAGGCGGATGTCCAACGACGGACGTTAAAAGGCAACTGCCCCTGGTGATAAGTTCTAATTCTACCTGAAGCTGTGCGTTGTCACTGGACAAAAATCTATTCTTTGTACTGCCGCATCGTTTGATAATTTGACCAACGTCTTCTCTCTCGAATGTCACGATAATTGACGGGGTGGAGAAAAGCACAGTCAGAACATCCTTTCCTGTATCGGTTCCATGGGAATCAGAATTACCTGCTCTAGATTCCTTGGAAGAGATATGGTCAGGGCTAAGTGACTCAACTAGCTTCGAGATTGGTATAAAGGAAAGGACATTGAAATCGAACGCTCATCTGTGAGGTCATTGGACCATCCAACCACGTAACCATTTGGTCCCTATTGACAGGACCAGAATTCATAATTAAATGTTCAATTGTCGTATCTTTAAAGATTGTTTACTCAACGGCAGTCAAATGTCTTTTTGTAGAGATATCTGGATTCAGAAAGATTTTTTGTAGTTTACTCACAAACGGAGCTTCATTCAAAGGTTGATCATGTGATATTAAAAGACGGCTGTTTTGATGGTCTGTTTTGTTTCGTTGTTGTCACCGTCTGTCTTGACGCCGGTTCATTTCCCACTCGTTCCCCCGTCTGACAGCGTTCAAATTATCAGATCAATTTATAGCAAAATCCGAAACGCCTACACAATTCTTTGATCGGCTTCCTCATCATTTTCGATCAAGGTAGGGTCAGACACTGGCTTGTACTCTATTTCCTAGATATTCAATACAATTAATCATAGCAAAGATACATCAAAAATAAATTTCACTTTTCCTTTTTCTTTGCAAGCTTTCACAAACAGTTTGTTTTATGATCTAATCGCCTGATCACTTGAACCCCAGGGTTACACTGACACAAAATTATGGTGAGAATAATTTGCACTAAATTAAACCGTTCACCCTGGATAGCTGCTGTCTAAATATTCGTTTAATCGCGTGAAAAGTTCATTTCTTCTTATTATGTATGTACTAACAAAATACAATGCATGTGACTTCATACACACACACACACACACACACACACACACACACACACACACACCATATATATATACATATATATATATATATATATATATATATATATATATATATAAAGATATGAATTATAGATTGTGTTATATTATCCTGGACCAAATGAGTCCATTTCTTATATATATATATATATATATATATATATATATATATATATATATATATATATATATATACATATATATATATGATAATAATTATGCAGGCTGATGTGTAATTATTAGCCGATTTCTTCACTGTTCAATCATTTTGATTGATATTCACCCCTGAATTAAGCGTATTGACTAGGATAGAAGTTATATATGTATATATATAAATAAATTTTGTGAAGGACATACTTTTCTCATCATCAAGTTATGGACATTTATATATATATATATATATATATATATATATATATATATATATATATATATATATATATGTGTGTGTGTGTGTGTGTGTGTGTGTGTGCGCGCATGTGCATGTGCGTTTGTGTGCGTGTACTTGATGATTTGGAAAAATGGATAAATTACAAATTCCCCGTGTACTTTTTATTTCCGATTATGCATTCAATTTTAGTAGCATCGTCGGATCAGATTTAAATAATTTAAAAAAATATATGCGATTCTACGTTACTATGGTGACCACGTGATGATATCACATTTCATTGGCGTTATTCGGTTCTCTTTCGGGCTCGTTTTCCGAAGTTTTCAAACTACACATTCTCAGAAGAATATTTCCACTTATATATATATACGCAGTGAGGGCAAAAAGTATCCAATGCATCTGGAAAAGCACCATATCTATACAGCTTGAAAATAGACATTTTATATATATGTATGTATATATATATATATATATATATATATATATATATATATATATATATATATATATATATATATATATATATATATATATATATATATATATATATGTGTGTGGTCTGTCACTTATTAGAATGCATCATGTGGTCAACGTCTTTTGGCAGTGATGGATTAAGTTTTGACAAAAAGATAATCAATAAATGAGTTACTTCTCTTATCTTTTGTTACACAGTGTTGAGTAAAAAAAAGACGCAATTGAAAAAAAAAATAGAAACAAAAACGAGTGAAAATGCTACTGGGCACAAAACAGGTATCAATTTCACTTAAAAAATTGACCACCCTACTAATAATTTTGAGTGGAGGGAGTATTAAAAGAAAATTTCTAGACATTATAAGGAGTAAATTTTCAAATTTTTATACGTCTAATCCCATCATTGTGATTCTGCACGCGTGATTGATAGAAAGGTAGATAAATAACCAGTCATTTAAAAGTGGAGAAATCTATATGAACTGTTTCGATAAACGATTTCTGATAATGTTTACGGATAAGTGTTTTAATCTCTTCCATAAATGTCTTTGTTCTAACTTCCATCTGCTTCTTTTATCCCGGTGCCTAGTTCTTTTGCACCACCGAAGTTATTGTTTCGACGCATTAAGCCATCTATCACATCATATTAGCTCATAGAGTTTTTACGTGACGATCTGTACAAAGAGAGAGAGAGAGAGAGATGTTCGTTAGCAATCACGCCATAGAGAAAGTACCTTTTCAACTTTTAAGATACTTGCGTCTTTTTTATTTTCGCTATTGTTTTTGTTGGCTCGGTTCCGTTTGAATCAATATTAAATATAAACTTGACTTGGAACGAATACTGAATATCTAGACACATCTGTTTGAAACGACTTCCGAATCAGACCCACCCCATATCTTCCCTCAATAATATAAGTGAATTTGCATACCGGATTTCTGTTGTGTATACTAGGCGTCTTTCAGTATTGTAAAAGTAGTACCCGGGGGACATAATCGTTGGCTAGCATGAATAATTAATCATTTCTTGGTGTTTACGGTATGAATAATTATAATAATAATGAGAGCAAAAAAACAATAACACGTCAAAGATACTCCCCGGCGGCAATGTACCCACTGTTGGCAAAATTAAATAAACAAGGTTGATAATTTCCCAGTCACAATTCCTTGAATATTCAGACATGCTAAGACATATGATATTGTTGAATTACTAAGCGTTGTTCAGACTGGTAAAAGTCCCAGAATCGATTACGATACTGATGTCCCCAAGCCCCTAGGCAATCAGACGGCAATCGGTTCTTTCGGCGACATTGGACTGTGTGCATGATACATGCCGTATCCCACAACGCATACAATGTAAACAAAAATGTATAACATTTACGTTTCCGTACATGAAATTCGCCTGGATTGCTTATCTAAAATTTTCGAGAAAAATGCAGATTATAGATGAGGAGATTCTGTAAGTGAGAACATTATATATTCATTCATTCATTAGCTGTCGCTCGCAGCCAGGCCAGTCGAAGGGTTTGGAGAGGGGATTGAAGGGGGGGAAGAGAGTGGCCTATGGCTTGAGTTATTGTTATTGAGATCAAGATAGAAATCTCCTCCTAGGGAGGATTAACAGGATCACCAGGGGAGCCTCTCAGCGTGATCCCCAGTCGATTACGGTACCTGGTATTCCCAAACCGTTACCATCCGAGTTCTCGACGTCGTTCAAATTTGGTGATCGCACGAGATGGTTATTTGGCTTTAGCCACGAAAGATATTATCGAATCGCACGGTATTTATAATTACAACTAGTTATTTCCCGTGAATTATTGGATTACAATAAGATGTTCTTTCTAATAAAGAAACTATGTCCCTTATGGAATGGCTGTTTTTCATATTTGCTATTATGATTTTGATTTCGACAAAATCCGAAGCAGAAAATGTAATTATACATATTCATCTATTTACACAACGTTAGTTTCCCATTATATTTTCAACTTATGATTGACCATATTAGTTTTAGTAAGATAATCCCTCATTCGTACAGATGCTATTTTCAAGGGAAATCAGTCTATTGGTTTAGTATGAGTTTGAACTCGATAAAAATGCTCTCCTACCTCCCAAGAGCATGAATTTTGCATTTGAAATGGATCTGCTCAGAAAGAAGAGCGTGATGTTTGTTCCATAAATATTGTTCGAGACATATGTGCCTGAATAATGATCTTTCGATAAGTCCTCAATCAGTTCTTAATGATGAAAATTCAAGGCACGGCATGGATACTGATACAAAAACATCTATTCAAGCTGTAGCTCAAAACATTCCCATTTCCAAAACAACAGTAGAGTGTCATCGAGAATATTGTTCAATTCATGATCGGCCATTTCGAATGGATCAGCCTAATATATCTATCCACGTGACAACAGATTGCACAAAAGGTCAAGATGCCCAATGGCCGAGGGTTGCACAGTCACGGCCTTCGAAGGAGGTGGAAAATACCTATGCCAAACACTGGACTCACAATGCCTGATGATGATGATGATGATGATGATGATGATGATGATGATGATACATACACGATGCCTCAAAGCATTTAGCCAAAATATCTATCCATGTTTGTAGAGGTTTCACCGCAATCGCTCCCTGAGACTTAATATTTCACTAATTCAAACTGTTGATAGTGTAAATAGATGACTGCGTCTAACCAATCTCATCTGAGATTTCAGTAAAAAGTGACCATTCAAGCGAAAGAGTCCATAAACATGAACGGTTGATAGGATACATTTCTTCATCGGCAAAATTGTTACTTTCAAGTGGAAGAGACCATTGCTACGGACAGAGAAACAGAAAAGTTCACACTGATGGTTCTGAAGATAGATAAATAGTATTACGTTTGTATCAACGTCGTCCATGGGTATCAAAGGTGTAAATCTAGTTCAATGCTGTTTGAATAATCAGGTCTTTAACTACACAAGAACACAAGCGTTGCTTTGCAAGATAAACCAATATATGGTCGTCATCAGGAGGATTCATTGTCCTCTTGACATCCATCATCGTGAGCCAGAAGCTGTGATTGCGATGTTTTCAAGGGGTAACATTGGTAATACTTGCGCTGTTACCCTCTCCCTGGTCAATTCAGCATGAAGGTATCAGATTGATCAGTTATTCACACGTGAAATTCCTGCTTAATGATTGTTACATAATAATAATAATAATCAGCAGCAGCCTTGTTTATATATATATATACATGTATGTGAGCATGTGTGTGTATCAATTGAATACATTGATGTTGTCTATGACAACGGTATACTGTCGTTTTGCTTTATTCTACTCATCAGATAGGCAAATTAACTGGGTCTTACAGTTGTTGATATACTTGGAAGATAACTTCAGCTATGATTGAACATGTGACTGAGAGAACGAATCATTATTATTTACTTTGCATGCATTTTAAAATATCGTTTTTCAAAAAATCTTGGCTCACATTACAATTAGCTCCTTTTGCTTTCAATTGTTTTCTGATGTCTTTTTTCACCTTTCCTTGTTTTTTAAAAAGTTTAATTTGTTCATCAAATCAAAAGGTATCATTTATTCAAATAATTTTCAAACTTTTAATCCACATCATTTACCAGTTTTCAAGCATGCATCAAATTTCTAATTTTTTTTTTTCAGACTAATTCTTTCTCTAAATTGTTTTGTGATTGTTCTCGTTTTATCAAAGCTTGTTATCATATTGTATTATCTTATTCAATTTTGATTTACTTGAAGTTTTGCTTTAGTGTTTTTGAGCTGAGTTCATTATTTTCTCCATATCACTTGCCTTTTCAAGTTTTTAATTCAAAATTTGCTATTTTCTTTCTATGGTTTCTCATTTTTTTGTTAGTTTTAATGGTCTATTTAGTATACTATTATCTTTTTTATTTTGTTAGCTTTTAAAGATTGTTTTAGAGTAAATCTCTTCCTGTGACGACATTTAACACCAACATCTGACTTCGAATTCGGTAATTTATGTTTAACCCTGAATCTAAAACTGTGGAGTTTTTCTTTGACTTCAGATTACACCTTGAAGGTTTCTCCACACGTTGTTACCTAATCTGCTGTTGAAATTTGATTTGGAAATTCCAACGTGGGATGATAGGATTTCAAATCAAATGAATAATAAAACAACGATAGAAATATAATTGTAGACAACCAGAAAAATTTGTGCAGGGAAACAATTGCCGATATATATATATATATATATATATATGAATTTGACAATTAATCACTTAAAGTTAATTCTGGTCCCGTGAATAGTTATTACATAAATACATGGTTTGATGGTCAGATAGCGTCGGGTTTCGATGTTCTACATCGTATGCCAACCCCGAGGCTAATCAAGTTAATTGACCCGAGCCATATCTCCCCCAAGGTACGTAGGGGAGGTAGTTCTAAATTCTGTGAAACCGGCACTAGGAAGGATGCTCTGACTGCACTTTTCTCTATTAACCATCGTGGCTTAAGAATGAGAAGACGATGGTAAATTATATACCGATGTAATAAATGCAGAGATTGCCATTCCTAATGACATATTTGTCGTGACTGAGCAGGGCCTTAGCAGCAATTCGAAGGCATCGTCAGCAGCAGTTGCCTTTTTAACCCGTTGTTGAACTTACGCCTTCCCCAAAATAAGCCATACCTCTTGATCAGGAGCATTACAGAGCCAATACTTTCTTAATTTGTGTAGATTGTCATGTAATCTTTTTGTTCTTCAGACGGTATGGCATATAATCTCCTGGGCATGTGATATCCAGCGGTTGTCTGACATTCGTGCAACATAACTAGCCCATTGTCATTTGAGTTTTCTAAAGATTTTTATTATAAGTCTAACCACTGTCATTATTCTATTTTACTATGCTGTCTTGTTATTGCTCCATGTCGTACTCACTTGGATCCCCAACCAGAGCAAGATGTGACAAAAACTCGTTTTTAATGTTGGGTCCTTTCTGGTGTTTCTAAGGCGTTAGGGCGAGGCCAACCCATCCCTTATAGTGCGATCGGAAAGTGATGTCTCCATTTGATGTTAAGCACGATCTCCTGCAACACACGTTAGCATGAGGGCCAATCTTTTCGTTGGGTTCCATATTCCAGCTTCATAGGTGACTACCGGTAAGAGGCATTGGTTGTAAAGTAGCACAGATAACGTTGAAATCATCGATCAGAAAAAAAAACGAAATATCAATAAGAAAGTAGATATGGGATAAAGATGACCAAATTATGGGAGTTTATATATTAGAAGCGAGGCTGAAAATAACGTTTCCAATATATTTTCCAAGCCAAGAACTTCTAAAAAAGAAACATAAAGCAATACGACTAAACCGCTGATAAATGACTTGAAAGCAAATTACTTTTAAAGATAAGCAATTTTGCAGAGTATGAAACGAAAATAGTGCAATTATATACTTTAAAAACAATCAATCTTGATAAAGAACAGGAAGCTTTTATTCTATTCAATTTATGCCTCAAATTACGTAAAGTACCAGTAAAGTGGGACACTGCAATCATAATGCTGTTATACAAAACATAAATACTTCAACAACTAGATGCCAACAAACCTACTCTGCTGCATCTACAAAATCTCCACCAAAGTGATAACCAGCTGAATCACCAAAACGCTTGATAAAAACCAACCACAGGAACAAGCTGGCTTCAGAAAATGCTACTCGACCATTTCCTGTCTCCATTCAGTAAACCAACTAAAAGAAATAGCAGCAGAATATAGAATGCCACTTTCTGTAGCATTTGTTGACTTTGAAAAGACCTTTGATTTAGCAATAGATAAAAACAATAAAATACATGCGACCATCCCAATTAGCATGTTCAAAGATTGGAGCAACATAACTCCGTTCTGCAATACGATTTTCCCCTAAGATACATTATACCAAGAGATACAAAATATGGTAAATAATAATAGGGTGATAAGATTACTAAATGGAAAATAATGATGTATATCGTTACGTTTGGGTTTTCATTTTATCAAAGCAAACGTTTGTAGACTGATGCTATGGAATCACATCTATACCAAGCTGATATAAACATCTCATATCACACTGAATAGTATGATTGGTAGTGGTTGTCAGCAAGGAGAAGAAGAAAACCATTTCAGGAGAGAGGATAAAGGCTGTATGTCCAATGAACGTGTCAGTTGGCTTTTGGAGATATTGTAACCACAACAGCTATGCAAGTAGTCATTAGTTGGAGGCTGGCCGGCGACGCAGTGAAGAATCATGCGATGTAAACAAAGCAGGCACTTCTTACGTTGCTTTAATTTAAAATATATTCACTGATTGCGTGACAGTCGTCTTAATGAACTATATCAATAGTCTATTTCATTGCATGGAAATTTTCTGCATTCAAACCTGGAACTAAAAAGGTAAGCCGTACAACAATATTAAATGGACAGGGGATTTGATTTTCGGAGTTGAGATTCGAATCGCTTTAAGATTTTTCATTTTCATATTCAACTGCGATGTAAGTCCACAGTTTCAAGAGCGGGTGTCATGTTTATACCAGATTTGAATTGGTTGACAGCGTTTCTGATGTATTAAATGAGCCGAAGAAAAAGTGGTTAAAGAGAGATAGACAGCATTCGTAACAAAGAGAGAAAGCTGGTATCATGATATGAGGGCGTGGGTAGAATCGGAGAGAGAGAGAGAGAGAGGGAGAGGGGGAGAGGAATAAATTATTTCTTTTTCACTTTGGATTACGTCGTATTACTCTTTTTGAAGGAATAATATCCGAGACAAAAACAGAATACAAGGAAAAAAGAAAGGAAGAAAAAATAAGATAAACGCGAAAGCAGACTGAACAGTGTTTATAACTAATGTATACTCCTCTTATACATGTATATATAACTTTATCCTTTTCCAATGAATTATATTGGAAAAAGAAAGAAAGAAAAAAGAAGGTAAACGCGAAAGCAGACTAAACGGTATTTATAACTAATGTATACACTTCTTATACGTATATAAATAAATAACTTTTTTCCTTTTCCAATGAATTATATTGTATTTTGGCCAAGATTTTTTTCTTATCATTTTCCAAGTAATGATTATTTATTTTTGTTTGGGACATTCCAGCGGGGATCAACACGAAAAATCAAACCGAGAAAATATTTTGAAATATTTGTATTTCGTATTACAAATGTTGACAAATATTTTCAAAAATTGTTTATACTACACCGTGGGTTTTGAACAGGATCTGTTCTTTTTCATTTTATTTCAGAATAGAGGATATTTTTGCTCTATCAAATTTATCTCCAACATTAACAATGACGGTATTTTTCCTACAAAAAGCAGAACCAGTTATTGATAATTACTTACATTAAGTCGGCATGGAACAAGACTAAATGAGATAGGAAGGATGAAATAAAGGAGATTGTGTTGCACCAATGAAAAGGGTTTGCAAAAGAATTATCTTACCAACGGCATCAGGAAAATCACTCGACTATTTCAATCATGAGGCAAAGCCCAGATTCTCAAGTCTTGATTCATATCATCAGAGTAGTGGTTAACGAGTTAGTATAAGTTAAGATACTAGTGGAAGCAAATCAAAAACTACTATGAGAAAATAAAAAAATAAGGCTGGCAATTTGAGAAATACGTTAAGAAAATTGAAAAGACAAAGTGTTCAAATTTAAAACAACGGCAAGGAATATGAATCGATGAACAGGAAATATAAAATGATTACATTTACTGCACTATCACTGCAAATATCCATGCTTTGTGAGAAATTAGTTAAAACTTGTCTCTTGATAAAATTCATCGGCCTTTTTAGTTAGTCCCCACTCAAAACGTCAGCAGTATTTTTTATTTGCACACTGTATATTTTAAATTGCCCTCCTTAATAATAGATTTCTTTGCAGTACTTCTCCATTAACTTGTTGAGGTTTTTTAATTTGCATGCCGTAGTTTTGGATCGGCTTACTTTATTCTTCAATTCATTCACTCTATTTTTCAACTTGCTAGAGAAAAGGTATAGTCTGAGTAAATCAGTGCATAATAACCAAAGTTTTAATTCATAAAATCTAGCTGATGAACTCTATTACTGTTTTATTCTGTATTTTCCTTGAAAGAAACCCATTTCAAACAATATATCCGGTTACTTCGCTTTGCGTGCATTCTCTTCTAAACAATCCTCGGTTTAATAATGTTGTGGGTTGAACGCGTTCTCCAATTTGATCTTTCACCTAACATGCGATCTTTGGCATATTTTGTTGAACGGAAATGACTCAGTGCCTCTTGACATATGCAGATTTTGTTAACAATAATGTCATTACAATTTTTATACAGACCGCAGTGGTTGTAGTAATTTGGAAATTCTGATATCAGCATTTATATTATCATTAACCCTATCAATATTTCGATTTTTTTGATTAATTGAAGTAGAGGCAGGGTTCAAATAAAGAAAGCAATGACGTGAAAGAAATGAAGGAAAAAGTCTCTACTCAAATAGTAATGAAGGTAACGCTTGAATTGTTTTTATTCGTTAATTTGAATGTTAATACCAGTTGTGTGATGGTTGCCACTCAAGATTGTGTGACAACAAGTGTCCTGAAATCTAAACCATTTTCATCCGTATCCTTGCACACCACTAAGATCTAACCAGTCTCATTATTATATGTCTGATTATTATTTTGTGATCGACTGTCATATCTGTCATATCACGTCGTCAGCTGTTATGTCTCCAGCGTTGTTGTACTTTGAAAATTGTTGTTCCTTAAAAATAAACCTTTGTAGCCAATGAATGCTTGCATGTATCTGATGTTCCGAATATGTTGTATCTATTGGATATTAAAACTTGTTTTGGTCCAGGTAGCTCGTCGTGGATACTTTCAAACAAGAACTTGTAGTCCCCTGTTGTACTTGGTGCACTTATATTTCAGTACATTGAATTATTGAGATTTTAGCACGTTTTCATCACTTTTTCATGATGCTACTTTTGTCAATCACTGCTTTCAGTACTTGACTTGCGCTGCGCTTCACCATCAAGTAGTTGCAGTAAGTAAGGTGGTAGGAAGTCAAAATCAGCAGTCTGAATAGTAACCCTACCACAAACAACTATTAGATATTGATAACCAATTATGATACCAAATCGTCTTCTTAGTCAATCAGTACGAATTTTCATCTTTTTAGCGTGGCCTGTACGCGTGATTTACACATAGCCAGCTAGCCAACACCACCAACTTAAAAACTGAAGAAACAGCTTGATTGGCAGTCTGTAAGATCCATATTCCATGTCAAACACATTTCTACCCAACTGCACCTTGCAAATTATTCTGTTTTTCAAGATGTCCATAACCAATCCTCATTCCAAGTTTACTCTCTTATCACTTTTCTTTTTTACCCATAAAAAAGTCACCATCTCATGCCTTTTAAATAACACTATCCAGAAACTGGAGTGTGACAAATCGGGTTGCTGCTGGATCAAACTCGATTCTTAATCGTATTTCTACCGATGGTGATTACTGCATCTTTTGTATGGTGCAAATAGTGAATAGATATAAAAATATGTCAGACCTGTCAGTTTTGCTTATTCGGTAAGAGAGCTGACTACCAATCACTTGGTAGAGATTTCAAAAAAATGTTAAATCATGAATGCATATATTAATTAGAATGAAATAATGCATATTTATAACGTGCATTCTCTTAACTATGTAAAGCTAGTCAATTTAGATCAGTTGACAAGAGAGCTACTCATCCATCAGAGGACCATGATTTCAAATCATGTTTACTCATAGCTTTGGTTCAATGTGACAGCACATACAAACATTGAGACCCCCCACCTAAATTTGGTGAAGATAGTTCTTGATTTAGTTGTGTTTGTTGCTGTTATTGTAGATAAACAATGTCAACTCCAGATTTGGACGAGAGATTGACAATAAACAACATTTTATGCCATAATTTCATCCCAAAAATTAATTAAAAACACATTTTTTACCTTCTCCAACGCTGCCACCAACTTCATTCTGGCGAGTTTGGAAAACAAAAACACCCGATAAGTAATTGCAAAACTAAAAATTCCGAAACTTGATATCTTTCTACATAAACATAAATATAGTCGTTTGTCAAGAAAATAGTGAATTCATACTGCTTTATATTCTTAGAAACACATACATACACGTACATATGTGAGTAAATGTATATATGTATATATTTGATTTATAGATATTTACATGCATATATAAAAGTAATTATATTAGCTGCCATATATATATATATATATATATATATATATATATATATATATATATATATGTGTGTGTGTGTGTGTGTGCGTGTGTGTGTGCATAAATATATGTACAGTAACTAAAGCTGAACGAGGTAAAAAAACTATAAATCAGCAGATGTTCACTCATTTATTTATTACACAAATTATAAACTGACTGGTTTTTATGTATATGTGGTTTCAATACATGCTTCCGTATAAAAAACATACATATTTTACTAATTCATATGCATTAGAAACCTTAGACAAAAACTGTCTCTAAAACTATCAAACTAGGTTTTTTTTTCTAGTTTTCAAGTTGGTCTGGTTAGCGGGCTTGCTGGCTGGCTATGCTTTTGTTGCACGTACAGGCCACAACAAAGGAGTTACTACAGGGCCGGAATTTTCAACATTCCCTCCCTATTATGCATAGAAAACGAGTATTCAGTGGGCGGGAGGTTCAGTTTGCATTGGAAGTCTAAGCCCAATTGAACTCTCAATTTGTATCCAGTAGCATTCACCTACGTTTTTTGAAAAAGACTTTTTAGTAATCAAAACCCAACAAATTTCCATTGATTATCCCCAACACAGCATGCTGCCAAAAGACGTTGGTTTTGTGACGGTTTCCATTTGGTGACTAATCAGACCTGTATATAATGATGAAATAAAAAGTCACAGGAACGGTCAATGGTCTTCGTGTACGCACACACATACACACACACATACGTACTCAACTTGCATACACACACACATCCTGATTTATTTACACGCAGAATATGCTATTAGGCCTTGACAGCGTAAGTAGAATAAAAAATTGAAGAAATGGGCTGCAGCAGGTATCGAACCTGCGTCCAACATATTTGGCCTCCATTAAGGCCAACTTAAACAATACATTTAAAGTTGTTCAGTCGGATAAAATAACCATTTCTTTAAAATATGATCGTCTGGATTGAGAGACTTGAGCAGATTCGAACTGTGAATGAACAAGACGAAAGTTGGGTATAAAACAGATATTCGGGACTCCCACTTATCAGCTGATTGCTCAGCTCGGATGTATCAGGTCGGCTTCCTATCTCATTTCAATTAAAAACATCACACTTATAATTGTTCAACATTGATTTCTTCATATATAAAACTTTTAAAAATATTTGATTGTGTGAATGTTTGAAATTTAAAAAACGCACGTGATTTTTTATGAAGTGCCTTCATTCATTTACCTGTGTATTTGTAAATGTTTCCTTCTGTTACTCTTTGTAACTAACTGTAATGAGTGTGGTTCATTTCAGATTTCTATGCACATGCGTGAACAACTGCGTACCATGAGTAGTTTTTGATGTGAGTGTATTATTAAGCTTGGTTCTTAGTTACTCTCTAACTGTTTTTTGTTCCTATTGTTTCTTATCTTTATGTGTGCATATTTTTCAGCGTGTATTTGTTCCAGTACTTTTCAAGGATATGTCACCGCAGGTCTTCCGTACTTCCTGTTTAAATCTGTGCGTTCATTTGCATGTGCGTGTGTCGAGGGTCTCAAACTTTATTGATTTCTCGAGAAGGTTGGAACTCTCAACATTTTTCCTTTTCTCTTTGTTTGTTTTAATGTTTCTGTAATTCTAATTTTTTTCTCTTTTTATTGAATAATATTTACGGTTGATCTTTCCTCGGGGCTAGTGTGGAGGTAGAAGGACTAAGTATTAACGGAGACACGCAAATTTCTATTAACCTCCTACGGAGTCGATGAAAAATGAGTTAATTGAAATGAAATAAACTTTATTCTTTAATCATAGGAAGCCGATATTTCCCAAACTGAATTATCAACATAACTGCATAAGTTTTTTTTCTAGGATTGACGGGCAAGGAGACTCGCAAACAACAGCCTAATACATTCACATTACGTATGCATATTAATCCTACATTTACTGAGCTTAGGTTAGTACAGTACATGGCCAAATGACCGAGTAACTTAGTTGGAAGATTGTGTTGCGCCGAATAGGGAAAAGCAAGTAATTATTTTTCTTTTCAATTTCTTTGTAATCTTTGATTACGTGCATCAGCTTCTGGGTACTAATGAAAAATACTTTACATATGCGTGGATATTTGTTGAGCTTACTTTAGCACGGTATTCTTGGGGGTCGGAATAAATCTGACACGATCTAATGAGCAGAGAGGGTCAGGAAACTATGGCCACCGAGACAACTTAGTATGATCTGAACAAAACCAAGTCGTTAAAAAAAAGATTTGTAATGAGGATGGGTTAAGCGCACGAGAAGTGAGAATGTACAGTATAGACAGTCACAAAGGAGTTATTTTGTTTTTGAGGGAAAATTGAACAAAAAGGTCTTTTGGTGATACAAAATATCCAAGTCTCTCAAATTAGCAGATACAAGTAAACTTGGTCAAACTTGAATCAACCCAACTGCATTGTTTGATAGTTGTCTTTTGGTGGGAAAATTATGATATATCGGTAGTTGCCACCCACCATCCAATTATTAGGGACGAAAGAGGAGAGATGGATTTCGGAAAATTAATTATCAGAGATTTTAACAAGAGTGGGGGTGGATATCTTTTCCAAAATCCATAAGCGGGGGAATGGCTTCAATTATACACCTGAGCGTATACATGCATGTTAACTGAATCAACGTCCATCACTATTAATTTCTTGTGAGAAGGTGCACAGTGGGGAACAAACTTACTGTTATAACAGGTGTTTAGAAAGCTTCTTTTAATCTGGTGCAAGGCCACGAATGGGGAACATGCAGTTAAGATCTAATTCACAACATTACCCAATGACAAGGCGCTCGGCTCATTGTCAACATTATGTGCAAAAATCTTCATCCTCATCACCAGCATCATTCTTTTAGCGTCTGTCTTAGACATACACCTTCCCAAGATATGCCAGACCGCTCTGTCATGGACGTCACGGAGCCAATACATTGTGAACTTATTTACCATGTCACACAACTTATATTTTACCGACTACAGTTCCGCTTCTGATCTCGTTGTGAGTTGGGATATCATGCGATTGCCTGTCGTTCTCGCAATATGACCAGGCCGTTGCCATTTTTTTTTCAATGGACTCTATAATATCTCTGACTACTTTCCCCCCTCTAATATACTATGATATCTCAATATGTTGTTGAGCATCATTCTCTCCTGCACACGTTGCATGATTCCCAGCTGAAGATCAATCTTTTTGTCAGCATCCATGTTTCAGCTCCATAGGTGACTTCTTTTAGCACTAAATTGGGTTTGCAAATCCAGAGTGATTTTTTGTTTGATTTTTTCTTCTCTTGAAGATTTCATGGATACTTGTCGTCCTGGGTAAATGGTACTAACGAGTAATGAAAGGCACATACACTCACACACACATACACACACACAGGCACACATGCACGTATACACAAACGAATTATCTCGTCTTTTACAGCGAATTGGTCAAGAAACTGTCGCTTGGGAAACTAAAATTGTCTTTTCATTTAAGTCGGGAGCTCGATTTGACATTTTCTCACCGTAACAAGAACAAAAACAAGAACAAAAACAAGAACAATCTTCACCTGATTTAAGAGAGTAAACCCTTCACTGTTTGTCTATCGCATTGCATTAAACCAAGTAGACACAAACAATTATCATTTCCCTGCCATGGTATGAAATCACAACTAAGTGATCAGATGGCAACTCTCTCACCTTCTCAGCCAAATTAACAAGTCTTACATTTCTACGGAAATTTATATCATAAACTTTCTTTCGCATTACATATACAAAACAAATGCCACAGTAATCATATTCAGTGGGAAATGTAAGTAGGAACATAGTTCGACTCTGTAGCAGCCAGACTTTTTATTGATGTATTCGTCTGCGAGCAATAACGACCACTAATGTGCTGTGAGATCTTTGCCCCGTCAGTGTTTTTCGGGTGACACCGGGGTTGCATAGAGCTGATTCATCATCACTGAACTTTTGTTTCCTCTTCCACAAATGATCACTGTTGCCAGAACAATTCACGACTGATATATTTTTCATACCCGATGTATACAGATATTTGATTTCCTGTTGGGAGTAACCTTATTAGGTTCGCCGTGAATACTCGTTGATAAGTCACTATTTCACAGTGTTTATTTCCCCCCAAGAGACACGAACATTGCTTTAATGTGGTGCGTACATGTCAAGTGAACGATATAGACAAACAATGCATATGTTATATTGCTCATACAGTGCCCCCTCATGAATTAGCACCCCCTGTATTTTTTTTTTTGAAGAAAGGTTATTCTCTTCAAAACCAAACATCAGCATCAATATCATTTGCCAGACCACCCTATCATGGGCGTTGCAGGACAAATACTCCCTGAACTTGTCTAGTTCGTAATGCTATTTTATTTTTTGTCGATCACTCTCATCTGATCTTTGGGTATCTCTGTGCTGGGTCCTGGTATTCAGCGGTTGTCTGCCATTCTAGCAACATGTCCAGCCCATTGCTATTTCAGTTTTTTAATGGATTTCATAATATCCCTGACACCTGTTTTTTTTTCCTCTAATATACTGACAGACCTGGGATATCTCCCTGTGAGGTCAAACGTGATTTCACCCTGTGAACGTTGCATGGTTCACGGTTTAGGGAACAATCCTTAGGTTAGGTTCCATGTAGTGGATCAATTGGTAACTGCCTGGACGATGAATTTGTTGTATACAATTCTTTCTGAAACTAATGACCTCGAAATAGACAAAATGGTGTATTGTAGTTAAGTAAAAATGAAAAGAAAAAAAGAAGCTCTTTTTGATTTTCTAACAGAACCGAAGGCCCCATTCAGGTCTTTGCTAAATAGCCTGATTGTAATTTGAGTTTTTTTTTGTGGACGACTATCGATGAGTGTATGTCACTGTAACCCAGCCAAACGGTACATGATGGGCTGCATCGTTTCAACCCTGCATCTTCAGGAAGCTGTAACACGAGAGGATTTATAGCATGTTATAGTGAAGGGTTCATTTTGCTATACAATTACAATGCAGAAATGGATCCTGAATTTATAGCCAAGGTTATTATGTCAAAATGGGACATTCGTTCTTCATCTGAGAACGTTCAGTCCCGATTCCACTTTCTTTTGGATTTTTTTCGTTCTGATAACACTTTATTTTGATTTTTTTTTACCTGGCCTCACATCCTTTTAAGGACTCGTTTTTTTTTTGTTTGTTATTTTTTTTGTTTTTTTTTCTTTGGCTTCATATTGACCACAATTTTATCGGAATGTAAAAATTCTTTTAAAAAAATTTTTTTTTTTTTTACTTACGTTCATATTCTTCTTCCTGTAATTCTGTTCTCTTCTCATATCTTATTGAAACACTTTCCAAAATTGGACTGTTGTCGGTAAGTTTGGATAGCACCTCAAATTACTAGTACGTTCCCCTTAAAGTGTGGAGGTCAAGATGAGGAGAGATGATGATAAAGGGTATACAACCAATGCATCTTCCCGATCATCACATATGGATGTGGAATATGGAACTTAACCAAAAGATTGGCCCATGTAACGTGCACATGAAAGAATCATGCTCAACCTCACATGGAGAGATCACAAGGCAGAGAAAAAAATAACATGAATCAGAGATACCATCGATTCAATCAGAAAACTCTAATTGTAAAGGGCTGACCATATTGTAAGAATGTCAGAAAAAAAAGCTGACATTACGATCAACAACATGGATCCCAAGAGATCAGATACAAAATCATGGCCGGCAAAAAAAGGAAGTACGGGAAGTATTAGCACTACGACGCCCATGATAGAGAGGTCTGCTGATGATGATGATCTTGATGAATAAAAGAGAAAAGTAACAGATTTTCTGACCGAGAGGCTGGAGACATTAAATCCTTTTCCCCTATTTACATTCTCATTGAGGCACCTTTGCAGTAATTTCTCCGCAATAGTTCATCGTTTCTTGTGAGTCCCAATTTTAGGGATATATGTGTCTGTACCTACAACTCAATCCTGATTTCTAAAGCAGTAAATTATCTCTGGGAACTTGAACACTTTTGGTGGTAGGCCTTGTTAGGGCTGATCAATGAACAAAAAAAGGAGTGATCAATTAATAACTTATTTCTTCCACCCTTTGTTGGGCTATGATCACTAAGAAATCTTGATCTAAAAAAACACACATTTATTAAAAAAAAACAACAACCATGAATGCTGCCAGACACAAACAAAGGGGTCGATTTAGCACAAATGCACATTACAAATTGATCCCCGACCACAAAATCTTATTGGCGAGGCTAGTTGACAATGAATAAGATCTTTCTAGATATACGTATTCAAATTATCTGAAGTTTACCACAATTCGTGTGACCTATACATGCGATATATACATATATATATATATATATATATATATATATATATATATATATATATATATATATATATATAAATCGAAACGTAGAAAGTGAGACGAATTCAGGAGTAAAAGTATATGAAGACTAGGTTTATTTATCCGTAAATGTTCTCGTTGATGGTTTAGACATGTTTCGGGAGGTATTCCCATCTTCAGTAGTGTGTGTCGTGTGTGCGTACCTTTAAAGGTTATAAATTTGCATCAAGAGCTTTGCTTTGTGAGCAAAAAATTGGATACCGTCTGTTGTGTAGGACTTACTTCATTCTGTGGTGTTAGCAGCAATAGTAGATTTTGGAGAGGACATAGGGTTTCAGGGTTTGAGGGAAGTGATTTGGTGTTAGGTTGTGTTGGTAGGTTAAGGATAGTATAGATAGAAGGGTGATGAAGTTAAGGAACTCCATATGTATTGACCTTACAGGTCATCGAAAATATGTTGATTCTGATTCGTACAAGCGAAGTGTCCTACCAAGGTCATCGTTGTTATGGGTCTGAGTTACTAAGAAGTTCTCAATATCAGATGTAACCGAGAGGGGGTAGATGTGGATGTGAGGTTAATGTGGGTGGGAGGATTATGATTAAGAGATCTGTATGATCAGGGTTAATTTTGGCGTTCAGTCCATTAGGGGAGAGAGTTCTTAGTTTGTCGATCAACATATCTTCATGTCTTTCTAGAATTTTAGCTGTGTCAGTCGGAGTATTTTCTTCTATTTTTTCAATGATAGTAAACCTAGCGTCCGTGGCAAAATTATGACGGGTTGTGCAAAAGTGTAGTTCTACGGGACTGGGATTGTTAGTGGACTGGGATTGTTTCGTGATTTAATTGTGTCAGTAGTTTTTAAGTCTAATGTTAAATTGCCACTCGGACTTGCCTATGTATTGTAAATTGCATCTTTTACATTTTTAGTAGGTATATTGTGTTTTTGCAACGATAGTTAGTGCCAGGGTATATGTAGAAACTCTCTTTGATGGTAGAGCTAGTGAAGGTGTTGATGTACTTAGACTATTTTTTATGTTGCATGGTTTACGAAATTCAGTGGTTTTAGGGTTATTGTTTTGTGAAACGTTTATCATATTGTTGCTGCTAATCATGTGTTTGATGTTTTGGGGTCTGCGATAAGCAGATAATATTGATTGTGTGCTAAGGGCAGGAGCGTGTTGTTGAAGGTGATTATAAGTGGTATGAGGTCAGGTTTATCATTGTTAGAGAGCGTAAGGGTTTATCCCTGGGTATTATAGTTGTCTTTGGTTTTTGTATCATCTAGTGAGTATCCATATATATATATATATATATATAGAGAGAGAGAGAGAGAGAGACAGAGAGAGAGACAGAGAGAGATAGATTGATAGATAGCTAACTAGCCAGAGAGAATCATTAGAAACTGAAGAAATCTGCGCTGGCAGTGCTCGTGTTTTCCATGACGGTTTTTTTAATGTACCAGCTGTAAATTTGATGTTAAATTTCAAGATCCACAATTTTCTCCATTGGTCCAAAAACTAGTAGACGCAGAGGGCAAGCCACCTTTTAGGAAATGGAATTTTGAGGAGGCAAATTGACACACAGTCACATGACTGTACCAAGATGTTCAGTAGGTGTCACTTATTACACTTTGTGGGTTAAAATTATAGATAAAAACTTTATAAAGGATTCTCCAGAACATTCCAAGTGTATGTGACACTGGTGTCACTGTGGGTTCTCATGGGTTAATGCATTATCGCTACAAGGAATATGATATGTTTGATTTAAATTCTTGCATCTATCTATCATAATCAGTTTTTTCCCTCCATTCAGTTCAGTCTATACGTATCTATCTATCTATCTATCTATCTATCTATCTATTTAATTCGACTCTTATTCATCTAGCTATCCGTGTATCTGTCGACTCCTATTTATTTATTTATTTATCTATCTGCTTCATCTATCTTACTAGACACATCTATCAATCTATCTATCTATCTATCTATCTATCTATCTATCTAAGTCGATTTATCCACCCGTCAATTACTATCTAAGTCAATTCATATCCATCAATTGTAATCTATCTACTCAAGTCGACAATCTAGTCTATCGACTTCTATTTGAGCAAGCTTGACCTTGAAAAGTAAGAAGATCCCATTAATCCTAAAAAGAAGGGTGTATAACCAAGGCATCCTCCCTGTTGTCACTTATGGAGCTGAAGCATGGAACTTAACCAAGAGACAGATCCGCAAATTGAGAATCATGCAACGTGTATATGACAGAATTATGCTGGCCCTGACATGGAGAGACCATAAGGCATCACAGTACATCCGAGAAAAGATAAGAGTCAGGGACATCATAGAACCCCTTAAAATCTCAAGTGGCAGTGGGCTGGCCATGTTGCAAGAATGGCAGACAACCGATGGACATCGGAACTCACGACATGGATCCCCTGAGATCTCATGCGCAACTGAGGCTGGCAGAATATTAGGTGGAGAGAAGAGGTAGACAGATTCAGAAAGTACAGGCTCCACAACGCCCATGATAGAGCGAGGGGAGTGTCTATGTCCAACGACAGACGTTGCAACACTGATGATGATGATGATGATGATGATCCATCTATCTTCATCTTACTCGACATATCTATCCATCGTTCTATCCAAGTTGACCTATATATCTGTCGTGTCCTATATATATATATATATATATATATACATATATATATATATATATATATATATATATATATATATATATATGTCGATCCCTATCTATCTATCTATCTATCTATCTATCTATTTGGAACAGTCAACTAAAATATCATTAAAAGTGTCAACACGGGTTTCTTTAGTTTTCATGTTGGTCTGTCTGGTTGCTTGGCTCTGTATGTATGTATGATCAATGCACTTGTATAGATTATGTATGATCCAACAATATTTGCAATTTAAGTAAATGCTAAATAGGTGACTTAGTCCGTTAGCTTCATGCTTGTTTTTTTAAAATACCAATTTTTTAGTGATTAATGTCCGACAGAAGGAGAGAAAAGTAATTACATTATAGATCATCCCCTCTTACCAATTTAAAAAAAAATATGAATATAGCATGATGCTATCATCGACGGTTACTATTTACTGACAAACAAAATTTTTGATGCATCTTGTTTACAATTTTCAGTATTCTGCTGAATATTCCTGACCATGGAAAGAATTATCCGTACCTCGAATAAATGAATCACCGTTCACCCATGCATTTACCAGAACCAATTATTTTGAAAATTATAAGAGATAAAAATAAAAAAAGATATTCTATCGAAAATTATCAAGAATGAGCAAAGATACACAGAGAAGCACATTTTTGAAAATAAAACGTGCAGCATTGATTTATTCATGCTAATTCTTATGGTTGTATTTCTAGAAAAGTGACCAGGAGTGCCTGCAGGCATACTCACACACACACACACACATGTGCTAAAGGAGAAAGATCTGTAGCAAACTTAGCTGGTTGGTCAGGCGAGCCATTTGTATGATATCGTGATTCGATTTTCTAGACTTCCCATCCGCCCCAGAAGTTATGACCAACAGTCTCAACCTCCAGCTCTATAATCTATCTACCTTTCAATATATCTATCTCAGCCCATCCATCTATCTATCTATCAATCGATCTATCTATCTCTCTCTCAATATACGAATTTTTCTGTTTGTCTCTGTTTGTCTGACTGTCTCTCTGTCTCTCTTTGTCTGTCTGTCTGTCTGTCTCTCCCCTCCCCTCTCTCTCTCTCTCTCTCTCTCTCTATATATATATATATATATATATATATCATTATTCCATATGTATCTATTTATCTCAGTTTATTCCGTATCTATATATCTATCAATCACTTATTCCATATCTATGTATCCATTGCTGTTACACCCTATCCATATATCCATCAATCTAATATCAGTCTATCAATTCGTATATTCTTCCATGTATCTATATATCTATGTACCCAACTATCAGTTATACCATTTCTATCTATCTATTTTAGTTTATTCCCAAATGATCCGTCACTTTTACTCCATATGTATGCATATATGTATGCATGTGTGTACGCATCTATCTATCTATCTATCTATCTATCTATCTATCTATCTATCTATCTGCAGCCTTCATTCGGATCATTGTCATAGCATGGGAAGCGGTAAAAACAAATCCAACAGAATGCCTCTTCATCCCCGAGCCGCCGGTGTCACCCTGCAGCGGAATACCAGAACAAAAGCAGACAAGTGCGTCAATTGAAAAATTCATCAGAAACTGCATGTGCCACCCACACGACAACAGAGACGGAGGAACATATGACATTCTCAGGGTGATGGCGATGTGGTCGGTGGAAAGAAAAAGGAGGAAGGAGAAAAAGAAACGGAGATGCAGGAAGAGGAAGACAAAAAGGTGAAGCAGGGGTTGAAGGGAGAGATAGCGTTGGAAGAGAGACGGAAAAGCAAAACAAAAAAAAATCAAAAGAAATTGTCGACTAAAAACAAAGCATATGGAGAGAAAGACAAGAGGCAAAGAAGAAACAGGTCTGGTTAGTCACACAAAAGAAACCATCACATGACCAATGTCTTCTAGCAGAATACCATGGCGTGCAGTAATGAATTAAGAATTTAAAAAAAAAAAGAAAAGAAAAGAATTTCTGATCAATCTAATAGGTTATTTTTCTTGCTTTTTCTTGCTGGTAATCACGAAAAGATTCCGAATTTTTTAAATAAACGAAAGCGAATAGACCAATTTAGCATAAACTTAAATTGTAAATTGTAGCCCTCATTAGAAGCTTATAATTGGAAAAAAAATGTTTCTTCCCAGCAAAATTAGGATCAAGCTCTCACCCGTCTAGACGAATAAATAGATTGATTTCCAGCCAGAATCACTTGAAAATTAAAAACAGTAGAACTTCATGTTGATTTATGTTGACAGTTTTGGTCTACGGTTTTTAATTAAGAAAGAAACGAAGAGGGTATACTAAGATTGAAACAGTGGATAAGGGGGTCACTGGAATAGGAACCGTGGATAAGAGGTATCACTGGAAAGTAAACCTTGTTTAAATTACGTTGTGAAACAGCAGATACGGGTGACTGCTGAAAGGGGAAAACGTAAATAAGGGTACCACTGGAAAGGAAACTATAAATTATATTAAAAAAAACAAACAATTGACGTGATTTTTTTCTGTCATGAAAATTGATTAAAAAAAGAATGAATGATGTTGGTTACATAGAAGATGACAAAAAAATATGCAAAAGATAAGGAAAAAAAAAAGAAAATGCTAATGAAAAGAAAGGAAAAAAAAAGTCGGTAGGAAAAAAAAGGAGACGGAACGACGAGACGAGAAAGAAGAACACAAAAAGAATGAGAATAAAAGAAAGACCGAAATGAAATAGAAAAAAGAAAGTTTCCAAACTGAAAGAGAGAAAGGCAGAAGAAAAGGAAAAAAAGAAAGATAAGCAGATAATAGAAGGAGGGAAATGAAGAAGAAGAATGAGAACAAGGAGAATTGAAGAGAAAGGAAAAAGGAACTTACTGGAGAAGAAGAAGAAGAAGAAGAAGAAGAAGAAGAAGAAGAAGAAGAAGAAGAAGAAGAAGAAGAAGAAGAAGAAGAAGAAGAATCCGTTCCCCAATTGGGAATTGTATTGATGACTCAAATTCCCGTCTCCCAGTCGCATCGCCTGTCGTTGGCAAATCTACCAGTGGTGCTTCCAAACAGTTTCTCGGCTTTTTTTTCGTCTTTGGTAAAAGATTTTTTGGTGGGGAGCCGTCGCTCAAGTCTTGACATAATCAGGAGAGTGAAACATTGCACAGATTTCACAGATCTGAAAAATACTAGTTGCTGAAGAGATGTGAAAACATGAAATAAACCAAATCCCTCCCATCAATCATCATCATCAGCCTTTAGTGTCGTCAATGGACATAGACCATATCCAAGATTCACAAAACCTCCCTATTGTGGGCATCTCGAAGCCAGTACTCTCTGAACTTGTCTAGTTTGTCACACCATCTTATATTTTTCCGTCCACAGTTCCGCATATGTAAGGAGATCCACGTTGAAAGTCTTGATGTCCATAGGTTATTTGACATTACCGTCACATGGCCAGCCCATTGCCATCTGAGTTTTCTAATGGATTCTATGGTATCATTGACCCTTGTTTTTCCTTTGATATACTGTGCTGTCTAGTGATCTTTCCCATGTGATATAATTGATAAGGTGACCATCGGAGAGTTGCATTGGTTTATACCTTTCTTAGAGGACTAACCGTATTTGAGGAAACCAATCATGTAGCCAGGGATTTAGAGAAGCTTAATCCTCAAATAGGATTATTATTAGATTAGTGCAAAAATATTGCTTTTTTTGTAACTTTAAAATTTGATTTTATATTAAACCATTATTCAACTATGTTTATGAAATAACGTGAATGTTATTCTATTTTTCCAAGCTAAACCTTTTATTTTCACAATTCATTCTGGTTTATTTGAGGCTGCAAAATCAAAGATGGAAAAACACAAATTTGGCTATTTCGTTCTATGTCTTGAAAGTGGGACATAAATAACGGAAACTGGCTGCAATATCTAAAAAACTCTTCCTCAGCCAATTTACTCAGCAGACCCCTCTGACTTCACAAATTCTATGCTATTGTCAGAGGGCAATTATCCAGGGTTCCTTTGCCCTTGGGCCCTGTAAAGTATAAAGTTGATGTTTATGATTTCGTCGTAGAAATGGTCCTATTGAAAAAAAAACAAACTCGGAAATACTTCGATTAACCGGGAGAACGAGGAGTTCAAATGTACGTAGAAGTAGAAAACGAAAGAAGCTGATTTTTTTCTTCAATAAAATCCCTACGTATACGTAGTTGAACCAGTATCCCACTAGCTACGCCATCTAGTTCCACAACAAAGCGAAAGCTGAGAGAGACGCTTCCCACTGGCCCAGTTGTTGACTCTGATTGCTTGTCTATCTCCCACTCTCCTAGCCTTTTCTCTGACCAACCAGAAACTTGAGATGTGACTACAGCAGTCTCTTTTCCTGAACTACCACTGTACAATTCGAATTCAAATTTCCCTCCCGCTGACACTGTTGCTCAAAGTGTCTTGGTTTGTAGTCAACCAATCAGAAGAGAAAGCCACTCTTAAGCTGTCCGCAGATTTGCCAAAACTCTTCGTAAGGGAGGCTGCAATTGACCAACCGACTCCACAAATAATTCCCAACCAAACTGATGGAACACTTTGTTCAATATGCAAGCACAGGATTTTGCTACACTGATGCATCAGGTCTCATGAAGCTCGACAGCTGAGATCAGAACGATTTAGTTCATCACCAATGGAGCTGATATAATTGGAGAAAGGCTGGTTAGTTTTTAGATGGAAACGTTCACATAACCAAACCTTGTTTAGCAGCATGCGGTGTTGATAGTGATCAATTAAAAACCTCACTTTGTTCAGTTTTAAATAATAAGAGGTATTCAATATATATATATATATATATATATATATATATATATATATATATATATATATATATATATATACCAATTGAGAGATACTTTATCACCTGATGTATTGATTATTATATTTTCTAATTATATGTATATATATAATGTACAATTCGGAAAATCAATTTATATAATTGAATAATTTAAATGATTAATTTTAGATATGATTCACATATATAATTCAAGATATAATTTGAATCTTAAATAAACAGATGTCTTTCAACTGTTATAAATACATCTCACTCTCTCTCTCTAAATATATATATATATATATATATATATATATATATATATATACCATTAGTGCTGTGTTTGAAAGAGAATTCTCATATTGCGCAGGAAGCAGTTAGAAGCAAAGCTATTTTAGATGATAGCTTTTCTTTGTACGATTGATTTGACTTTGCGTTTGACTCAAGCTGTGATAGATGACATTGCAGCATCGGTCCAGCCGCAAAATAGATTTATCACGTTTGTTAATTTGTATCAATAGTTTATTCTGTCCGATTCAGGCCCAAGAATAAAATCACGAAGCAGCGCCGAATTCAGAGTGTTATGAAGTCAAAGGTAATAAACAGTGGTCACGCTATATCGATATACAACAAGCATAAAAATCTAGGAGAGAAATCACAAAGAAAAGATGAAAAAAATAAAACGACTGGTCTGTTAATCTTGAGATTTGCCTCAGGCTTTTCTTTGTTTCCTGGACTTAGAAATGATTCCGGAGAAGGAGAAAAAAGCTAAATCTTAGACTAACAGACATTTTTTTATAGATGGAAAAAAAACTACATAAAAAGAGAAAAAAAGGAGACCAAATGAAGAGAAAAGCCAAACAAGAACATAAAAAAGAGAAAAGAAGAAGATATTTCATTTAGTGCAGTTTTTGTCGCTATAATAATAGCTTCAAGTACGTGGCGTCGTTTTTGCAATTAGTGCTATATGATATATTTGTGTGATGGGCAAATATCTGCTAGTTGTTGGTAGGAAAACCACGAGCCTATGTGCTATGTTGATTAATATGCGCACGTATTGCACTATGGTCGGAAAAGTTGCAAATTATTGTATGCGAAAGAGTTGCGATGGTTTGTCCAATGTAAGAATTATATGTTTTATTATTAATTTTAGGGAAGCGATCTCTTGATGGGTAAAAAAATTCATAAATCGTATGGGCTTCGTCTAATGGTTTTTAGGGTTAGGGGTATTAGTAACCACAAAGTTAGAACGTTTGAATTTTTATAATCAATAATTAAACTTACACGTTTATCACAACCAGTTATTTATCCAAGTTCCAAAGCAAAGGGATCTGGACGTTTTACTTAGCATGCACGAAAAAAGACAAGGCCTTCCATATACGCTGTCCTTAACGGAAAGTGGGCATAACCTAACAGGACAATAACTACGGTTAATTGGTTATATCATCCGAGCACGTGAGAACTACTTTCGAAAACAAATACTCTGAACTCTCTAAATGCCGGCACCCACCCAAAGGCCAGAAAAAAAGGCGATGCTATCCTTTAAAAATGCAATCCCATCTTAGCCAGTTGGAAACCTTAAATTCCAGCCATGAAGCATGACGCCAAGCCTGTTGATAGTGGGGGAAATTTTTTTGAAACAATTTCGCCGACATCCGTGAAGAGCGTTGTCACAAAAGGCATATGCAGATAGCAAACAACCCCTTTCCAGACAGATATTGGGATCCTATGCTTCACGTATGGAAGGTGCTGGGCCTTGGGAGTCGAGCTCCGAAGCCATTAAAGGAGTCATCGGTACAATAACAGCAACAGCGAAACCAAATAGTAGAAAGTGGACCTCATTGTCGTTCTGACGGACAATCACGAACAAGCACATGTAGAAACTCCGGGGTCTTTTAATTTGGATCTTGAGTCTTCACTCGCGTCGGATGTCTCCCTGAATCTTTGTTCGCCAAACTTGACAAGTCGTGATCATACATACATACGTACGTACGTATACACACACATACACACACACGTATATATATATATATATATATATATATATATATATATATATATATATATATATATATATATATATAATCATTAGATGTATGGATTATATTCCACAGAATAGTCAAATATTTTTATAGACAATGCAGAGAACACAGATTGGGAGAATAGGTATTTATTCATGGTCGTTTCGTGGGGTATGGCAACCACGTTATTTGCAAAATGGAAAAAAAAGAAGAGGAAAGCGTCTGAGAGATTTGGGGTTCAACTGTATTTGAGGTTATTTTCGGATGGCCAGACTTTGTCGGGACGGAGGATAATATGTCTGTCATTATGCTATGTATGTTAGATGGGGGACAATCACGTATGAGTGTGATAAGGGCTGGTATATTTATTTTTCTGTGTGGGGAATTAGTGTCCCGAGTGCCGGATCGAACCTACCATTGATAAGGTAGCTGCCTCAAAGTAGCGATGCTCTTACCATTGAGCTATGCAAAGGTACAAATAACTGTTTCCACACCAAATCCTCATCTCGTTCATCCTCGGTCTATTCGTTTCTTTCAGCGTGACATTTATGTACTAAGGAATAGACAAATTTGTAGATGGATAGATTTCATAGGGAATTCACGAAAAAATAAATTACTATCAATGGTCTTTGAGACACACATGTTGTATGATATCAAGGGGAAAAAAAACAATTCTTGTTTTCAGATTCGGGAACATTCAATCAGTGAAAGTACCAAAGAAGTAGAAAAGAATTATGAAGTGAGTTTCCGAACTTATTTTCTTCTGATGAATAGAAAAAAAGTTTTCATTATAGATTATCATTGATATTTTTTTTCAAAAACATATTTTTTCTCTTTTTAACTTCTGTTCCGTTATCAGACTGATTTAAAACCTGAGGTTTTCTAATCCAAATCAAGTTCTTTGGAACAGACATCTGGAACGGAGCTCTTTGAATATTTCAATACGAAGTCTGCTGCACAAATCCCGGAAGCAAGTCAGCGAATACCAATTAGAAACCGTCTACCGAATACTGCCGTAAAAAAATGTCAACATACATATATTCAGTTTTGAAGTTGGTTTGGCTGACTGGGTAGCTATGTATATATTATGCATACAGGCCGCACCAATGGAGCCAGAAGGCCTAAAAATTTCAACATTTACTCTTTATCATGACTACAATTGTTTGTTTTTTAACACCTTTAATAGGCTTTTAGGGGGTTCAATTTGCAATGCAAGTTTATGGTAAATTGGAAACTTTTCGTATTGATCACGGTTGAACAAAAATTGATTGAGGTTATTTCATTTACGACCCTTTTTATCTATCTATCAGTCGCATCTGGTTTTTTAAGAAATTAGCCTTTTTTTGGGGATCACGCCTAAACAAAAGGTGACAAGAGTGATTTATTTATCGATCAACCCTTTTCCCAATGTTTTAAATGATCACCCCTAACATAGCAGTCGGCCAAATGAAGTTAGTTACATGACCGTTTCTATTGAGTGACCAAGTAGATCTGTTCGATTTCCTTTTTATTCAACTTGACTTAGTGAGGCACAAGGTCAACATAAGCTTATCTAGCACCCGTTTCCCGAGTAAAAAAGAGCTGCTAGTTTTGAAAACTAACATTCGATAGAAATAAACAATTATCTCAACTGCCAAACAGAGAAATGCGTTTTTTATTTCATAGGTGTTTGATAAGCGAACCTTGGCTTAGAACAGGCTTACAAGTGTGAAGCACTCAGATTCACCGAAGAAAAGTGTGACACATTGACTCAGGTATTAGATCGCATGGGTCAGTTACGAGTTAGAGCTGAAAATAGTTAATGTTATTTTGACGATTTTCGGATTTTATCAGAAAGGACTTCGTAACTACCTAAAGGAACCTTTCCCGTAAAGAAATATGAACATTTGATCATTCAAAATGTGTTTTAATGAGTTTTTCTGAGACTGGATCACTAGAGATTGTCATTGTTTGTTCACTCTCAACGTCGATTTTCTCAAAACTTTGGTTAGAAAATTTCCCGAAATGCCTAACTAAATCTTGCATGTCGTTGCGACCATATCAAGATTGGGCAAGTGCCAAAGTGAAGCTGATATCTGATTTAACGTACCACCAATAGTCTGCTAAGCTAGTTAGCAAACCACTATTCCAACACAAGGCTTCCATAGATATTTATTTGGTTTAACCTGATCCGACGGAAAACCCCCAATCATACTGTAATGATCCGTGGATACACATATTTGTAGAGGTGAAAACGAGCATACGAAAATATACTTTTTAATAAGAAATAAATTGATACTCAAGTTCCTTATGGATTTTCTCAGAGTTAAACTCTTTTAGTGTCTTTGTAAGTTGCGTTAATTATTTTAATTACCGTCTTATAATCTCTGTATAACATTTTATAATTATCACTGAATTCATATTAGCAAATTTTAAGTCTGTTTATTGCCTTTACTGTAACAGAATATTCCGATAGGAAGTACCACATATTTGTAGATCAGACAGAGAAGTCGTTTCATCTTATGGCAGTTCGCTTAAATATTGGGAAGATTCTCAAATCATGTGTCCTGGAACTTGAGCTGTTGGTCAAATCTATCCACATTGATAATTACTGCTCCAAATTCATTTTGAAATATTTAACTCTTTTAACCCGTTCCAATTAAATGCAATAAATGGACTTTGGTGTTTAAATTTTGTGATTCACTGTGTATTTTATTGTCTCTGAGTGATTAGCCCGCCGAAGTAGAAATACCTAGGCCTCAAAGGTCTATATCTGCCCCTAGATATGTGAAACCAGCTTGTTGATCATCACTCTACCACAAAGCTCCCATCAATGTAGGTTTAGTCTGACAGAAGGTTACAAGCGTGGAGCGTTTGGCATTGAGTTCTCTACTGTAAAGTTCATGTGAATGCAACTTGCTAACCATCACACCATAATAAGTGCCTGAGTTTTTACTAGTCTTTGCTTAGTCTACAAAAAAGCCATAAATATGAAGAATCCATTGGGTATCAAATTCACTGGTCCGTAGTTGTAGTCACCTGAACTAGTTCTTAAGCATTACCTTACGGCATAGGGTCTTTTGCTCTGTACAACACATGTATAGAGGATTCTTACTGGATCGAACTCACTATACAAGAGTAGAGCAATTCGATTGGGTGATGAGTTCAATCTCCAGTGGCAATGTCCGATGAGTGGTCTCAAAACTCTTATGTCCAGTAAGAGATTTTCCTGTGACACAAATATGTGCGCACTTTTGAATTTCGCATTGGGAATCAATGTTTTATGAAATAAGAAAGAACTCTGTAAGCTCTTTAGAATTTGAAATATTTTGTGCACACATTAATTTCCTCTGTGCACTGATTGTAAAAAAGTGGGCCTTTGCTTACTGGATGTCACATATTTGTGGCTTTACGCAATATTGTGTTAACCTGTGTTCTTTAATATTAAATCATAGAAATAATGCCATATAAACGCAATGAATTAGTTGACAGGTTTATTGTCTGCATTTTATAAGTTTGAATTTTTAAAAAGCTCTTGAATCTGATTTGTTGCTTCAAGCCAGAGAAATTAGCAGAAAAAAATTGCCAACAATCCAAGAACTACAACTCTTTATCGCTGTAAATCTACAGTATTTTTCTGGTTATAATAGGCACAAATTTTTATAAGAATCGCCTGCTTATTGTAACTTACAGTGTCGAAAAACCATGTGATTCTCCGAGGTAATAAAATGGAAGTTGGAACACTCTATATTCAAAATGGCGTTATCCACACACTCGGTAAGTCGATGTCGGAAATGGTTGTGCATGTTTTTGTATGTGGATTTCCATTACTTTTCTTAAAGCTCGACACCAAAAGTAATAATAATCAGAATTGTCTCTTTTCCAAGTCTGTTTTGAGGGAAATAGGTAAATGGAAAATGGAAAGGGTCACTAGTGCTATCCCCGTCGAACTTGCAGGAACAGGGGCGGTTAGTACTCAAGGATCTCTCTCCGTAAAATCCTCAATGGAAGAAAAAAAAACAGACAAAGTATTATTCTAGGCTGGCAGGCTTTCGGTAGGACAAGCTCAATTCTCAAGAATAAGAAAATTGCATCAGTTCCAAAAAGGAGGGTATGCAACCAATGCATCTCCCCGATAGTCACCTGTGGAGCTGGAACATAGAGGCTCACCAAAAGACTGATCCACAAACCAATAACCATGTGACGTGAATAGGAGAATCACGTTCAACATCAGATGGAGAGATCACAAGACAGCACAGTATAATACAGACAAAGCAGGGGTCAGAAAAATCATAGAATTCGTAACAAAACTAAAATAACAATTGGCTGGCCATGTAACAAGAATGTCAGACAACCACTGGATATCATGACTCACAAGGTGGATCCCTACATATCAGAAGTAAAAGTATGGCTAGCAAAAATAAGATAGTATGACCAACTGAACAATTTCAGGTAGTATTGGTTCCGTGACAATCATGATAGAGAGCTCTGGCGAGTTTTAAGGAAGGTTCATTTCCAACGACAGACAAAACAAACATACTGTAAAATTGAAGCTTCCTTCTTTCAGAAAAAAACGGCGCGTCTTATACATAGAAGTGCGATGGTTATTTTCCTTCCTTATTTTTGGAATCAGACCAAAAAAATAAAGATGCAAGGTTGATTGGTTGCCAGAAGTCAAGCGGCATTCCTATTTTACGGCCACCTAGTTAATACGCGCCCGAACAGTATTTTTTAAAAACTTATTTTGGAAATAGAATCTTTTGTAAGTAAATCCAGTCCGGCTTGTTGGAGAGATTTATTCCTGACTAACATTGACTCTACAGTCAGAAATGCAATAAAAACTGATTTACTGTTTTCTGCGTTGAAAAAGACGAATGCCTATTGTGTAATCGCTCAACCCTGAAGCTGACAGGCCGAGAGACAGAGGGGTTTGGAATAGCAATGGGTTTTTGTTCATGCGCGCTTTTTGTCTAAATCGTTGTTATTCATTCCTCTTATTTTTATATTAGAAGTAAGCACACTTGCATACACGCAAACACACATGCGCACGTGCACGCACAGACACACACACATGCATACACGTACACAGAGACTCGGACGCACGTGCGTACACACAAGTGCATGTGCCCACACATACGGAAACAGGCAAAGACACGAAAACAAACACAAACAAACAAACAAACGAAGACACACAGACACGAATGCGTATATAAACTAACATACGCACATGCCCAGAGACACAGACACGCAGGCACGCACATGAACATACACGGAGACACGATCCACAGACCATACACACGCACTTGTATACAAACACACAAAAAGAAACGCACATGCAAATACACGTACATGTACACACACACACATACGTAGGAGAAATGTAAGACAATCGTAATCATCCATTTCCGTCAGCCCCAAACAGATATCTTCAAATCCAGTATTTCTTTTACATTTATAATCTTGGGGTACAGAAAAAAAATTCTTGTTGGATCCCCAGAAATGAAATAGATTTCAAGAGATCGTATTCCAACTTCAATTTGCAAACAACAGGTCTAGTTAGTCACTCAATAGAAACCGTCACGTGACAAACGTCGTCCAGCAGCATGCCGTGTTGGGGCTGATCGATTAAAAATATTGAACAATTGATCGATAAAAATTTGACCAATAAATGTTACTTGACTTGCCCTTAAAATTTTGTGCATTGGATTGCAACTCCGAAGACACGTACACCTGAGGGTCCATAAAAGTATTACTGGGGGTCCGTGGGCGGACCTTTCAAAAGCCTTCATTCCGTGAACTTGATGAGTAAGTTGAGTTACCGATTTGAGGACCCGGCAGAGGGGTAATCATGGCTCTCGCCCTTCAATATTTGGAGAGATTTGTTATTGTAGAGAATAAGGGAATGGAAAGTGCCTCAAAACTCCTGTTTATGAAAAGAGATCTTACTCCACAAGAACGGACATTATCACAACATTGGCAACTACCGCCCTACTACATTACTACCTATGTATACATTTTTAACACTGACAAATAGATAAACAGGCACTTAAAAATCAGCCACACGAACAGGCAAGCTTTTGAGGTGGCTATTCAACAATAGACTACTTACATACAAAAAATCAATTAATCGAAAAATCCTTAAAATACAAATGTTTTGGCTTTGTAGATTATGAAATCATATTTGAACGCGTGGACGAGGTGATAATGAAAAAAGTGATAAAAACTATAATAAAATGGCTCTGAAATAATTAGACTATATGAAGATCTAAATAAGATAATCATAAGAAAAGGAGTTAGACAAGGGGTTAAATGTATCTCTTTTGAGCCTTGAAGAAAATGACCGGGAGGAAATGAGAATAAACACAGACATAGAATATTGAAACCATTTGACATCCTCCATGACGTCAGAAATATCGGAAGAATTACACAGCATGTTGAATGATATAAACAGGGAAAGCACAAAGATTGGCTCAAAGATGTGCAAAACAAAGCCAAATGTAATGTACAACAATCAATCCCCCCCAAATCATAAGAATAGAGGGAAATATTCTAGAAGTAGTTGATAAATACGTTTGCCAAGGACGGATAATGAAGTTAGAGGAAAACCATGAAAGCGAAAAAAATAATCGACTGGAAATCATTTGGTATGAATAGAGATAGATTGAAGAGCAACTTGCCAATGTGTTTAAAGCGTTGTATAGAACGAATGCATAATACCAGCTATGACTTGCAGATTAGGAATATAAAAAATTAACAAAACGAACCGAGAACCCACCCACATCGCAAAGAGCTACGGAGAGAGCAATGCTGGGAATAACTTCAAAATATAGAAAACTATCAACATAAATCAGATTGGAGACTAGAGTGATGGATATCATACGAATGACTAAACAGCAACAACAAACGATTGTCTGGACATTTACAGCAGAGAAAGACACTGACCAATTTGTACCCGTAGGACAGTAAACGTTGTAGGAAAAACAGACACAAGATGAACAGATGAGATAGACAGGTTTGCACATAAAACATGGCAGGAGTTAGCGCAATCAAGGAAGGGGGAAAGGCCTTTGTCCAGCAGCAGATTCATAATGGCTGCTGCTGATGATGATAATGAATGTTAGTAGATTTATATACAGTGAAGTATGATTCATTAGGTTTTTGGGTCCCCTCCAATAGGAGCCTGGTTAACGATTAAAAATCTCCCCCAAACTACCCTCAGCTACGCCTCAGCTAGAGAGGAAGATATCGATGATATGTGAAGAATTAACATAGTCTTTTCCCGGAATTTCGTGAATAAATTTTCACTTCAGATCTTCATTACCGGTTTAAACGGCCCTCTTTGTCTGGGAGCAAGATACACTATAGTCGGTTCCTCTAAGACATACGCACTTCCTACTTCCTGTTATTAGCAAACATTCGGGAAGCTCTATCACTCATTGCGTGCCGTATTGCGGAAGGCGTTTTGAAAACTTTTCTGTCTTTTCAATTAATTTCGATGAAGGTTTGACGTATTGGAGAACTTAAGGATTCAGAGAAAGAAATTTCAAGCTAACTCTGTAAACCAAGTTTCAGAAATTCAAACGTGCCTTTTAAAACTTCTTCGAACCTTCTACTGTAGAACTTTTGTATACCGATTTTTTTTTCAGATGCGGTAGCATTTGTAGCGGCAATCACCGCCACTGACTGACAATCTTACAAATCGACATAGCAAATGCCTTGCAACATCTCCAGAAACATCCCTTAACCTTTTTACGAGTGAAATAACCTTTTTCAATTTTGTAAAAGTGAGGTCGTTGAAGATGGAGAGGATAACGTCACTGTTATTCCAACGGAAAGTTAACAAAGACACGTGTTCACATGATGTATCTTTAAGATCTTCATTGTTTTTCTTCTTTCTGAACGCTGCCCCAATAAGCCGCTTTTACTTCAAAATTCAATAATATTTCAAATAGATAAAGTTATATTTTGATATTATAAATGTTGAAGATTAAAGTCACTTCTAGATATACATCTGGGGATTTTAGATGATTCTAAGTGTTTTGAGATGTTTTCGATTCAGCTCTAGATTTAAATTTAGAAATAAAGTTGACCACACTTACCTTGCTAGATCTTTAGAAAATAATTTGCACATTGATGGTCTGACTTCAAGGTTTGTTTCAGGGTAGAAAAGAGAGAAAATGTGGCGGTGACTTAAGATACTCTATTCTGAGTCCCAAGCTGGTTATAACCCCAAAGGAGTAAAAAAGAGAAACAGATTTTGAAAATACAAACTATGTAAATACCACACTTACTTTTGTGTGCAGATGTCTGTTTGTCAGTCAGGTTACACAAAACCGATGTACAAAATTTAGAACCACTACCACAAATGCGATCCGATTGCCTGACGTAGTATTTCGAAGTCTTACACCATACCCATGAGCTACTGCTACAAACATAAAATGAATAAGCATTTCAAGCATCGGCTGCTGTCAGTCAGTTAAATTGGGTAGGAGTGTGTGGATAACCAAGTCACAAGACAGACGGTCTAATTTAGAAGGAAAAAAAATGAAAACGAAAAAATATATCACCGGAAATCGTACATCATTCTGGTAAGCAAATTACAAAATATGTGTTAATTCAATATTTGATTTCATCAATTCGACATTTATTATCGTATTTACTCAAATACAATGCAACCTCAAATATAATGCAACCCTTACTTTTTTGTAGCTAAGAGTCAGTGTTATTGTTTATCTTCTTATTGCTGCCAATTTTGGGAACACAACCAACACAAAAACTAGAAAAATAGATAAAACACAAATAACCAAACCGAAGAAGGTTTCTATTTGGGGTTGGAATATACGTAGAGAACTAAATTCTGACTATTTGTTGGTTCGGTACCATAAATCAGCATTCTGACAGGTTCAATGCTGAACTAAATGAATAAATAGGTCTGGTTAGTAACTCAATAGGAACCATTTTGTGACCAACGTTTTTTGGCTGTACATCATCATGGGGATGATCAATTAAAAATTCGGAAAAGGGGATGAGAGATGGATAAGTTATTCCTTTTGCCATTTTGGCAGTGATTATAGAAAATGCATGAATGCAGCTGGGCACAAACTAAGTAACCAATTCAGAGTAATGAACGTATGAACCAATGGCTATATCCAGATCGGACACCGATTCCTACGCCCAAATATTCATACATTTAAACACGGGCAATTAAGTTTCTTTATATAAAAGCCAACCCCCTTTTACAAAAAAAAGGGACTGGAAGCTTGTTTCAGGATGATCCAAGTGTTAAAAAACGGTTGCAATTGTATAATTGATTTATTAATAATTAATTAATACTTAACATGGTCGTTGCTCTGTAACTTTTCGTTGGAATTAACTTAAAGCTCAAAATTTTATACATTTGATGGGTTATTACCATAATACAGCATTTTGACATCTTCTATGCTTGTAAATAAAAAAGTAAGTAAAAAAACTAGCGATCAGAATTTCAGATGTTTTTGAATATAATTTCCATTTCTCAAAAGGTTTCGGCTAATTCTTTACGCGCATTTGTAGCAGACATTTTCCTTGATAAATTGTTTTCTCATTATTAAAGATGCCGGAAAGTAATTTCATTTCATGTAACCTATCTTTAGGTATTATTCAGTGCAAGCTTGACACCAACCAAAATTGAATGAATATTTTTCCAGATGAAATTGGTTTAATTCTTCAAATAATGATTGTATTCTCTATTCTGGATCCTATCGCAAAAGATGAGTGACAAAACTGTTTATAACGGTCATTGCATGCTCGACGAAGTTCATCTACGTATCAGTGCAACAAAGGTCACTAAAATAATCTTGAGAGTTTCTCGTATCTAAGGTAGAAACTGTTTCATATGAACGTGTTTGAAGACTCCTGGGCTTCATGCTGTGTGGAACAACCTACCATAATTTAAGCGTAAAATAATTTTCCATCCATCGTACGAAACTACAAATGCCAATTTGGATATTTTTAAGATATAAATTTAGATGTGTAATTCTAGATAACGGATCAAAACTCTATAATTTTAAAAAAGTATTTTGTGTTAAATTTGTCAAGTATTGCTGAATCAAACTATTTCAAACTCAAAACTGCAGTGTCTGATGTGCTTACTGATGTATATGGTGAATAAAGATTTCGTTCAATGGTCAGTTGTCGAGTTGTCTCGGTGCATACATACACACGCGCGCACGAATCAACAGAGATTTCTCAAAACATAAGTAGACGCTCTATAAGTTTGCAAATGTCAACATCGGTTTTACTTTGTTTGGTTCGGACAATTTTGACCTCATGAATGCCATCGTTATAGATGACAAATGTAGCTGGACAATGACCTGCAACGCTTTAATAGGCAGGAACCCATCAAGCCATTGCAGAATTATCCGAAAAATCGAATTCAAACTGCACTAATTACGTAAACGATTATGTACTATCATCTAAGAACATAGATCTTCTACCTAAAATTATCTTTAAAAAAATACTAGCATATGATTTGGACATTGTTGGTTCTAAACTACAACCAAGACCCCCAAAAAGCACTTCTCTGAGAAAAGAAAAACAAAACAATGACAAAAAAAAACAACTGTTTTAGATGGTACCTAGTTATGTCTTCATACAAATTTTCCAAGTTGTTGCTCCTAGAATGTGACATGGGGTACCAGGGGATACACACAGATACAATAATGAGCAAAGGGAGATGAATCTGTTGCCCACTTGGCTGGTTGGTCATGCACGCGATTCGTAGGGCTACAGTGATCGAATTGGAAATATCAAAGATTTTGATATCGAATTACTTGTGTCCAATATATAAATAAACACGGAGATAGTCGTATTCGAAATTGTTTTCAGTTGTTAAAACTTAACCATGGGAAATCAATAAAAATAGAAGTTCTGAAAATTCAATTTATTATTTAAATTCATAAATTTGATAAATCTATCCGTACTTATAATATTGAATTAATATCTGAATTTATTTCCGAAGAAGTTTTCTTGTCAAAGAAATGTTTGCGGAAATATTTTTCTAAGATGTAAATACCCAGCGTATGAAATGTTGCCCGATCGTGAATAAGTTTTACAAGTTTTACAAGATAATTCCCTGGAGAATAAAAATCAGTTGAATTATATATATTTTATATATTCAGACCGCGTTCATCCAATCATATTAATTTGATTAAAAACCACAGACAACGAATATCTTTCTAACTTGTCCGTTTTGTTTCCGTACGAGTGAACGTAGGTCAGTAGTAAGTGTATTGCAAGAACTACTCAAAAGTTTTTAGGCGCCGTTTCAGCTAATCGTTGAGCTATTATCAAGATCAAAGACCATAATGATTGTATACAAACATAGTAATTATAGATGTGAGATTTGAAAAAAAATTACTGTTTGCGTATCCAAATTATGGTGTTAATGTGATACGATGATGTAATTCGTAAATGCAAAATATATCAGTCAGAATCGAATTCAAAATCCCTGGTATTCGATTGAAGGAAATGTTATTCAGCATTGGCTTCCGAATTACAAACCGTAAACCAAAACTGCCACCTGACTGTCTCGCTATCTATCTATGTGTTGCGCGTACAGACCACACCAATGGAGCTAGAAAGACAAAGATTTAATCATCTACTCCAAGCTATATCTAGAAATAACGTTTTTGTGTGTGTATGGGCGTAAATTTACGATGTATGTTTATGCTAATTTGATCACTTAATCTAAACCCAACAAAGTGTACCCAACATTGATACCCCGTTTTTTTACCAATTTTCGACACAACATGCTGTCAAAATCATTGGTCACCTGGCAGTTTCTATTAGATGAGTAACAAGACCTATTTAATCAATATATAGACGTACAAAGAGTACAAACCTCGCAATGACAATACATGCCATTTCCCGTTTCTCTTCACTGAATCGACAGCATATATAAGATTAATCTATTCAAATTAATTTATTCAGTCACCAAACTGTATAAGGTCTGTCTGGAAGAGATCCATACATTTGATATTAACGGAAAATCACCTACCTAGGGCGATGGTGCCTTGGTCGTCTTAAAAGTACTCATTTTGGGACCTCACAAACTTATCATTACGTCGGATAGGTCTTCTTTCCAGATTGCTATCAGCTACCTCGTTGCATTCTCCTTATTCTTGTCCACAGTCTGAAATCTCCCTTTGAATGGCGAAAAGCTACAAGTTGCTGGGGGCAAAATCTTAACAATAAGTGGAGGTTGAGATGATGCAATGCTCTGCCCCCCACCCCCCAAAAAAACATGAGAAGTGAAAAATGACTCACTTACTCATCTGGAACGCAACAGTCGCATAGTTGATTCAATGTCGTCCAATTGCTGGCTGCCCATAGGAAGATGTCTGTTCACACAAGCACGGTAAAGTCCCCTCTCTTTCCTCACCTCACTCTCGGTAAAATAAGTGAGCCTTTCGTAGATAACCAGTCTAGGAGAAAAACAACTGATTCTGAACCAAGGAGTGTAATCCCTCGCAGTCGGTTCGACACCCGAATTGAAATCAGTCCGGCAGCTCCTGCAGCCAGGTTGATACGAGACGTATCACTCCCTACTTTTTTTCTGGATTGCATCATCGAGGTCAATAGGAGAAATTAGACGACATCCAATGATATCCGTATACTTCGCCTTGGCATGTGCCCTGGAGGGCACGTTCCGTTATCTACAGAGACAGGGTGTAGGCCATTTGCTGGAGATGTGGTAATTAAAATTTGAATTTCTGCCGTTTCCAGGTCTCGTGTAAGCTTAGTTTTGTCTTGCACAGAGCCACATTTATGAGTAATCAGGTTAAGATCGTACCAACCACAGTGGAATGGTCTGTATAACGAGAAATTACTCTTTGATACGTACAGTACCACTCTCTCTATATATATAGTAAAGCAGTTGATACACACGATGGCATTTAACGTACGGTATAAGAATCCACATTTGAATAACAGAAAGAGAATTCAATATTCTGTTCAAATGTAAACCCCATTTCAGCAATGAAAGTAAATTCAATTTAGTTGGTTCAGACAGGGGACAGGCATAAGCCAAAGCATCTCAAAAAGTGTACTAAGTTTAGGGGAAGTGTCATGGTTCGGGAGATATTATAGTTAGTGCTAATCTGGGTTTGTTGGATCTATTAATTGATTGTAAATTCTAATGTATATCTAAACTTAGTGAAAAAAATGATAATCCTTTTACCAACTAGTTAGCCAGCCATGCTATGCAAGGCAATGTCCACTGTCACAATGCTAAACAAATTAAGTATTTCTGAAAAAAAAAGAGAAGAATTAGGGGGTCATGAGACGACCTGTAAGAAGGACCGGCTCAATTCGTATTGGGAACTTGTGGAAGGAAATGATAGGAAAGGTTAGGGAACAAAACCCAAGTTTTGTAACCAATTCATGAGAAAAACTGAAAGTTGAATGGAAAAATAACACTAGATTTATGCAATAAAACTTGTCATGTCCTGTGGACGTCGGTGTACTGAAGGTAATGATGTTCTCTTTGCTTCACACTAATTGCTTTTGTTTGAATTTTTCACAAATGTTTTTTTTCCTAATCTTGTGGAATTCATAAAACGATATTGTAAACTGTTCTCTTATTTTGTCCATTGCATTTTTTCAAATAAGCTTTCCCATAAAACATCTTTTTTTCCCATAACTTTCGATAAAAGCCTTCTCGTACCGAGTGCAATGGTTTCTCAAAAGTTGAAAATCTTGTAATTTCGTACAAGTCTTCAGAAGGCATATGTTATTTTGTTTGTAGACTTTACAGTCCACCGTCAAGTAAATGGGGGTATTTCAAGCTCATTTGGACATTAATTTTGATTTGAGTTCGAATCACGCGAATGTCGTTATTTTCCAGCTGCTGGTGACTATTTCAAGAGATAAAGCGGCTGGAGTATCCACGTGTGTGAGAGTGTCTCTTTGCAGCTGTGGTCAAGTTATAGCTTATATATATATATATATATATATATATATATATATATATATATATATATATATATGTGTGTGTGTGTGTGTGTGTGTGTGTGTGTGTGCCGATGTAAATGGGTTGATTTTTAATCACTGAAAAGATTACATGGTAACCAGCTGATGATCGGAACAAGAGAAACTCACACATATAGCATGTAATGAAAAACACTGAAGAAAATCACATAAACCACGTTAACAGATTTGAGAAACAATTGACTAAAATGACAAATTTTTCGAAAAAAAGTTCCTTTTATATTGGAGGGATTAAAGCTGTAAAGCTTTTTAGAGTCTCTGTCTGTCTGTCTGTCTGTCTGTCTCTCTTTTCTTTCTCTCTCTCTCACTCTCTCTCTCTCTCCATATATATATATATATATATATATAGAGAGAGAGAGAGAGAGAGATAGATATAGATATATAGATACATGTATGTAGGTTCATCTTTGTTCTTATGAGTTTGAATGTGAGTGCGCGTGTATTTGTGTGAAAATGATCGTTTTTTTTGTCGTTCATCTTGTTTGTTCGAAATACGAAAATAATTACCTCGAGAGGATGGGTGGCTCTGTCCATTCCTTTTGCAACTACGACTCCATCTTGCCCGTGAAAAAAATATTTTTCAACTCAAATAGTTCTTGCCAAATATAAACACTCCCTAGTGAATAAGCAGAACTTTTGCCGACATAAACAAACCCATTTTTTCCTCTCTCAATATATATATATATATATATATATATATATATATATATATATATATATATATATATATATATATATATAATAGAAAAATGATTGAAGATTAATCGAATCGTCGATGTAGCAAGAGACTTTCACTTATTTTTCTTATGAACCGATAATAGCAATCATTTTTTCTATTCCTTTCCTTTCGTGTTTTTTTAACAGTCAAGATTTCCTATTAACAACCAAAAGAAGAAGAAAAAATACTAGGGAAAGAAAAATGACCCCAGATGGGAGTCAGCCATTTTTTTTATCGTTCTCACATGTGTTATCGTGACTACGAGACTTGCAAATTAACGCAAGTATCGTTTATTTTTCTAACCTCATTGAGGGATGATTTGGGAAATATTTTTCCCGTGATCCTTTGCAAGATTGTGATTTTATAACAGAAGGACTTAAAGCAGAAGCAGAAACAAATACAGACGCACACGTACATACGCATACATACACTCACAGACAACAACAGATGAACCTGCAGATGTTTACACATGCATACATCTGCACTTTCAGACACCAACACATACATGTACACACCTATACACACATACACACAGTTATTTACATATACACATACAAAAAATCATATACACTTACATAAACGCACACTCATGTACACAGATATACATATGCACACGTGTATACATACATACACATACTTATATACATAAATATACACATGTACACTCACTCATGTACACACACCCATATATACTTACACGCTCTCAGTTACATACACGTACGTATTCAAATCTTCTTATATACAACACACAATCATATATATATATAGACATGCATACGCATTCATATACATAGACACACATAATCATGTATATATTCACACATACACACATACTTTTATATGAACATATACACACACCCACACAAACACTTTCAAATACTCATATACACATACATATATGCACTAACTCATGTATACATACATAGGAATATACATGCACACACACACATATTCACATATACAAACATACACACATTTCTTCTCTCTCTTTTTCATACACGCACGCCAAGGAGGGAAAGCCATAAGTAGGGGAACCGGAGACGAATGTATCAAAAAAAATTTTAGTACTTCCAGCATGAGCTGAATATTCATTTTTTGTCTGGCTGTAAAAAAAATCCCCCCAAATAACTTGGTTGAATTAGAAGCCTTTACCCCCTTTGAGGGATAATAAGTAATACTGTCCTGGATATTATGATTATTATTATCAACATAGGTTTCTTAATTTTTTTTTAATTGGTCCGTCTTTCTACCCCATCCTGTCTGTGTAACTGGTTGGCTATGTACGTATCACGCGTACGCGCGGTGATGAGGCCAGAAAATTATTATCAGGATTACATGTCTACAAAAAGTAGCATTTTGTTCTTTGGTCAGCTCCCCTGCAAACAAGTTTTTAGAAGGGTCAATATAAGTACCGGTCCCTTAGTTTCGTCCAGTCATGTTCAGGCTTCTTGTCTTTTTTTTTTAAGGATCAAACTTTTTTTTTTAGATCTTTTCCTGATCAGGGCCCAACAATAAGTAGGAGAAGCGATTTATTCATTGATCATCCCTTTTTAAAATTTCCGATTGATCACCCAGTGCGGTGCGCTGTCAATAGATGTCGGTCCTGTGGCAGTTTCTATTGAGTAACTCACCAGACCTCATTGTCTTTTGTTTCATTAATTCTTTTTTCCATTTAGATATCTACCTCTTTATTTACAAACCTACCTTGTTACCGACCTTCGTAATAACTTATCCAACTTATTACTTACCTAACTACGTACTAACTCAGTCTTTGTGCGTAGAGCTCAACTTGAGTCCGTTTGCACAGAGCGTCTATTTATTTACTCTCCCACCTGAGCAAAATGTGGCCCAAGGTCAGGGCTCTACGTGGGGAAAATAGGAGCAACCTATCAAAAATAGGTCCCACCGACTTTGGTTGCAAGCAAGCAACCGCAGTCACGGAGGAAGAAAGGAACTGCTTCTATGCCTGACGTCTCAATAAGACAGTGATTTTATTCAATCTGGAACAGGGCCACAACTGCGAGGCACCAAGTGAGGACCGATATCATCACATCTGAAGTATTCTGCAAAATGTCCATGTGAGTTTTCTGTTCCCTGGACAATTTCCACGAAGGAAGCTTAACGTAACACCAGAAAACGTTTATGGATGATCCTTTAAGACTTTACAGCAATAAATTGTTTGGGCTTATTTATTTACGAAGCCGAGTTCAATTTTGGCACAAATCCACAAATATTAAAGCAAGAGCTGGATTAAGACTTTTAGAGGCCCGAAGCATTGAAAATATTATGATAACCCATAGATATGCAATTCAGAATGATAAAAGAACAACACCGAACTGTAAAATAAAGTTTCATCTTTCAAAACGAAACAGAACTTATAATAAGATTTATTTACGGTAAACACTATGGCTGCAGCATTATATTGCATAAAACAATGTGACATTAGATTGAGAATACAAAGGCGAGCTTAAATCAAAGGGACAGCCATTCAGTATTACTACAAGAGAATTGGCTCATTACAAAAGATCAACATAACATTGAGTAAACAAAACTCATCCTACAGTGGAAACACTTTCATTTTCATTTCCCAAAGAAATTGTCACCAATGGGAAATACAAATACAAAAATACGCAATTTTGATCCAGGGTAAATGCTGGACTGGAAAAAAATCTGTGGTGATCCCAACCCTTCGCTTGATGCCCTGGGAAGGTGTCTATTTTGCTTAATGATTAATCCTGGGCGGATTGAGATATCCTTTGAGAATGGACCCCAGTTCACAGTAACAAAGGTCTATAAGACAATATCTCTAATCTTTACGCTACAGCGTGTACGATTTTGTGCGAGGCAATATAAAGACAGCTTATTGTACTAATACAACCATAGATCAGCCATAAGCTTTTCTGGAAGAACTTGAATGAAAGAAGAATCGGAGACTATAAAGGTCAAAGGAGGACCTGCGACGTTAGTGCTTGTTCTCATGGGGAAACACTTGCAGTTGTCCTATGTTGTAAAATAGATCAGATTTCTTTTATAATTTTTTTTATCCCAATTAGGGAAAGTTCGCGATTGTATTGATCCCTAACAAACGACATTTAATCCCTCTCCTGGGAGACGCCTTTGATTGGAATTTATTACAGCACCTTAATCACAAACTATCGTTAACATGGAACGCTTGATGAAACAAAAGATGTCTAATATGGAGGACATGGCTCAGAGTTTCAAGCACTGGGGAGTGAACAATCGCATCGGATAGAGAGGTTAGAGATGAAGGAAGAAGGAAAGTCATTCGAAGAAAGAATTGGGAAGAAGGAACGAAAAATAAGGAATGAAAGAAAAAAAAAGGGGACAAAGGTAATCGAATAAATCAAGCAACAAAAGAGAGAAACTTAGAGGTAAAGAGAAAGAGAAAAAAAAGGAAAATTGAAAAGGGGGGAGGTCAAGAGAAAAAGAAGTCCAAAAATGCTGTGACAGAAAACTGAGACAGAGAGAGAGAGAGAGAGAGAGAGAGAGAGAGAGAGAGAGAGAGAGAGAGGGGGGTCGAGAGTGGGAGGGGACGAGCGTGAGAAGGGGAGAGTGAGATGGGGGAGAGGGGAGCAAAAAGGGGAGGTGGGGTGAGAGTTAGGGAAATTGAAGATCAAAGAAAAATTTCAGGAGGAAAAATAGAATAGGAAGAAACAGTACACGCACACACAGACACACACAGACACACACACATGGATGCATACACACATTCGCGTGCAAAAACCCTCCCTCTCTCTTCTCTTTCTCTCTCTCACACACGCAAACACACACTCACGTGCGGGGAAAACTCCCTCACTCTCTCTCGCTCATTTGTTCTCTCTCTTTCACACACACTCACTCACCTGTATAGTGTGGTTTCCCAAGTAAGTTCTTTCTCTTCGTAAAAATGGACTTTTCAACTTTAAGATATTTGTGGATAAGACTATAACAGAAACTTGGGAGGACATTTTTATAAAATGCATAACGACGTATATATATATACATCTGTATATATACGGAGAGAGAGAGGGGGGTACACATACATATGTATAAGAAGAAAGTTGTGAAAGGAAGTAGAAGTACAAATTGATTGGAGGGGAGAGAAGGGAGAAGAACAGGAACATGGGAAGAAATGAACAATGGCTGGAAGAGAGTGAAGGAAGAAAGAAAAGACGATAGAAGAAACTACAGGGAAATTGAATTAAAAAAGAACAAAAAGAACAGACAGGAGAGGAAGGAGAGGAGGATTCCTAATGGAGGAGACAACGAAAGGAAGATTGTGTGGAAGAAGAAGAAGGAGGAGGAGGGGGAGAAGAAGAAGGAGGAGGAGAAGAAGGAGGAGAAGGAGAAAAAAGAAGAGGAAGAAGAACAAGGGGAAGAGGAAAAAGAAGAATAGGAAGAAGAAGAACAAGAACAAGAAGAACAAGAAGAATAAGAAAAAGAAAAAGAAGGAGGAGGAGATGAAGAGGAAGGAGGAGGAGGAGGAGTAACAACTGTGGATGAAGCGAGTGGTTGGAGTGAGAGTGATGAGAGAAAATGAAAGTAGGAGGAGAGGAATGGAGGAGAGAAAGAGGAAAGAAACACCAACAAAGGAAAGGAGACAAGTCAGTAATGATTTAAGTACATCTATGGTGACAAGAAGACCAAGATGGCCGGCACAAGCAGATAATTGGACTCTGTTTGAAATCATAATACCATCCTGCTGTTACCCTGTAAACTGAAGAACAAAGGCCGACAAATTGCCGCGAAGTATTAGGAAAATTTGCTATCTTTCCGGTTTATTTCTTTGCGTTGGGATATTAGGAGGCAACTTTTCGCCAAATTCGGCAGCCAGAAAGCCAGAATAAACGGCCTGTTGCTCTTGAGCAAGCAAAGAACGACAAAATGGAGCCAGATAAAAGGCAAGAAGAAAAAAGAAAGAGACCAAAAAGGCGGGAAAAAGCGAATGGAGGCACGAAGGTCTTTAATGTTTGCTCAATTGTAGAGACTAACCAGAAGAACGACCAAAGAAATTTTTTGTGCGGACTAAGAGACAAAGTGAGTATGTTCAGATATAATAATTAAAGTGTGCGTCCGTGGATGGGTTCGGGAATACGTGTGTACAAGCAAATGAAAGGAAGGGAAAATGTGTAGAAGCGTATAAGCATTTGGGAAAAAGTATGTAATTTTGTTATACATAGATATACATACATCTATTTTGTACATGATGTGCGTATACATAGATATTTATCCATCTATCTATCTCTCTCTCTATGTATATATATCTATATATCTATATATATATATTAATTCACACTCACACAACGCACACCACTGATGATGGGAGAAATCCCGAAACATGTATGGACTATTGACATATAAGGATTAATAAACCTTACCACCAAAAGCTTCACTCACGAGTCTGTCTCACTCTCTAAAGTACACATTATATATATATATATATATATATATATATATATATATATATATATATATATATACATATATATATACATTGAGAGAGAGAGAGGGATAATTAAATATGATTACACCTTTGGATATATATATATATATATACATATATATATATATATATATGTATATATATATATATGTGTGTGTGTGTGTGTGTGTGTGTGTGTGTGTGACGAATCGCCTGATTTGCCTGATGAGGCCCAAAGAGGGCAGAAACATGAGCTAGTTTGTGTAGCGAATCCACATTCTGCTATTTATACTTATTCATAGTCTACAGCTGTTACAGCTTTAGACACTAAACATTAAAAAACTTTTCTAGAGTTTTTTGTGTCACTTCAGTCATATATATATATATATATATATGTATGTGTGTGTGTGTGTGTTAATTTTAATACCTAAGCGTACATATATGTACAAGCTCAGATATCTGCCTGCAACGGTACAGTTGGATTGAAAACGTTATCATGCATACAAATATGAACGCACACACACACGCACATGCATACGCACAAACGCCTTCCCACACGTACATGTATACATACGTGCGTGTGTATGTACATGTTTATATAAGTCCATATGTGTAAATAGTGCATAATTAGGATTCTAGAGAAGTGTTTTGGGCATCATTTTTTCTAGAAGTAGAAAGACGTAGCTCAGTAGTAAGATTCAGAAGATTGTGTTATGCCAAGGTAGCAGAAGCTGCAAGCTCTGAAAATTAGCATTCAAGTTCATGTTTTGTCCCTGGGTTCCCATACTCATCTTTGGCATGGGAAAAGTTGCCTTTTTTAACCACTATCTATGCCTTTCTTTTTGCTGATATTTTGTTGATATTTTGCTTATTTGGGAGTGATATGACTCAAAATTGAGGGGCACAGAATGGGGACTGAATCTACAATGCCAGGTATTCACCGAACCTTATTTCCTTCTGTACAGAACCACAAGACTAAGGCACTTACAACACGAGTGGATAGTTAAATAAAAGTAGTTCACAGACAATCTATCCACCCTGGGCGCCTATGTACACATTTCCTATTATTGGGACAGATGTCTACCTTAAAGTTGATTCCGCCTTGCAAGTACATCAGCAAGAATCATTTTCACCAAAACTTAGGGTGTTAAAAGCTTCGCTGTTTATCTATCATGTCACATTCAATTACACTTCTATATACAAATTGACATTTCCTTTTTTCCCTGATTGAGAATTTATCATCATCAGCCTTTAAGTGTCCTTCGTTGGACATGGATCTCCCCCAAGATTCACCAGGCCTCTCTATAATTGAACGTCGCAGAGCCAGCACTTTCTGTACTTAGCTACTTCGTCAAGACATCATATATTTTGCCAGTCACAGTATCGCATATAATCTCTGGGAATCCACATTTTGAGTTGTGCTGTCCACCAGCCCATTGTCACTTGGGTTTTCTAATGGATTTTACGATATGTATCTCTCCCCGATTAAACTACGCTTTTTCATAGTCTCTCCATACGGATATGATTCTCTCATGCGTACGTTGTCTGATTTGGGGTCAATCTTTTGGTTGGATTTTATGTTTCAGCTCCATGGGTGACAATCGAAAGAATGCATCGGTTATGTATCCCTTTTTTTAGGACTAAAGCTTGAGTGATTCTTTGCTTGATTTCTTTTTCTTTTGAGGATTTCATGGAGATTCGTTGTCCTAAGTGGTAAACTTTCTTCAGCGCACCTTTTTCGATTGATTGTAGTATCTTTGTCCCCTGCGAGATTGTGGTACATGACATCTGTTTTGCTGGAGTACATGTGAAGACCAACTCTTTTGCTTTCTTTGTTCAGGCTGGTATTATTTTGAGATCATGAAGGTTTTCAGTAAAATAGATGATATCGTCGAAAAATCTGTGATTTCTTATGCATTAGCCATCTATTCTGATTCCTTTATTTTCCCAATCCACGTTTCAGAGGATAATCTCAAAGCTGGCTTATTATAGTTTTGATGGGCAGGTATCGCCTTGCCTTCTCTTCTGAACTGAAAGGACCCAGCGACTTTATGTAACCTAGTAAAGGAACTGCTCTATCGGTAGATTAATTGCAAGACTCTGGCATATACTGGGTTTATGCCTCGTTGTGTGATAGCGTCCATGTCCTTGGAGATTTCCACAAAGGCCTACCCGAAGTGAACAAATACTACGGCTAATAGCGTTTTATATTCTGTTGCTTTTTCTTAGTCTATCTATCAATTTGAGATAGTCGATGGTCGAGTAGCTTCTTCCAAAGTCAATCGGTTCCCATGGTTGGTTTTCATCCAGAGTTTTGGTGATCACTTCGGTGAAATGTTTGCAGATGCTGCTGAGTATATTTATTGGGCTGTATTTTTTCCAGATGTTTCTTACAGTGTTGCATTCTTCTAGGACTTTGCTCTGTTTGGGGCATAAGTTGAATAGAATGTCTAATGATGGTTTTATCTATTTTTTCGAGCAGGTTGATAGTAATGCTTTGCAGTCATATGGCCTTTCCTTTTTTTTTTTGATGGCTTGCTCCACTTCACTCGGGGTAATATAAGGGAAAATGTGAGGAATCCCCTAACTTATCACTCGTTACTTTATAAGTTGTTTGTTGTTCTGAGTTCCTTGTTTGAAGGAATCGCGGTTTTTGTAAAATACTTGGGGATCGCTCGGCAACTCAGCCCTTATCCGTTGTTAAATCTCAATTTTTTTTAGTAGACTGCTCTGATTGATTTTTTAATGTTCTGAAGCCCCTTCTGTTTTCGAGGATGCTTTTGATGACTGTTGTCGCGTTTGTTCTTTTGTCTTCTCCTCTTTTCTCTTGGATGGTTTTATTCAGTTCAGTTTGCAATTCTTTCACCAAATGAGCTAAACTGACAAGTCTTATATACGTAATATTTATCATATACACAACACAAAAGTTGCAATAACCATCTTGAGTCGGAGTAGAAGTACGAGGGGAGCTTGAGCCAGACTTGTAAATATTTTACTCTTTCAGGCATGGAATTTATCAGATCTGCTAGTTTTATTGGATATCTGACCGAATTGCACTGAAAACATGAAGGGAATTTTCTCAAGTTAAAGGTTTTATTGATGCTTTATTTAACAATCCAATTATGGTTCAGACAACTTGGTCATGAGATTCGCTTGATACCTTTGTGGCTTTTGGTGGCAAAATCAATTTCGGGATAGATTGGAAAGTGACTGCGCAATTGTTGTTTTGTTAGGAACTGAACCATGCAAAACTGTCCATATAAGTTTCTTCAATTTTTAAGTAGGTCTGGCTGGCTATCTAAGTATGTATGCGTTGCAAGCACAAACCGAACCAGTGGGGCTATACGACTGATAATGTAAATATTTACACCTGATGTCCAGGTTTTTAATGGGAGACCAATTTATAATGTAAGTTTATGCTAAACTGGTCATTTTGCTTAAATCTAGCTGTTATTCATAGATTTTGTGGTGATCACCCTCATTCAAAAGCATTGAGTAATTGTTAGTGGATTTTTTATTATATGTAAAATCTGAGTGAAATAATGTCGCCTTTTTATTTATCTAATGTTTGCATTGTTCACTTTTCCGAGTATCATTATTATCAGAGAACGTCAACCAGAACTATAATCATAGTTTTTTTTCCAGTTTTCAAGTGATTCTTGTTGGCTGACTAGATGGCTATCAGTATACTACGTGTACAGGTCGCACCAATGGAACTGGATGGCTGAAAATTTCAATTTTTACCCCTTATAATGTCTATAAAAAAACTATTTTTGTTTTCGGAAAAACGCCTCCTATCCTGTATATTGTTTTTTGTAAAAGGTTTAATCTATGATTTAATTCTATGCTAAATTGGTCCCTAATTTTGTATCCAGCAGCGTTCATGCTTAAATCCTATATCTATTGTACTATTTAATCCCCGTAAAAAAAATGACGGTCATATTTCTTTATCTATGCAATGATGTTAAAAAGAAAAAAGAAGAAATTACTGATATTGTTTCAGTACAAAACTCCATTATCTCAAATGGTCGGGAGGAGATATTTTATCAGCGAAATTGTCACCTTTCAGTAGAAGAGTCCATCTTTTCTGGATGCAGATGAAAAAGTCACTCTGTTCAGTATATAAGTGCATTACTTATATTGCGTTGTGACGTAACCCGGTCAGGTGAGTTATTTCTGGACTTTCTGTTTGAGCGACTTAATCTGATCAAAGGATCAATAGTTGGCAACTGTAGGACGCAACTGACGCTAAATCCATCACAGAAATAGGTGCATTAGAAAAGGAAGAGGAGAAACAGTTGAAAGGGGTACATTTCAGGATGTGCTAGCATATATAGCGGCGATCTCCGTCACTGACTGACAAACTGAAATATGTGTAACGTCCCTTACCCAGTGCTACCAATTTAGAAATGCATGTTACGCCCGTTGCTTAGTATTGCCAATACGATCTTTTTTTATTTAAATTTAGATGTTTTACTCGTGTCTAGAGGTTAGGAATTGCCATAAAGTCTCAATACAGAAAGGAAATGAATAACTAGTGTTCTCAAAGAAGATAGAGGGCTAACAATAGACCGGGCACAGATTGTCGATCGTGCCCAGGAATCCAACAAAAAAACTTATTCCTCCAAATATGGAAGACAGTACAATGAACAAAATATACAAGTCACAAGCAACCGGTTTGAAGTAACTCCGTGTGAGGTGACACAAGCCATCAAACAAACAATGAAAGAAACACCCATAGACCATCACTATCATCGACCTACCATGAAAGGCTGGTAAAGTATTCAGTAGGAAACTAGCCATTCAATTTAACTTATGCCACAAACGAAGCAAATCTCCAAATATTGGAACACTGCAATCATAATGCTAATGTTTTTTAAAATTATCTTTTAAAGGAATCCGAAAAACCTAAATAAAACTACAGGCTAATAGGCCCACTCAACTACATCTACAAACTTCTTACAAATGTAACCAACAACCGAAATACAAAATTAATAAATGAAAACTAACCACGAAAACAGGCTGGATTCAGGAGAAGTTACGCTACCACTGACCATCTACATTCAGTAAATCAACTAAAATAGAAAGCAGCCAAATAAAAAAAAAGCCAATCGGTGTAGCATTTGCTGACCTCTCGAAGGCCTTTAAATTCCCAAGGGTATTGAAGCTATCATTTAACAAGACGTAGAGCCCGTATATATCAGAATATTGCAACGTATATACTGACACAACAGCAGCTTCTTCATCAGGCTAAATAAACTTTCAGCTGAGACAAAGCGATACCAGCTCGTACAAGCTCTCCACATCTTGCCACAAGATGATCATCCAAAACTTAGCCAGAGTAAATGAAGGAATCAGAATGGACAGTAATACCCAAATAGTCTCAGATTTGCATACGACATCGTCCTTTTTTTCTGAGAACCTTCATGATTTCAAAATAATGGTAGAATAACTGAACGAAGAGGGCAAGAAAGTAGGTCTCGGCATGAACCTCAGATAGAACAAATGTCATGTACAACGGACATGATGAATATCAAGACACGATCATCAAAGTCAAAAGTGCAGAACTGGAGAAAGTAGACCAATGAATCTATCTAGGACAACGAATTTCCATGGAATCATCAAAAAAGAGAGGAAATCAAACAAGGGATAATTCTAGATTGCCAAGCTTGCAGTAGGTCCAGCTCAACCTTCAAGAAAAATAAAATCCTACTAATCCTATAAGGAAGGTTATATTAGCAACGCATCCTTTTAAGATTCACGTCCAAAGTTGAAACATAGAACCCAACCGGAAGATTGACTACCATGCAACGTGCACAGAAGAGAATCATGCTCAACCTCCCATACAGAGATCACAAAAAAATATAGAGTATTAGAGGAAAAACAAAACAAAACAGGAGTCCAAAGTATTCTATTAAAAAGCTCATATGGCAACGAGCTAAATAATACGACCTACGCCCTGTATCCTCAGAGATCATATGCAAAAATCATATAAGGCGGTGTGACAAACTAAACAAGTTCAGAAAGTATTGGATTCATGACGCCTTTGATAGAGATGCCTGGTAAATCTTGCGGATGATGAATGAAATAAGTTATATTTCCAATAGATTAAGTGTTCCAATAAAACAAACGCTGGAAATAAAGTCACATTTAACTCAAAAATAAGAATCATATTTTCGACAATGCATCCACCATCCTTACATCCAAATCTGTAGTTTCCAATTTCGAAGGTATTCTGAACAAAGTAATAAAAGCATTACTAGCTGTGGTAGTAGTTGGAGGAAGAGGAACATGAGGATAATTCACTCGAAAAGCTGGCTATTTAAAAATAATCAGTTCATATTGAAATAAGTGTACACTTTATATCATTATTTGTTCTTGAGTCTTATTGTATGGTTATCTAATTTGATGAGTTGGCTTTATATATATATATATATATATATATATATATATATATATATATATATATATATATATATATATATATATATATATAATCATTTTTAGCTATAAAGTTGGGTGTAAATTGAAATATTTAGGCGACCTTAGCCATTATTTCAGGTAATTTTAGGTACAAAAACTTGGTAACAATTCACAATACAAAGACTGGGTAGTTCTCTATTGATGACATTACACCTCTTCTGACTTACTAGCAGCAGATAGATATTGCACAAAAACCTTCTATCTTTTGTTTAACATGGCTGGGATTGACCGACTAACCAACCGGTCGACCTAAAAAGCATCTTATAGACATATGTGGGCATGCCACTAGTACATCTATGGTCTGATTTTCAGGCTTGTCTTACTTATTCGTACTCGAAACTTCCTGCCGTATGACAGGTAGGTCACCTACTTGTTATTCTTCTAATTCTTTTTTTTTTTTTGCAAAGGGCAATCTTCGGCCATTGATATCTGAATCTGAATCCAATGGTAATTAAATAACCAGACATTCCTTATTTCTCCCGCTTTTGTTTTGTTGTCTATTCACTTCTTCTTCATCAGTTGCTTTTATTCCGTTTGGCATGGCTCGTTTCGTTATAGCCGGGTTCGTTGGACGGTAGGACATAAAATGGTCGGCAAGTAGCGACAAGACGCCCTTCATTAGAGGCCGTGATTTTTTCTTCTCCCCGCCGGTTGTACGCGTCAGTGGCATTCATCGGATTTCATTTGACAACGCACTGATGGACTGGATCATTTTTATATATATATATATATATATATATATATATATATATATAAATATATTTCAGTTACTTTCGCCTACAGCTTGCTTCGACGAGATACAGCCAGATGTGGCGAAACTTCGAAATATTTGAAAGAAATCATTTGTACTGCATAGCCTTCTCATATTGTGTCTTCACTCTCATATGATCGGATTAACCATAATCCACACTGATATATTGGTTATATATATATATATATATATATATATATATATATATATATATATATATATATATATATATATCAGTTACATTTTACCACAGCTCGCTCCAAAGAAATATGACCTCGAAATAAATGAAAAAAATCATTTGTATACAGCATGACCTTCTCATATTGTCATTTAACCCTCATATTATCGGATCCATCATAATCCACGCCGATTCATTGGTTATATATATATGTGTGTGTGTGTGTGTGTTATTAAGAAATGGATACATAATCCGGCAGAAAGAATCATAAATGCGTCATATTTGAAGCCCTATTCAAAATGATTTTCCGTTATTATATGTTGCAGGTATCATTTAACCTAGACAACGTAAATAGAATGAACAATAATGGGGTTCCTGCTGGAATCCAACGAAGTGTTGCTCTCAGTATTGAGTTAAACAGCTGCTGATAATGCAAAGGCCCAAATATCTGTTTCAAACTCCGAATTCTTAGTTTTGCTTATTCATTGCTTCGTTTCTTTCAACGCAACAAGAATGTTAATGAAAAATTGATGTATCATTTTATCGCTTATTGTATTGACGATGTCTTGGCCAAATGATACATTCACCGTGTAAAAATAGGAGGTCGTTTCAAATGAGATTTTCGATGGTATATAACGTAATTCATATTCCTTCTGTCAGATCGTAAATCCTTCCCTCAATCACATAGTTGTCACAATGAAAGAAACGAATAGAACAGATATAGACTGTGAATGAGCAAGAATGAGAATCCGGTGTTTGATTGACTTATTTTGGACTTTGCATTACCGATGACTGTTTAGCTCCTGTTTTGTTACCTTATGTATGATCATAAAATGCGTTATATTATATTGAAAATATTATTAGAAGTAATCTCCCGTCATTACACCATGAATGTATCATTTGGTCTAGATAACATTTAAAGAAATTGGTGCTGTTGCAGGAATCGAGACTATGATCAATAGGGTAACCGCTTCAATGCAGCGTTGCTTGATTCCTGCGGCAGCCCTATTATCTTCAACTCTTTATTTACGCTGCCTAAGCCAAATGATACATCCACCGTGTAACAGCAGAATTCATTTTGAATAGAGTTCCAAAGTAATATGACGCATTTATAATTCTTTCTGTCGGAATATATATCCATGTCTTAATAATCCAATTGCCAGAGTTGAGAAACAAATACTGCAGATATAGACTGTGAATGAAAATGGTCTTCGAGGTCAACGTTGTATCACAAATTGAAGTTCAGAAACTACTGGTTCACGACGCCTACAATAGAGAAATGTGGCAAATCCCGGGGAAGGTCCCTGTTCAGCGACGGGTGTTAGGAGACTGATGATGATGATGATGATGATGATGATGATGATGATGATGATATTGTTGATAGATCCAACCTTTTGCGAACATAAGAGCCGCGGAAAATGATTGCAAGTGCCTTTAAGCATAGAAAACATGAAGATGGCGCCTTTCCTGAACGCTGTAACAAAGATGAGTTAAAAATCAAAACAGACACATTTCCAAACACTGTCCTCCTGAAATATATGAAGGAGCGCCACACACATTTTATTGCACTTGGCTCGACGTAAGAAATACGGGGTAACAATCGTATGAATCAAAATATCAGGTCTGCTTTGTCCCTCGAGAGAAACAGCCACACGCGGTGTTTGGCGTGATAAATTTAAAAACAGAAAAATAAATAAATAAACGTCTTGTCTCGCCCTTTTTTTTTCAGGGCAATGATCTTAAAAAAAAGTGTGCATTTACAAACAACTATCGTGACTGCTGTCGGACACAAACTGAGGGACCAATTTAGCATAAATCACACTGTTAACTTAACCTATCCACGGAAGGCATTTTTGAGAGGTAAAAGTTTCCGAGCCATGAGGACTAATTGTTTAATTTTCATCCCTCTAGCTCGAATGATGCAGCTGGTATGACCGTCATATAAAGCAGGTACGTTTAGCTCTCTGGCTTTAATATATAAGTTGAATTTCAAGGCAAATCAAGACTAAAATTTCGTAAAAACTTTTGTGAAACGACCGATTTTGATAAAATCTATGTCAGCTTATAGATGTTTATTTATTGTGGATAACTTTTTCAAGTACACCACCCCAAGAAAATCGTTCTTATAAACTCAAGATACACATCTTTAGAAAAGTTTTTACTTCAAATCTGATAAAACGCATTGCTGCTTAAACCAGGGAAGTGAAGTACACAAAACTTTCAAAATTCACATAATTTGACCTTGTGAATGTTCTTTTTCTGAAAAAAAAAATCCTGGAGATTCCGTAATATGTAAACATCTCACAAGAGTTTTACATTTTGAGATGAGGAAGATTTCAAAAGTTAGGTACACAAGATTTATATTCAAAAATAAATTTAGTGTAATCTTTAGTATTTCCGTCTTCTCGGTGCTGCTAGAGTGGGTTCATTTTGTAAGCAGGATATTGGTCGTTCAAATCCACCCAACTACTTTTCTTTAAACAATAGCAGTTATAGTTGGGGTCATCATCAATACATATTAATATTGAAGAAAACAGGACCAGTAAGAAATCGTGCAATGTGTTTATATAATCTTGAAAATACCAAACAAGTATGATTCAAAATAGAATAGACGAAAAAATAATGATGCAATCGTACAAAATAGCCATTTATTGTGGTATCTATACACATGTAACTAAACTTTGTGAAATAAGATTGTTCAATTTTATCACTGTATTGATGTTCTTTCGTCTATTTTATGTTAAAATATTATTGTTCAGTACTGTTTAAGTTTTCGAATTAAATCTATACACTGTAAAGGTATGCATTTACCCCACTGGTAGATATATAGATAGCCAGCCAGAATTACTTACAAACTGAATAAACCTATGTGGACAGTTTTGGTGAACTTTTTCGGGAAGAAAAGAGATCATACAATGGTCTTTGTGTTTTATATTTTCATTTCTCAAAGATCCATTTAGGTTTCCCAATTTTTAGAAAAGCGATTGTCACATTTTTGGATATTGGGGAAAGATATTAGAGACTGTCAATGAAATCTATCTCTAAACTATCAACAAAGGTTTCTTCAGTTTCCAAGTTGGTCCAGATGTCTAGGCAGCCTACTAGTTGGCTATGTAAGTATGAACATATATATATATATATATATATATATATATATATATATATACACACACACACACACACACACACACATATATATATATATATATATATATATATATGCATAAATATATATAATGTACAGTCTGTGCCAGTAGAGCAAGAGCGATAAAATTTTACTCTTTATCATGTCCAGGAAAAACTTTTTTATTCTATTTCTGAAAATTTCCAAACAAAATGCAATCTTTAGATTGGGTTTCAATTTGCAATTTAAATTCACGCTGGATTTTCTTCTAGAGATGTCCACCATCATCATACTCAATATTTTAGCGTCCGCTGGTGGACATGAACGTTCCTCAGGATTTGCTAGGCTTCTCTACTGTGGGCATCGCGTATCCAGGACTATCTGAATTTATCTAGCTGAACATGTGATCTTCCTTTCTGTAGGCCAAAATTTCGCATATGATCTCTGGGAATCCATATTGTGAGTCGTCATGTCAAGCAGTTGTCTGGCATTTTACAACATGCCCGGCCCATTGCCATTTGAGTTTTCTAACGGCTTCTATGATATCATAGACTGTTGTCTTTTTTTCTCCAACATACTGCGCTGTCTTACATAACTATGTAACATGACATATCTATGTGAGGTTCAGCATGATTTTTTCAAGTGCATGTACCATGATTTTCAGTTTGAGCGTCAGTCTTTTGGTTAGGTTCCATTATTCAACTTAGTGGGTGACTAAAGGGAGGAGACACAGATGAAATACCCCTTGGACTAGTGGTACATTTCTTGTTCCTAAAAGTCGAGCTTGCTCTACTGTAAGCTCGCCAACGTGGTGTGGATCTTCGCTTTATTTCTTCTTCTTTTGATGACGTCATGGAGACTCACTGTCCTAGGTAGATGTAGTGGTCTACTTTATCCAGCTCTGCGTTTTCGATTTTAAAAGGCGATAGATGTAGCCTATTCTTTTTTCCAAATTTTATAATTGATCATCCAGCACGACATGCTACCAAAAGTCGTTGGCCATGTGGTATTTTCTATTGGGTGACTAACCAGATTAGTTTTTGTATCAAGTCGAAGATTCTGCTGGGAAAAAAATGAAGGTTAAAAGGTTAGGGGCAATCGGTTATCAAATAATTTAATCTTTGCCCTAATGCAAGTGAAAACTAACGGAACAAGCGAAAAAGGTGAAGAGAAAGTTTGTTCTTTCGAAAGATTGAAAGAAAAAGAGTTCATGAATGTTGGAGATGTGAACGAGAAATGAAAAATGGAAAGAAGAATGCATTGCATATTCCGCTTCAGTTGACCCTCTGTAAGAAATATAATAGTGAGAAATAGCGGGAAAAATGGGAAGGAAATGAAAAAAAAGGAATGAATAAGTGTAGAAATAAATATTTTGAGAGGAAATAGAGAATAAAAAGTGAGAGAAACGATAGATAAAAATTAGTTGGAGAACTATAGAAAGCGGGAAAAAGCTTTTAAAAAATGAAACATAGAAAGAACTCGTCACCATAGTCAATAATTGAAATGCCATAGCGTTTAATCTTGAAGTCATGTAAAATTAAAAAAAAGTTTCATCGAAGAATAGATATCGTCAAAATGAATTTATACATCTATTTATGACATGACAGGCATTTTACTCAGGAAAACGTCCGGAGTTTAGAAAAAAAAAAACAAACAAAAAAAAAACTTGAAATATCTTGATTCTGATTAAACTAGATGTTAATCATAAACCCGTCAGAATATCCCCCATCAAAAAATGAAAAAAAAAACTTCTTTCTTTTCCAAAAATCATAAAAACTATTCTTAGTCGGTGTGTAGAAGAATATTAACGCAAAAAGACAAAACGGTATGGCCAGGAGGGCTGCAACACTCGAAAGAATAGAAATTGAAATTGAATGACCGCAGCCATCAAGAGTGGCGAAACTTTTGATGTCTGCGGTTGATAGAGATAAAAACTAGCCAAAATTGATAATAAAAACACGATCTCGTTTCAAGAAGTAATTCTGAAAAAAAAATATTGATAAGTACTGTAATTTTTATTTCAATTGCAAAAATTTCTCTTTGAAACAACAACACACTTACAAAACGTGCGCGCAAACTCGCACGCGCGCGTTTCTCTCGACAACAGTCACCAGACTAAACAACATAAGCACCCAAAACCCGTCCCAACCTCACCCACACACAAAACAACCCCGACCCCCTCGACGATGAAGACAACAAATCCAGAAAAATAACAGCTTTATATCACAATCATCATCATCGGAGTGCGGCTGAGGCTGGGAAGGGTTTCGTGCATTCACAATGTTTGGTCTGGTGACTATTTTCAGAGAGGAATGTGTGTGTGTGTGTGTGTGTGTGTCTGTGTCTGTGTCTGTGTGTCTGTGTCTGTGTGTCTGTGTCTGTGTGTAAGTGTGCCTTGTTGTGGATGTGTCGTTGAAAAGATAAATAAGTAAGTAAGTTAAAATTACACTATCTAAACTTTTCCTATATCTTGGACTTCCCACTCACATATTCACACACCAAAATGACAATACGGACACATTCCCCTCCCCAGCAAGTTGGGCCCAAAATACATTACCTACATTCTTGTAAAATCTTGAATTACCCACACATATATTCACACAGACAGAAGCAAACCCATTTCCTTCCCACTGCTTAGTGCAAAACTCAAATATAAAACCAACACAACTGGAAAAAAATCTAAATGAATAAATAAGAAATACAGTACACTCTTCTAAAATCTTGGATTACCTACACTCATATTTATACGGAATATAACAATGTAGACATACCCTCAAACACACCTACAACAACACACACTTACACACACGCTACATATACACGTATCTTGTCAATAACAGTCACTTGACTAAACTACATTTACACTCGGAAAACCCTTCTCAATTCCACTTATACACAAATGATTACATCTTTGACACGAAGACATCTCCTTTTTCGCCGATGAAGATAACAAATTTAGAAAAATAACAACCTCTTTTCATTCCCTGCTCTCCAAACATTGCTATTCGCAAACTTTTCCCATTCGACGTGTGACAACGGGAGAAAACAGTCTCTTGAAACATGTAAAAGGAATAAATTCAATCCAGTTTCCAAACCTCCATGTTTACATATTGTTTATTAAATTCACCAAGATATCGGATGAACATTATCGTATTCCTCTCTCTTTCTCTCTCTCTCTCTCTCTTTCCCTCTCTATGTATATATGTGTGTGAGTGTGTGTGTGTATATATATATATATGTAATCTAGACAACTTTGCAGCTTCAGACACTAAACATAAAAAAAAACTTTTCCAATAGATTTTCTATGTCACTTCTGTCACTCATTTCCCAATATCTATCAATGCAACTCATGTAATCGAATACGAATGTGTTTTTTTCTTTGTTTCCCCAATATCTTCTTATTATTGTACAGTTTATAAATTGTCTCTTGATGGGACTATTAGTTATTTACCATAAAACCGTTCCGGGGATTTAAAAAACAAAACAGTCGTATCAACATGGCATCCTGGTAGTGTTGATCAAGCATCATCCTTTCATTAAATAGTTTCTGCATAACATGTCGTCAGTCACTTAATATAAGGTTTTAAGTGTATTGTATATTGATACCATCTTATACTACATATTTTTTTAAACAGGGATTACTTACATGGGTTACTCTAAAAATGTTTTTACGATGTTGGATCAGTAAGTAAAACCAAAGACTCAACCCACTCTTCATATATATATATATATATATATATATATATATATATATATATATATATATATATAACATTTCGTGTATTTATTATTAGTTTGATGACATCGAAACAATTTGTCAAACTATAGCAAGTCCAATAATAAATATATAAACATCCTACGGGCTTTATTTGATTGATTTACTTCCTAAAATATTGAGCACATCATACACTCACCATCTACGTTAAACACACACACACACACATACACACACACACACACATATATATATATATATATATATATATATATATATATATATATATATGCTTGTATGCGTGGTTATATTGTATAAAAATGAAAGTATGAACACAGATGAGCTAAAACATTATTACCACCTGCATTAAAAGTGGTTGGTCCTCCATTTTTCCTGCATTAACTGTGCAAGTCCTCTAAAGGTTTCTTCTGGGATCCGGTTCCAAGTTGTTTATAGCAGGTCGATTACTTGCTGCAAATTACGTGGCGCAAGTTCTACCGAACGAACCTGTTTGTCCAACACTTCCATAAACTCTTTCTGCTTGGGCAATCACATAACAATAATTCGTCGTTTACAAAACCTGGAGAACTGGTCGGACACGAAGCCACGGAAACGAACATGGATCAGTATTTGAACCCTTGCCTTTCTCTCCTATCTCAACCCAGAAGGAAGACAATCTTGAGAGAATAGTCGACGGGAGAGGAAGAGGATTTTTCACACGAATCCAAAACGAAGGAAAAATGAAAACTGGTCTTGTTAGTCACTCAACAAAACCGTCATGTTGGGGTGATTAATTAGAAAAAAATTGGAAAAGGCGATAATCAATGAATGAGTTACTTTGCCTGTAATCTTTTGGACGGTGATCACTTGAAAGTCCCAATTAAAATTAAACAAGCGGACACGAACAGAATATCAATTAAGTATAAACTTACATCGCAAACTGAACACCCACTAAAAATATTAAAAGGGTTGATACTGAGAAAAACAAAAAAATATCTTTTGTTGACATAATAAGTAGTAAATGTTTAAATTATTGGCCCTCTAGCTCCATTTGTGCAGCTTGTAGGCGTGATTCATATATGTAAACATAGCAAACCAGACCTACTTAAAAAGTGAAAGCAACTCATGTTGCCAGTCATGGTTAGCGGTTTCTGAAATAAGAATCGAAAAACAGAGGACGACCATGAATCACAGCAGAACGATTAAATCAGAGAAGTAGCATAAATATTTACTCTGAGAATTTATAAAAAATGTTTTGAAAAGTATACAGGTCACCTAATTAAAGGGAAGCTACTGGGAATTCGACATTAAAACAATACTGATGTATACAAATACATATATATATATATATATATATATATATATATATATATAATGGATGTTACGTGTCTTGTCCAATACGAGAAATATCAGGAGTGAGTCCACATTCTATAACCAGGAACACTCGACAGAGGCCAGAGGGTACACGGCCGAAACGTTATGAACGAAATGATTATAGACGAGGAGAATCGTGCGACCATATTCATAATGAGGGAAAACGTGCCTGGATCCAGGATAGTTTTCAGCATCTTAACGTAAGCAGAGTTACAGACAAAAATGCTTTTATCTGATTTTGGGAGGACTAAAATGGTATTCCTCATTACGAATTGATGGAAGCTATAAAACTGTCGCTGTGCAATGATACAGTAAACAAGAGACTTGTTTGAATGATTCATTGGAACAGAAAAGAAATCTTTTTTCTAACAAAAACTATATCGATGATTTGGCTGCATACAACGCTCGTCTTAGTATTGTACATATAATAAAGAAAACAATACTTGAGGTATGATGAGAAATTCTTCCAAATAGTTAAGCGTTTATCAACACTGTCAACAAAATTTTCTTCAGTTTTCAAGTTGGTTTGGTCGGCTATGTATGTATGTACCATGCGTAGAGGCCACACCGATGTAGCTAGAATCCTAATATTTGAAAATTATCTTCTTATGGTGTCTAGAAAAAACTGATCTATTTTGTTTTTCAAAAATTAACCACCCCCAAGAAAAGAATTTTAGAGAAATTAGCCATCTATGCTTTGCTATAAAAACGAACGCGAAGAAAAGGAGGCAAAAAGTCTACCCCTTCCAATACGTGCCTGCGTGTGTTTATATGTTCACGTGTTCCAGGACTCCTGGTCGTACCGATTTGCATCACCATCATCATCATCATCATCATCGTCATCATCATCATCATCATCAGTCTTTCAACGTCCGTCGTTGGACATAGACATTCCCCAGGATTCACCACACTTCTCCATTGTGGGCGTCGCAGAGCCAGAGCTTTCTGAATTTGTTTAGCTCGTCTCTTCATCTAATACCCTACCGGCCTCGGTTGTGCATGTTTTCTCTGGGAATCCACGTCATGAGTTACGATGTCCATCGATTGTCCACCATTCTTGCAACATGGCCAGCACACTGCAATTTGAGATTTCATGGATTATATGATGTCCTTGACTCCTGTTTTCTTCCGGATGTGCTGTGCTGTCTTGTGGTCTCTCCATTTAAAGCCCAGCATAATTCTTTTATGTACACGTTGCATGGTTCTCAATATGAAGATCTGTCTCTAGGTTTGGTTCTATGTTTCAACTCCATCAGTGACTATCGGTAGGATGTATTGGTTGTACACAATTCTTTTAGGATTAATGGGATCTTCTTAGTTTTGAAGATTGAGCTTACCATGCCAAAAGCTTGCCATCCTAGTGTTATTTTTGGCGTGATTTCTTCTTCTTTTGAGGGTCTCATGGAGATTCGTTGTCATAGGTAGATGTATTGATCTACTTTCTCCTGTTCTGTGCCCTCAATTTTGATCTTAGTGTTTTTACCTCCAATGTGGTTATGGCACATGATCTCCGCCTTTTCGTCTTCGTCTTTGGGAAGAAAGGTTTCACTCCTGTGATAAAAGAGTTTTGAACTTTTGAGGGTCTAACGAATTTAAGACGTCTAGATTCTCCAGAATGTTTCTTTTTTTTACTCTATTTTCAATAGTTTCCACTGGGAAATGCCACTGATGTCATAAATAAAATGTATTCTGACCATATCTATTATTCGATGGAATAGTTTTATGCGAATTCAAATTTTGACGCTACACTTGTTCATTTATTGTCTGTGATGGATTCTTTTTACATCTTTCTATCTTTCAGGCTTCTCTGTTTTTACCCCCTTTTCTCTTTGTCTCTCTCAATATATATATATATATATATATATATATATATATATATATATATATAATCAAGAAATGGATAATATGATTATATAATTTTAAATGCGTTGTATTGTGATGCATTGACTGTGTAATGACGGGAGATCATTTCAAATAACAATTCTTATATGATATAAGGCAATTTGTAATTATTCTGTCGGATCATATACATCCATCTCTATATATATATACATCCATCTCTTAATATATATATATATATATATATATATATATATATATATATATATATATATATTTTGGCTCACCTCTGAGATATCCTCCTGTCTTTTCTCCAACTATTCAGTTAAACATTTTTACACAGTATCGTTGCTCTTTTTGCATTAAAAAACCTTATTCAATGGCTGAATTCAAAACCTATTAAGGAGTGAGTGTTTAGATTTTCAACCCTCAAGCTCAATTAGTTTGACTGTACGCATGATAAATGCATCTATAAATTCATATATCGCCAACTGGTTTTGGTGACAATTTTGGTCGACAATTTTTGATTTGCAATGCTTGCTCGATTATCGGATATCATTTTACACAACCATGTTGTTCGAGGTGACTTTTAATCTTCGTAGACATGTATACGTACCCGCTTGAAAGTTATTCTATAGCTTTTTTTTTGCAAAAGTTTGCAAAAAACGTTTGGAACAAAAACATTCCATTTTTAATAAAAAAAAAGATGAAGATTCTCAATAATTGGAATGCCTTTCTACGATTCATCGAATTTTTTTCCACCGGGAATAATTAAATAAATAAATGAAGATAAAGTGAAATAATAAGCGTATCGAACAAATTGAACTATCTACAAATTTGATAAGCACAGACATGAATCGGCTAATAATTACAGTGGCGTGGCTTTCGACGCAAATTTTCCCGAGTGCGAGACAGGAAGTCTGGCCGGAAGGTCGTGGATCGTGAACGCATATTAAACTCCGTGGCGGGAATTTACGAGCGTGTTGCTGAATCAGATGCATTCTCCCTAATGTGTGCCTGATGAATGAATTGGCAAGATTATATTGGGCTTCCTTTATATGAAATATATTGAACGAATCACAATCTCTCCGTTTATCGATCTCTCTAACTCATTCAATTATGCTAACTATATATATATATATATATATATATATATATATACATATATATATATATATATATATATATATATATATATATATATATATATATATATATATATATATATATCAGCCATCATAACTTTATCTATTGAATGTTTTAATTATTATTCAGTTCAGAAACGGCGTTGACCAGCAGGGCCAGAATATCGCAAAAATAGTTAAAGTAAAATCGTACTTTTGCCAAAAAGAATTAAAAAACAACAACAAATATCTATCCGTCTATCTATATATCTATCCCAGACAGTTCAGATCTATTAATCAATCAGATAAATTGATAAATGGATTTGAGCAGATTGAGATAGATAGATAGATAGATAGATAGATAGATAGATAGATAGATAGATAGATAGATACTTGTTTTTTTCGGCGAAGGTAGGACGATACATCTAATCTACTTTTGGTGATATTTCGGCTTTGCTTGTCAACACCGTTTTCAAACTGAAGTATGATTAAAACAATAGATAGAGTTATAACAGCTGATGATTATGTTGATAGATAAATATTACATCTACTTTTATCAATAAATCTATCTATCCATCTATCTATTGATCTATTGATCTGTTGATCTATTTATCTATCTATCTCAGTCTGCTCAGATGTATCTATCTCAATCTACTAAGATTTATAATCAATCTATTGTATTTCTATCTTTCTTATCTCTATCAGATTTCTGTAAGCATATTATGACATTTTAAAAAATCTTCCAAATCCTCCATTTTGATAAAGCATACTTTGGCTATTAGTTGACCCTCTATAATCTTACTTCCGTTTCCTATCAACTTCCGCTTTTACTTTTTTTCCTCGCTTCCGCTAACACAGAGTGCAATTGTTTTTTAATTTTTGTTTGTCACTTTGTTTGTTTGTTTGTTTCTTTCTTCCTTACTTTCTTTCTTACTTTCTTACTTTCTTTCTTATTTTCTTACTTACTTACTTACTTTCTTTCTTTCTTTCTTTCTTTCTTTCTTTCTTTCTTTCTTTCTTTCTTTCTTTCTTTCTTTCTTTCTTTCTTTCCCTCACTTGTTCTGTTACCCGTCGTTCTATTTTTATCTCGCTGTTAGTATTTTTATTTCGTTCTTCGATGTGTTCATGCATCCCTACTAGACGTTTTTCAACCAGCTAGTCGATCTGTTGTCAGTCAGTTCCAGTTACGTTCAACAAAAGAGTCATTATGGGACGTGACGTCATTAAAAGAACATCTGTTCTGATCAATATTTTGCTAGCTGTTGCTGCTTATTCTAGAAACAATCAACCAAAAGTGTCAATAGAGGTTTCTTCGGTTTTCAAGTTCGTCAGGTTGGCTATTCATATACGTATGCATGTATCACGAAGACAAATCACACAAATGAAGCTAAAGTGATGAAAGTTTAAATATCTTTTGAATATGTCAACAAAAAAACTTTTTTTTTTCAATCTCTCTATCAGGTTTTTAATAGGCGGGGGGGGGGGTCATATGTACACTCATTTTTTTTTCTGATAAAGATTTTCTTAGTGACAACTCCCGGGAAAAAAAGCAAGAGAAGGAAATTATTCATTGATCACTGCCTTTTCTAATTTTTCTAATTGATCACGCACACTACAGCATACTGCCGAAAGATATGAGTTGCATGACGTTTTCCACTGAGTGATTAACCAGACCTGTTTCCTTTTTCTTCTTTCTCTCTGCGTATTTTAAAAGGGTTATTTAAATATTAAAAAAAAATCTTGTTTTAATCTTTTTTTTCTGCACCAAACTCTTTCTTTCTTCTGGCTCCCTTTCTTCCTTCCTTTCTGTAAATATTCTTCCATTTCTTCATGTTAATTCACGTCTGATTGGGTCCGTATTTGAGAAAAGACCAAGCGATTAAGATTGTATTGCATCCAAGTTGTATTCTAACGACTAGTTTACTTAGTTCGGTATGTACCCCCAAGACCTCAAGTTTGCCTAATGGACCAGCCGGCTCTAATCAACTGATAGTACTGTTGGAACACATTTCAAAACTAAAGTTTCTTATTTAAATCAGTTTTTTTTTCCACAGAATATTTCAAATATTTTCCTATGGTTGTTCTATCACGATTTTTCCTCCTTTGCATATTTTAAAAAAGTTTTTTCGATTAAAAAAAATGTCCTACGCAAAGGTTTATATATTTTTTTCTTTCTTTCTGTAAATAGTCTCCTGTGTCTTCAACCCTCTGCACCTCTGATTGGCCCTCAACACAAAGAAAGCTGAAGCAATTAAGCGCACAAAAAAAGAAAGCCATTAATTACCTGAATCCCGTAGACGCTAGAGATAATACCAGGACTCTCAGAAGATTGCGCATTAGTTTGTCTTCGGCTATTCCTGTCAGTAGAAACTGCAGCAACGAACATTAATAATAATAATAGAAGACATAAGAAAGTACCAAAAACCTTCTCAAAGAGATTAGATAAATTTAGGATATAAGTATTGAAACGATGTTGAATATAACATCGTTAGAATTAGCGAAAACAGTGACGAGAGTGTCGTGGATTTCTGAACTTCAACGTTGTCTTCGTCGTCGTCACTATCATCATCATCATCATCATCATCATCATCATCATCATCATCATCATCATCATCATCAGCATCATCATCATCATCATCATCATCATCATCAGCAGCAGCAGCAGCAGCAGCAGGATCCGTTGCTAGACATACATCTATTGCTAATATAATACATTGATTCAATCGGACCAGTTTCCACCTCATTCTTGCTCTTCTTGACAAATCGTTTGCAGACGGCGAATAGAATTGAATTATCAACAGCTTCTTGGGAAGACAAAACCCCCAATTGATAAATTCAAACTTTCATCACCATCGCCATTATCAGCAGCAGCTGTCTTTTGGCGTCCGTCGTTGGACATAAACCTTCCCTAAGACCCCTCTATAATAGGTGTCATGGAACCAAGCCTTCTCTTAAAACTTGTTTAGCGCTTCCCATCATCTTTTTGCCGGCCATAATTCAGTACGTGATCTCTGAAGATCCGTGTTATGAATCGTGATGTCCAGCGGTTATCTTCGAACATGGTCCTTCTGATAGAATCTAGGATATCTCTGGCTCTTGTTTTTTCTCTTCGATATCCTATGCTATCTCGTGATTTCTTCATGCGATATTGAGCATTATTCTTCTTTGTGCACGTTGCATGATTCTCAGTTTGGGCCACTCTTTTGTTTAGATTCTTCTAGGGTGGATGCATTGATTGTAGACCCTTCTTTTTAGGATTAATAGGATTTTCTTGTTCAGTAAATCAAATAATCTTTGTTTATTTAATTGTGTCCATAATAAAATTGACGTCACGTGGTTTCAATTTAGCTCATGGTTTTCAGGAACCTGATCACAATGTTATTCAGGGAGGAGCTGTTTTAGTTTTGTCATCACGCAAGGAAAAGAAAATTACTGTCAAACATTTAGACTATATTTTTTGTAAATAAATATATAGTGTTTTCAAACGGAATAGATTTTTTTTTCAAAAATTATCTAAAGGAAAACTATTCTGGATATTAACTCTCACGATGCACAGTTGTGTGGAGAAACACTTGAAATTCATCATTTTTCTTTCGACAAAATAAGGACTTTAAAAAAACAATTTAATTGGAAATTTTTTTTTAAATTTCCAAAAATTCAAAAACAAAAAATGTCTCTACATGTCTGATTCGTGCAAATTTTCAAAGTTCTTGGGCAAACTTTGAGTTTGGTAGCGCTGAAATATGATTTCAGAAGGTAAAAAAACGGGTATTTTTTTTTGTAAAATTTCACAAAAAAAACAAACTGCTTTTTGAAAATATCTCGTGGAGTACTCATGCAAATTTGCAAGATTCACTTCCAAAGGGTGCGTCCGTTAGTGATGACACAAGATTATTAGAAAGTAAAAAGGGAAAAATCCTTCACACAAATAGAAAAAGTACACATCGGTCGACTCTTAGTTACAACAATAAACTCAAAGTGTTTCTCTACAAAACTTCACACCCTGAATGCCGATATCTCAATTAGTTTTGCTTCAATACCTTCAATTTCTTTTGCAAACACCTAGTATAAGGTTACATCAGTGTACCTAGCGCTGCTGAAATAGGCTGATCCGTTTGGTAGGCTAATTACCACCTTTTCCTCTCTTCATCTTCGTGAAATAAAGTTCTTTTTCCTCTTTTCTTATGGAGCGTATTCCTGTCAAGGACTGAACAATGGGTCAATCAGAACGTTATGTCAACAACATCAAATATATAATAGGGGAGTTCAATTGACTGAACAAGATTCAGAATGATAATGATTTTCTTCCAAGTTTTAGACAATGAAATATACTGCACTATTTTCTGCTAAAAATCCGATATTCCATCTCATGCAATCTTACACGTATATTCCGCACTGCTGAAGATTAAATCACGAAAACTTCTACAAAACAATTTGTGGTCTTAAACGAATGTGCAGGGTAGAAATTCCGTGTACAGAAGGCACACTTCCGTTCGTAGACATATGAGAACTGATCCGTTATCGGAGTGCAAGGGAAGAGATTTACAGAAATATTTACTCAGGTTTACCCAATTTGCACTGATTTATCCGAAATTTAACTTTGTTCTGTCAGAATTTTGGCAGGGTTAGGGTGCCCCCTGACTCAAATGTCTATGCTACTGCTATATCTATCTATCTATCTATCTATCTATCTATCTATCGAGATAAATCTGATAATTAATTCTATGGATAGAATGACAGACTGATGTGAACTGACTGAGATAAAAAAAGACATATAGATAGATAGATATGAGCAAAATGGAATAGATTTGACTACACACACAAACATATATATGTATATATTTATATCTATATCTATATCTATCTATCTATCTATCTATCTATCTATATCTATATCTATATCTATATATATATATATATATATATATACACACATAAACACACACACACACACACACATATATATATATATATGCATATATATATATTTATATATACATAGAGGGAGATAATATATATATATATATATATATATATATATATATATATATATATATATAGATAGATAGATAGATAGATAGATAGATAGATGAATTCTCTGACTATTTCTCTTTTAAATCAATGAACATAGGTTAGAGTTTACCGGTCTTCAAGAATTACCTTCATGATGAATAATGAGTCATTAGGAAGAGAGAAAAAGAATACCTGTAACAACCTTTAAGGAATGAAAAAAATCGTAAAAACAATCGATGTTCGATGCTGATGGAAATATCTCTTGCAAAAAAAAGCCCCCAAACAAAACAAAATGAACTCTTCAACGTAAAATCTTTTTTCTGTTCTTCCCTAAAGATATGATTTACATTTGGGGGCAATTTAAAAAAATCTATGCAGAATGATTTTGACGCTTACTTCATTAGCTATTTTTGACTTCCCAAAAAGAAAAAAACCCATTATGACCAAATTACGATTTGGCTTTTTTTCCCAAGAAACTCTAAGAATAAAAAGTCGTCCAGTCACAAAAATATAAGTAATAAATAAAACAAGTCTGGTTAGTAAGTCAATAAAAACCGTTGCGTGAACAATGTCATTTGGTGACATGTCATGTTAAGGGTGATAAATTTAAAAAGTTAGGAAAACGGGTGGTCGATGAATGAGTAACTTTTATGGGGCAGTGACAACAGATAAAGTTTGAATTTTGCTATACATAAGGTAAGGAATGATTTTAACATAATCTTACATAGAAAATTAAACTCCCTTCTAAAATTTTTTTTTGGGCATAAATAACCTTCTACACATGATAAGGAGTCAATGTTTAAATTTTTAGTCAATTGGAGCAGCCTGTGCACGTGATACATGCATAACCAGCTAGCAAGACTGACTTAGAAACTGAAAAAAACCTATGTTGACAGTTTTGGTGACATCTCTCGCAGACAGTTTCTAGAGAATGGAATATAATCCTTTGACAAGAACTGCTGGAGTCCATGAGCAAGTTCTGAGTGGTTGTCAGTTCGTGTTAGGTCTCATAATGTACATAATATTTGCTTCTTGGGATCTGTGCCCATAAAATTGGGCAAAAGGTTAAGAGGTCTGCATTACGGGGAGGGTTAAAGATGATATATACCTAGGGTGGCCAAAGCGTAGCACCCAAGCCCCATGTGGCTCTTTGATATTTGATATGCTGCTTGAGGAATTATATTGACTGAGCTATCTCCCTCTTTATAATTGATATGAAAGGTAAATGTAAAGAAAAACAGGTTTTATATTCATTTACAGAGTACGATCTGTGCTCCCATTGTATAAAAATCCAATTTGAACTTCCAATGTTGATTTTATTGGATTGGATCCTAATGCAAGACTTGATATAATTAAAACGCTTATCAGTGAAGATTTTGAAACCATTTTGTACTTACAAATATATGTACTTGATGATTTCTGAAAGTTGTTCAAATTAGTAGTCCAAAAATAATACATACCCGAATAGCAAATATTTTGCAAAAAAGAAAAATGTGTATGTAATAGAAACGTAAATTTTGGTTGTTATGCAGCTTTCAAACCCCTGGGGTTTATCGTACGTGATTCTCGTGTTGAGTAACTTTTGTCTACCTGGATATATGCACATTTCAAGTCTTAAAGTGAATAAAGCGATGGGCGTAAAGTTAATATCCATTCATCCTGAATATCATAACAAAGGTCTGTTTGGCCCTTAGTATTACTTGACAACAAATTAGAGGAGACTTTACTGTGTATGCATGAAGAGGAACTCTCCTGTGCGGTAAAAGTCAACAGTGGGATTCCATTGAGAGAGCATATGTACAGTATTACTGCATTCACACATTTCTAAATCAGGGTATGATAATTATTTCACATTTATTCAATAGAATCTACCTCTGCATCTTCGTTGTCTTTCATAATGTTCGGAGACGAGGTACTGTTGCTGATATATATATATATATATGTATGTATATTATAGACTCAATTGGAGTAGCTTTGCCGTCTTTTTTTCATCATAACCAGGATGCTTCCATCACTGTATCTTCTAGTCTACGTCTGTCCGGATTTCGGTGACGAGGTATTGTTTCTATTATACATTGACTCAATCGGACTAGTTTTGACGTCTCTTTGTCATATTAAAGACGCTTCCATCGCTGTACCTGTCAGTCTACGTTCTGTCCAGATTTCAGAGACGAGGTGCTGTCTCTTCTAAACATTGACTCTATCTAACTAGTTTCGGCATTTATTTTGTCATAACCAGGATGCTTCCATTGCAATATCCATCAGCCTACTTCCTGTCTGGATTAAGGAGACAAAGTAGAGTTTTTATTACACATCGACTCAGAGAGACTTGTTTCGGCATTTTTTTTTCATCATAATCAAGATGCTCCAATCGCCGTACCTTGTAGCCTTCGTTTTGTCTGGATTTCGATGACAAGGTATTGTTTCCATCGTCGTCATCATCATCATCATCATCATCATCATCATCATCATCATCATCATCATCATCATCATCATCATCATCATCATCATCATCATCATCATCATCATCATCATCATCATTCTTTTAAGATCTGTTTTGGACATAGACCTTCCCAAGACCCACCACAGTTCTCTATCATGGGTGTTGCAGAGCCAGTTCTTTCTGAATTTGTCTGGCTCGTCTCTCCATCTAATATTCTACCGGCATTGGTTCTGCACGTGATCTCTGGGGATCCATGTCGTGAGTCACGATGTCCATCGGTTGTCTGCCATTCGTGCAACATGGCCAGTCCACTGCCATTTAAGATCTTTAATGGATTTTATGATGTCCCTAACTCCTGTCTTTTCCTGGAAGTACTGTGCTGTCTTATTGTCTCTCAGTGTTAGGCCCAGCATAATCATCTCATGTGCACGTTGCATAGTTCTCAATTTGCAGATCTGTCTGTTGGTTTGGTTTCATATTTCAGCTCCATAAGTGACTATTGGGAGGATGCATTGGTTATACACCCTTCTTTTTAGGATTAATGGTATCCTCTTATTTTTGAAAGTTGGACTTGCTCTGCTAAAGGCTTGCCATCATAGTGTGGATTAGTTTTAGCGTCTTCGTTGTCTTTATCACAACATCCCGGTTGCTATACCTTTTGACCTTACGTCCTGTATGGATTTCTGATATATGCATTCACTTCTTCTGGCATTGCATAAAGCATTCTAGACTAAATCGATGGAAACCATTTTTTTTTACTATTTCGAGTCTGGTCTGTCCTGTCTTTTAAGCCAGTTCTCGTTTTTTTCCCCTGCAGGATCGTTCGATGCCATCGGCTGTGACGATCAAACATTTAGAAGGTTTCGCAGTCAAAATTCCTCTTTCGATTTTGATAGAATAAAAGAAAATCAAAGGCGAAGAAGTTCACACCGATCGTGACGGATATTTTCCATTGAATTCTGTAATCTCCAAAAATGGAAAAGATGGATATTTTTTCCGTTGATAACTCTAAAACAGCAAGAACTTGTGCTTATGCATTATTCCGCCCCAGACAGAAAAATATAAATTGAAATCATTATCATCATTCAGACTGATAGGAACTAACGTGATTCAATCTCTGGAACGATTTATTATCACTTCTAGCATATACCCGTCAGGAACGACTGGGTTATTTATGTATGGATGGCTCTAAGGAGCATAAAACTAATTTTTGTGTAATGCAAATTCTTATACTTATATTTATGAAAGGTTTGTGATTGCATTCACCTTCTCCTCTAAAACAGATATCCACAAAATGTTTGCCAGGTCCATCTCGTTAAACGATAAAGTGATCAGTAGGCGGTTCTTTTACCGACTGAGCCAAACTCACAAATCTTACATACATACGAATAAAGTCGCGAGGGATTACTGTAACTACCACATCATCTTGGTCATCAAATGTAACAATGAAATGAATGGGTATATTTGTTTCTCCGAGTGTTTTAGAATACCATTTTTTTTTTCAGAGACTTCGCATTCTCGTCTCCGGTTGCTCTTCGTATTGGATAGCGTTTTGTCTCAGCTTTTCAGGAATACAGAACAGAAATCAATCGCTGAAATGATGTCAGCACAAAACGGGTAAGGTTAGTCGTGCAATAGAAACCACCATGTGACCAACGTCTTTTTGTAGCTTGTCATTTTGAGAGTGATCAATTAAAAAAATGAGAAAAGGGTTATCAATAAATAAATTACTTACTTTGCCTTTGATCGGATCCCTAAAAAAATTCCAATTTTATTTTTATTAATTTCAGTATTATATATCATTATTACTAACAATAATTTTACTATTTACCCCCATCCCAAATGTTGTTGCTTTTATCCACAACTAAACTCAGGTTGGGCACTCTTCAGTATTTAATATAACAGCGCAGATCGGAATAAAGAATCTGTTCCAAGCGGGAATCGAACTCTCGGACATCTTGGCTTTGCAATGTTCTCTAATGCTAAGTTCCTGACTTTTCTCGAGTGTCCTACTAGAACAATGTACAACGCAGACGATAAAAGATTTCACGGTTGGAAAATGTTAATTTTATATACCTGTTTGGGTCAACGGGATAGGACTGACACGTAGTGAAGGGTTTACTCCTCTAAATTAGGATAGGATTGTTCGTGCCATTATGGTAGAAAGGTAAGGAGAATACACATTATTTCATAGTCAATACAAATAAAACCAGATAACTGAATAGGTAATGACCTTATAACAAGGCAAAAAACAAAAGGAAGGATTTCTGATGTCACTGATTGGGAGTAATATAGTAGTAGATTTTTTTGTTTTCGAATTCAAACGGTCAGCAATTTATCAGCTTCAACAACAAGAACAATCCTCACCTAATCTTTAGGGTAGTAAACTCTTCACTGTTTGATTATCCCGTCATGTCAAACCAAGCTGTTATATAAAATTAACGTTATCCCACCGGGATTTGAATTCACGAGCAAGTGGTCGGTAGGCGGCTCTCTTACAGAATGAACCAAACTGACATATCTTATATATTAAAAGATACAATTATTTTGTATGTAAAGCAACAGCGGCAGTAATCATCTGAGAAGGAAATAATTGAGGTTTGGTCACTTAAAAATTCCTGTAGGCTACCATCCCAATTTGTTACATTCCCTGCACCGTCATCTGCAGCGTCTGCACATGGGCATTCCTTATACAACGTATGGACATTCGAACCCTAAAATTAGTTTTTTGCATGTTTGATACTTACAGTATTTGGAATATCATCCAATGCCGATACACGCGACAGACAGATCTTGCGATACTCGAAGTGTCATCCATTTCCGATTAACACGACAGACACATCTTGTAATCCTCAAAATGTCATCCAATTCCGATAGACACCACAGACACATATTGCAATACTCGAAGTGCCATCCAGTTCCAATAAACGCGACAGACACATCTTGCAATCTTCGAAATGCCATCCAATGCCGATAAACGCAACAGACAAATCTTCTTATCTTTTTATTTTTTTTTTTGTGTGTGTTGGTTTGGTGAAGGGGGGGGGGGTGCCTGTTTCGTTTGTGACACAGAATGTGTCTTAGTTTGTGTCTTCCTCTTATCATACTCTTTGATTGGTTTATCTTGAATTTCGGTTTGTTTATTGGGAATCGTGTGATTAGCAGAAGTCTGGGAGGCAAGAAAGACATTAAAGAAATCCGAAAATCTTATCTATTCATTCATGTCTATACGTATAAAATATTTTTTGAAAAAGGTATATTTCTGTACATATGCACTCTCATACAAAAAATAAGTATATGTATATATATATCAAATATATAAGTGGGGGAATGTCTGTTTAGTCGTAGATTTATGAGTGAAGGGTCTGAGGAGGACGCCTGTATAGAAAATGCATAGAAAATCAGGAAGAAAGGGATTGTCAATGGTCAGGAAATTGGGGCAAACATTACTGATAGAATACGGCCCTTATCTGTATATTGTTAATTCATAGTAAAATGATTTCACGAAGTGAATGCATTGAAATCAAAGAATAAGAGGGGGTGGTTATTCGTCAGGAAGCATGGGATAATCTTGGATTCTGAGTAGGGGATGAAAATAGTTTTTTTTTCACTACAAACAGACGCAGAAAAAATTTCTATAGAAAAAATCCTCGCCATTACAGTCAATAATTGAGTAACCGTAGCATCAACATTTGTCATGGGAAAAAATTGCATCAGAGAATAAATATGGTCACAATAAATTCTATTCATGACATCACTGACGTTTCCCATTGGAAAAACTCTGGAATAAGTTAAAAACATCCAGGAAGTTCTCGACAATTTGAATAAACCCATCAGGATGGGGCGTCAAAAAGGCCCAAAAAGAAGAGAAAAACAAAGAAGGCGTTTGGTGGAGCGTTGATGCCAATTTTCAGGGTCTGTAGACAAAACAGTATGGTCAGGTGAGCTTGAACACTCAAACACACGCAGGCACAAAATATGACAAATGAAATAAATACCTCTTATAATGTGTATCTGATCCGAATTTTTTTTACTGAATTTTGAATTATAGATTTGTGCCTCCAGTATTGACTGAAAAAAAAAGTCATATAAAAAAGATTAATTCAAGAAATTCACCAATGAATGAAGAATTCATAGAGGAAATGACCGAAGAAAACTTTAAAGATTAAAAACAGAATATTTTTCTGTGTCTAAGATAACTTCGTGATTAATTGAGATTATATGTTTTTTTTCAAAAAAATTCATTTATAAACTGACTCTAGATATCATGATAAAAGATTTGAGATTCGCACAAGCAGGGACATCTAGACCCCCGACAACCCCGATCTGCGCTTGGGAAATAACGCAATCATTACTGGTGGAAGAGAGCGTTTATAAGCATAATTTTGATATTATTACTTCAGCCAACGAAGTTCGAGAGGTACACCAGCGTACCGACGGTGGGTTAACCCGCCCTGACTGATATTATCTGCGAGATGACGCACTGATGTTTCCGCAGCGCGAAAATTTAACATTTATCACAACTTTTCAGCAATTTTTCAGCGATCTTAGACCATTTCTAGCTATTTTCGGGACATTTTTAGCTATTGAAATGGCCATAAAAGCCAACTGTTTTTTTTGTGCGTTTTGCGTTTTTTGACATTTATTTGTGGTCGATTTAGCGGAAAAAAAATTTGATTTGGCAATACTAGGGGTGACAACCTGAGTTGCCCCAGCTAACAGCAACCCTAAGAACGCCCCTGGAGAAGAATACGTATTCAATTTATCATGTCTGTTTGTCTATCCGTTCATTAGATATCTCAAGCGATATCAATGGAGTTTAGTTGAAGAGGGAGGTAATCTAATAAGAAAGAATTTGTTACATTTTTTCCATATATTCATATAATTGCTCGTGACTGTGCCCACAATATCTCCAAACAATCTCAGTGAATTTCAAGGAAATTTCGCGGAATGGTTACGGGAGAAATTTAGATTCGAATTCGGAGCAGATCCTTACTTCTTCTCCTGACAGCGGTGTAGGCAGAAGAATGAAACCTCTGAACACTTTCTAATTATCATTGTCGACTCTAAACGGAAATTACTTTCTTTTGTCCTCACAGGAATCCATTTAGATACTGCATGGATATTCGTTATTGCTGCAAAAATGTTGAATATGATCAGAAATAATTAAAACGAAATTTAAAAAAATGTTTCTTAAGCTTCATCATCTTAACACGATCACACGTTCCGTATCGATGCAGTAATCGAAACCTTTTTACTCTTTTTCTTCCATCTTTAACCAAAAGGCCAAGAGAAAAAAAAGACGATTAATTATTCACTCTTTACGCTGAAAGGTTATCATTAACAGTAAAAGCAATAAAAAAAATCAGTTTCATTTCGAATTCACGAAAGGTGACGACTTTTTCCATATCAAATTAAATCTTATCCTTTTTTCTCTTCGTCTTCTTGAAAAAAATAGGATTATTAGCCATATTTCTATTCAATACTTAACATTAATAAGAGAGATAAAGTAAACCTTACACGTTTTTTTTTATATCAATCGTTTCTTTTCGCTAAAAGATTTCTTCGAAGTTCAAAACAACCTTCTCCTTACACACACAGCTCGACCAACGGGAGAGGACATTTTTATATACTTAACATGTAGAACGAAATGGATTCTTTGACTTGGATATGAGAGGCAGGCTTCAAAGAGAGGCTCTAATTCATTTAGCGCCGTTTTTAATTAGGCATTCTCATTAGAAACAATAAGCTGCAAATTAATACTGGAAGATGAAAGGAAAGGGATGCTATTGAGGAAATTATCGTCATGGGAGAGAGCAAAAGAAAAAAAAGGAAAGAAAAGCTCCACAAAAAAATCCATTGGAGCAATGATTAAATTATGATGTCCAAGCCTAAGTGATCTTACGCGACCGTTTATGTTGATTTCGTTAGCATAGTAATTCGTCGATATCTATTCACCGTTATTTGGTACTGTATTAATACGAGATCTGCTTTCATTCATGATAAGCTGACCCCACTCTCTCAGTTGGTATTCTACTAGTGCGCATACATATATATGATATTGAACGGAAAGTTACATTTTAGTTTAGTATCAGAGTTACTTTTCAAAAAGAAACCTTTCTAAATCCCTTTTTCACTTTTATTGTTTGACAAAACAAATAGTTCATGTTATTCCCCTTGTTCCACTAAGTATGTATATCAAATCTGGTTAAGCTGCACCTATGATGTGCCAATGACAGTAAGGGTCTACCTTCGCATTATATTTATGTAGTAGTTATTTAGTAAAATACCCCTTCTTTGAAAACCCTGAAAATCTTTTTTTTTGAGAAAACAAAATAGTCCAGGTTCTGGACTAGCTGCGAAGCTGCTCTCACAACGGCCTATCTTTGATTCTGTTGCGAACTGAATCAAGATGCTGATTGTAAAAGTTATTCAAAGACACTTGAGAAGAGCAGGGCTATTTGTTACGACTTTAATAATCTTTTCATATCCATGCAAAAAGTACAAACGGTAACTTGAAGACATTCCTATTGTTATAAGATCATAATGATTATTTTCATGAACGCTAAGCAGAAAAATGATAACATTGCTCCATTCCCTAGATATATCAGGTATTAACGTTCAATTGAACTGTGTACAATTTGCCCCATAATAGGGATGCAATGTTACGTGACATGGGGTAAGCTATTACTAATTAAAAAAATGAATTCTTTTGGAGACTACTTTCTTATCCTATTCTCAATTTAAATTATTTCACTCCTTCTAAAGCTTCACAAAATAATTTAAAACAATTTTTCCTGTTAAAAGTTTATAACATTTATCATGAACATCGAACAAAAGAGAAATCGCTCGTTCATAGAAGTTGTATAAAGGGTCCCCACTATCTGGTCACAATCTTTTGAGTAGAGACACAGACCTATTTCTATCCTTGGATAGAGTTTGACCAGTTTTCATCGTATGTAACAATCTTTTAAGGTTTTTCTATTTCTTTCATTTCCAGTTGACTTCTACAATTGTATAATGTCCTGGTGCTTTTTGCTGGTTTTACATCTTCCCCTTTGAATATTCTCCCCGGGGGTGCCAGTTAGTGTAGCTGTATGGCGTCATTAGATGCTACAACGTCTAAATCTATCTATGACTAGTCTTTCTAAACAGTCGCAATGCCCCAGGAGGTTTCGATTACGCCTGTTGCTTTCCGTCCAGTCATATTTTACGAGGGCCAAGTTGTTACAAGGTGTAAAAACTTGCCCCGAACCAACCATTTTATTTCCTGGTGTAATTCAGGCTATAAAATCGAATCCTTGGAAAACAAAGTCTACACACAAACCAAGCATAAAGACAGCCGTTTCAGATCATCAAGCAAGTTTTATTGAGCTGCAGTTTCTGTAAGGTCCATAAAATTATTGTTGAGGATAGAATACTCACTCAGGGTGTCTAAAATATCGACGAAATTGTGCAGGGATTGAAGCCACGGCGTACAACTATCTCCAAAACTCGCTACAAATTTGTTTCACGCTTCTCTACAATTGTCGATTAAGTAATAGAAACCAATACTTGTTTTTATATATAACCTGCTTTTAGTTCGTTATATTGTCCTCGACTTTCTAGATTTGAATTTAGAAGAAGTATGTATTACTCTCTCCTTTCAGGATTTAAAATTCTTAAAAACATCTTATGTATTTTGGTTATAAGAAGATTATATAGACCGTACCAGTGGCATTTAATACCGTCGATAGTCAAGTTTATCGCTCTAAGGTTAGATATTTACATGTATTCATAGTATATATGGAAAAAAATATCATATTCATAGAAGTGGAAAATTACTTCGTCTGATATGTAGTGTTCTTTATTCATTCAGTCGTTGAAGTTGTCGTTCGATGTATTAATATCTACATACTAACAAAAGTCATGTGCAACAATCACACTGAGAATAAGAACTTAACTGTCAAAATCGAAGATGCAAAACTAGGGAAAGTAGACCATTACGTATACCTAGGACAACAAATCTCTAAAAACTAAAAAGAAGAAATCAGGCAAAGAATCACCCTAAGATGGCAAGCCTTCGGCAGAGCAAGCTCAACCTTGAAAAACCAGATGATCCCAATGATCCTGAAAAGAAAGGTATACAACAAATGCATCTTCCCGATAGTCACCTATGGGGCTGAAACATGGAACCTAACCCAGAGATAGACCTGCAAACCAAGAAGCATGCAACGCTTGCATGAGAGAGAGTCATGCTCAAACTCACATTAAGAGATCACAAGATAGCACAATATATTAGGAAGAAAACGGGAGTCTGAGACATCATAGAATCTACTAAAAACTTGAAAGGCAATGGGTAGGTCATGCTGCTAGAATGGCAGACAACCGATGGGCATCAAGACACACAACATAGATCCCCAGAGATGACATGCAAAACTGAGTCCGACAGAATACAAGATTGAGAGTAAAAATAGACAAATTAAGAAAACATTGGCTCCGCGACACCCATGATTGAGAACTATGGCGGATCTTGGGAAGGTATATGTCCAACAACGGATCTTAAAAGAATGATGATGATGATGATGACTTTGATGAAAAGAAAATCTTTTTGTGTCCGCATTTAACAAATTCTTTTTTTTTTTTGTTCAGAAGTGGATAATGTTACGTTTCTCCTCAAGGCATAGGTAGCATTTTTTTTGCTGTATCTCTGGGAACCAGCGTAACTGGTATGAATTGAAATTCAAGTGATGGAGTCATTTATATTACTTTAAATTTCCAGACATATATATATATATATATATATATATATATATATATATATAGTATATTGTTTGAAAAGAAAAGAGGCAGAGAAAAGTTCTCAATACGGTATTCCCATGCTTGTAGCATCTCTTCAGGAGAATTCTCCTGAAGAGATGCTTTAAGCATTGAAAGATTTTTTTTGACAAAAATTGCTCTAACACAATTTTCAAACTCTGCTTTTATCATAAACATTCATCGAACATTGCTACTGTTGATTTACATCAAATAATTATTACTACAAACCATATAAATGTTCACCCCCGAAGATACACACCTCCTTGAACAGTTACTTATTTCTCAAATCATATATATATATATATATATATATATATATATATATATATATATATACTGAAGTACAAATCTGTAATTCAATAAACGATGTGTGTTCGGTTTATTTGAATAACGTACTCAGTAAAAAATGTTTAGTTGGGCAGCACTTAAAACAAGGTGAAATGATAGATTCGCTACTTTGACACACCTATATTTTTACCCACAGGATCCCTATTTGAGAACGGTTTTTTTTTTTTGGGGGGGGCGTATCTTACTGTTGTTCTTCCAGGATGGAAAACTCTGCTTCATTTTATTTATGCATCTTTTTTACAAATTTTTGTTATTGATGATACTTTTCAAGTTTTTGATTTTGTTAATTGCGTTGAAAATTTAGATTTATTTCTTCAAGTCCTAGTTTTCGCAATATTCTCTTCGTCGTGTTATTACTTATTGGGTTTTTATCATTATTTCAGATATCAAACCGGTTAATCTATCAGTAGATAATTTTTTCAGTCCTTTACTATCAACTCTTTTCAACTCATTTATTTATTCATCTCCCGTAAGGGAACTGAGGTTCAAATCCCTGTGCAATAAATTATGTTGGTGCTATTGGATTATCTCCGACGCTTCTTATCTGTCATGTTGGTGATCCATCAATCAAGTGGGATAGGTTTAGTTACAGGAGATATATCATATACTTGTTAGCTGTCAACAAGCAGTAGGGTCTTCCCTAAAATAGTGTTAGTGTTTTTTTGTTTTTTTCCTCTTGCTTATTCCCCTCACGTTCCTGGTTGGTTAACTTATATATATCCAAGATAATCATGAACGGATATTGTGATTCGTCCTTGGGGATGTGCTTATAGTGATTGGGGTATAATAATATAGTAACTTCGGGGGATGAAGTTTAGTATAGTAAGTGGGATATCTTTGGTTAAAAGTTGTACTGTTTTTTTAAAGTTTGAGCGGTGCAACACTTGACAGATGCCTCATTTTTTCTTTTGAATGAGTCTCTCTTAATAATGAAAGTGATAAGTTCGAATGCCAGAAAACCGTTAAACATCTCGACTCACAACGGAGATCACATGCAAAACTATGGCCGGCAACAAAAAAAAATGACATGATCGGGAATCTTGGAACAGTTAATGTCCAACAACGAACGCTTAAAGGCTGCTGCTGATTTTTATTTTGTTTATTAATGTAAGGTACGAACTTTTGTTCACCCTATGCAATCAATTTGAAGCCAAATTTTCGTTTTTTCTTAATTTCTAAATCTAAATTATCTGAAACATGAAACCTAACCAAGAGACGTACCCACAAATTGAGAAATATGCTACGTGCACATGAGAGAATCATTCTCAACCTCACATGGAGAGATCACAAGACAGTACAATACATCCAGAAGAACACAGGAGTCAGGAACATCATAGAATCAATTGAAACTCTCTGATGGCATTGGGCTGGTCATGTTGCAAGAATAGTGAACAACCGATGGACATCGTGAATCACGACATGGGTCCCCAGGGATCACATGCGCAACTATAGCCTGCAAAGTATTAGATGGAGAGACGAATTCAGAAAATACTGGCCCTGCAACGCCCACAATATAGAAGTGTTGCGAATCGTGGGGAAGGTCTGTATACAACGATGGACGTTGAGAGACTGATGATGATGATGATGATGACGACTTATCTTTACGGTATTTGTGCTGCATGCATTACACAGGATATAAATAAATATTTTGGTAATTAATAAGTAGCGTTAATTCCCCCAGTCTATAGACTCCACGCCTCACAAACCTTCTACCTGAATTCAAAAACGGAAAGGTTTTAATTCATTTGAAAAAATACAATATATATCATATAAACAAGAACATATTTTTCAAATTCATTCAATGATATTCTCAAGCCAAATATATATCTTAATGGAGTGCGTAAGCTTTTTCATCATATAGCTTTAATTTTACTAACGTATGACACTTCAGCTTTGCCAACCTCATTCTCGGTCAGGTTTAGATACAAAATCTTCCGTGTTTTACACAAAAATTATAGCCCGGGGGGGGGGGGCACTGAGGCTATGCGTTGCTAAGCGCATTGGGTACCTTTGGACTTGTCCCTGGATTTCCTTTCAATTACTCGACCCAGCTGCATGGAAGCAGTTCGTCCCGGGGCAGCGCTGTCCCATTGCACTAAGAGGGACAGGGCGGACTCGTTCTAACGCTTTTGCAACCTCAGTCGCGTCGACTGGAGCTATTTTCATGGGTTACTCCATTTTCCCCCGTTAAGCTTGACCTTGTGTCGCATTTTGCTTTAGTAGGATTGGGGATAAATAGAGCACTGTCCAATCGCACTTACAGGGGGACAGGTCGGGCTCGTCCTGGCGCTTTTTCAACCTCAGTTGCGTCAAATGGATCTATTTTCATGGGCTGCTACATTCTTTCCCCTGTTAAGCTTGACCTTGTGTCGCATTTTGCTTCAGTGGGGGTGGGGATAAATAGAGCACTGTCCAATCGCACTTACAGGGGGACAGGTCGGGCTCGTCCTGGCGTTTTTTCAACCTCAGTTGCGTCAACTGGATCTATATTCATGGGTTGCTCCATTCTTTCCCACGTTAAGCTTAACCTTGTATTAACCGGTAGGAGTGCGGATAAGTAGGGTGCTGTCCAATTGCACTAAGGGGGATAGGTCGGGCTTCTCCCGACGTTTTCGTGACCTCGGTTGCATCGGCTGGAGCTATTTTTAACGGTGCTCCATCCGACGTAAAATTCGACCTTGTGTCACATCTTGTTCGCCGTGGGAAAGCGAGTGAGCACTCTACAAAAGGTTGTTTTTATGGGAAAACAGTACCTTTGTATAAAGGGGAAAACCTGTACAAAGATCAATTTAAAAAAAGGTGTTAATTATTATTGATAATGTAATATTGAACATACGTACGTGTTTTGGTCGTGTGCACTAGACATGATTTTCATTGATTTTGGTATCGATTTTTTTTTCTGTTATCGGAATGATAAAAAATACTTATGGACTGTGAAAGACAGGAAAACATTTTTATCTATTAGTAACTATCAACGGCAACTGTCACCTAAACTGTCAACAAAGGTTTCCAGTTCACTTTCAGTCCGCATCGAAGGAGCTATATGGCTGAAAAATTAAACTTTCACTCATCCTGTATATCAAAAACGTTTTTCATACCCCCTTTTCGAAAATCTTTTTTGGTGGGGTTTTCAATTTCCAATGTAAGTTGATGCTTAATTAGGCTGAGAAAATTTATAACTTTTTAGTGATCACTGCTCGAACACTAAGCAATAGAAGTAAGTCACACATCGATCACTCCTTTATTTTTCCTTTCAATTGATCACTCCCAACTAAGCATGCTGACAAAAGATGTTGGTCAGGTGACGTTTTCTATTGAAGGACTAGTTGTTGATTTGATTTGACGAAATGGCATCGTAATTTAGAAAAATAAGAGACGACATTGTCGAATGCTTTGATAAGAACGCCAGGCAAGAAATAACAAAAACAATAGATTTGAAGAAACAATTCCTTCTTGTTCGAATTGATGAGGGAAATGTTTTGTGAAAAGACAAATGGAGATAACACTGTTTAGGTTGCTTTAAAAAAAAAAGATGAAAGAGTGTGAGAGCATTGGTGTGTCCCTTTGTGTGCACACGTGAATGCGTATGTGTATATGTTTTTCGGTGAGTGTATTTGCGAGCGTACGTGTGGGTGTACTAGCGTGCGTGCATGTATAAGAGTACATACATATCCGTATGTATCTGTATTCGGGTATGTGTGTGTATGTGAGAAAAAGAGAGAGAATGAGAGGGTTAAAGAAATAGTATGTGGAAGAGAGAGAGAGAGAGAGAGAGAGAGAGGGGGGGGGTTAAAGAAATAGTATGTGGAAGAGAGAGAGTGAGAGGGGCGAGAGAATGAGAGACAGGGACAGAGTTAGAGGAAGTGCATGTTAAAGAGAAAGAGAGGGAGTTGGAGAAATTGCTAGTGAGAAAAGATAGTGGAGATTAAAGAAGCTCAACTTTCAAAAACCAGACGATCCCAATAATCCTAAAAAGAAGAGTATACAACCAATGCATCCTCCCGATAGACACTTATGGAGCTGAAACATTGAATATAACCGAGAAACAGACCAGCAAACTTATAAGCGTGCAACGCTCGCATGAGAGAATCATGCTCAACCTAATATGCAGAGATCACAAAATAGCAGTGTATATCAGGAAGAAAATTGGAGTCAGGCACATCATAGAATATATCAAAAACTTGAATGGCAACGGGCAGGCCATTTTGCTGAATGCAAGACGACCAATAGACATCATGACTCACAACATGGATCCGTAGGGATCACATACGAAACCGAAGCCGAAGGAATACAAAATTGAGAGAGGATATAGACAAATTCAAAAAATACTTGCTCAGCGACGCCAATGATAGAGAAACGTGGTAAATCCTGGGGAAAGTCTATGTCCAACGACAGACGTTTAAAGACCAATGATGATGATGATGATGATGATGATGATGATGATGATGATGATAATGCAGCCCATGTCTAGTTGTGGATGGGTTTAGTGATTGATGATTAAATAGTTTTATCGTATCTCCATCTTTATCTTCTGAAGAAGTCAGGATCAACTGGCGAGTTGACAAATTTCATTTAGAAATCTATCAGATATTTGTTAACTAAAAGATCTGGATTTTTATTTTAATCGTTTATTGTCGGTTAAATCATTATCCACATAAATGCATTTGTTACATATATATATATATATATATATATATATATATATATATATATATATATATCATTGTGTCATCCAAAGACAGCTGTTTCGTTGTATTACAACTCTGCAGTGTGGCTATAGACTATCCATTATCCTATCCAGTACCTCAAGGTAGGATCGAAATCCTAGCTTCAGATCTGGAGGCTGCTCCACGGAACTGAGCGATCAGTAAGGTTGAATATAAGCAATATATTCATTTATTGCATCATCCATTAGATTACTTCATTCCATGTTGGAAGAGCATCGTATATATATATATATATATATATATATATATATATATATATATATATATGCGTGTTTGATTGTGTGCAGGCACCGTTATGTGTATGTATGGATGTGCGTATATAATACCGGTTCCCATGGACTCAATAACATCGAAGAGGTCAACATTCAACACTCCCAATTCTAAAGGAATCCATACATACTGAAAATAAGACATGGATTACAGATTTATTACAGGACTCATCCTATAACCACTTTAACTTGGGATTTCAACAGTCCATCACTGAAACCCCTAATCTCATCTCTTTTGATAATCTCATTGAAACCAGTCGAGAGAATTATTTTCTGCGGGCTGAAAAGTACAGCGATGAATACAAAACTTTTTTTACTAAATATCCAAGTTATCGAATACAAATTTATCCCCAGACAGTGTGGCTCTTCCTTACTTCTTACTTATCTCTTACACTTATATATATATATATATATATATATATATATATATATATATATATATATGTATATATATATGTATATATATATATATATATATATATATATGTATATATATATATACATATATATATATATGTATATATATATATACATATATATATATATATATATGTATATATATATATATATATGTGTGTATATATATACATATATATATATATGTATATATATATACATATATATATATATATATATATATGTATATATATATATATATAATGAACTGCAGCGGAATGATGGCTAAATGGCTACATTAGAAAGTACTGGAATAATTAAGAAGAGATTGTGAGCAAACTAAAATCAATACAGGACAATATATTAGGGAAGAAAGAGAGAAAGAGACAGGGAGATTTGTATAAAGAAGGTGGGTGAAAGAAAAAGAAAAAAAAACATGATTGGTGGCCAGGTGCAATAGTCGTATTAGTTTCTGTCTAGACTATTCAGATTAATGAGAAGGACATCTCTATTCATTGGAAGACAGTCGAATTCACCTTGGCAGAGATCTGTGCCCAAACGTTAACTATTAAATTCATATATTGTAGAATTTCAGAATTTTATCCCAGGGTAATAACTTCTGATTACACTTATTCCTTGCTATCTTTGTTATTGAACAATTATGAAATTATATTTCTATGGCTTGGTCTCAAGAAGAAATACACTTTACTGTAATTGGCACAACAGGACATGCATTTATTCATGTGGTTCTGAATGCCAATTTTCTAGAAAATGTTATTCTAATAGAATTGAACTGTTAAATGAATTAAAGTAGGTATTCCATTCATTCCTGTGGAAATGTTCAAAATCTCTCTATAACATTGAAAATGCTAACATTGCTATTTGGAAGGGAAAATGATATTAGCCCTGTGTAACATATTGGCAGAGATCCATGCTGATATATTAAATATTGAATTCATACAAACGAATTTTGGAATGTTATTCAAGGGGAGTAACTTCCGATTAAAGTTACTTCTTGCACTCCCTGTTATTTAAATTTCAATTCACAAAATATTTCCATTGAATTGTTCGACAGCATTTTCCTGATATCTGAGATATACAATAAAATTTTATCAAATACAGTTATTAGAAATCTATCTAGAAAATATTGGACATTTGTGCTATTATTGAATGCCAAGTTTATTACTTAAAGGTTAGAGTGGTTACTTCCAATATATATATATATATATATATATGTATATATATATATATATATATATATATATATATATATGTGTGTGTGCGTGTGTTGTGTGTATTTATGTGAGCACCTGTACGTGCGTTTACAATGAGAGCAAAATGTATCCTATACGTTGGAAAAAAATTATTTCAATATACTTACACAAAATATTATTGTACAAAATATTCAAAATTGACATAGTTTTTGACCGAAGATTTATATTAAGGAAACAAATACAAAAAGAAGTAGATAAATCACAAAAGATGAACAATAGATAATCCGTTACATTACGAAAAATAATTCATCATTAGGCAGTAATTCTTCTGCGAGTAAACACAGTTTTCCAATTTTTCAGGATACGACGATATCAATTTTTTGCGGGTTTCAATCGGTATTTTAGCCTATTCTTCTCGACGAATTACTTTCAGATCAGTGAAGTTTCTTGAATTCCTCTCTCTCATATATATATATATATATACATACATACATATATATATATATATATATATATATATATATATATATATATTTATATATATATATGTATAGTTTTCATTTATTTTAATCGTTTTTGAGAAATATCCTAAATGAAAAATACACACAATTTTTTGTAGACTTTTTTTCAGGAGGTGCAAATGTAGGCCCTATAAAAATCGACAAAATCGATAATTCTATCATTTGTTATCGATTATCTGAAGTGGAAACCTTTTAACGTTGATAATAATACATTTGGGTCCATAAATTCAACGCGGAATTCAAGTAAGGAAACTGACTCTACCACTCCATAAGTTTAAGATTCTTCTTCTGCAAGCATTCCATCATCACCTTCAGGGGCATGCACAGGATTATTGCCCTGTTGTCATCTCAATACCTTTACAGCTTTGGGATACGATCGCCAGTATTCGTCCAAGTTCTATCGATATATAACAACAACCATCTACTTTTGAATCATATTAGAGCATAAACATAATATTAATCTATCTCCACAAAACCTTACTGTTAGTTTGGTGTTGGTACCCAACATTATTTTTTCTACATGTGTTACTCATCGTATTCCGACTGAATAATTCTGTTTCTCTCCACAGAATTCACCTGGGAATCTCAAGAGAACACAGTCATCTCCATGTGCTTTTTGGCAGTTGTCAGACAAACATGTTTTATCATCATCATTACCATCATCATCAGCAGCATTTTAGCGCCAATCTTCGAACATAAACTTCGCAAGTTCCCTCTATCATAGGTGCTGCAGAGCTAATACTTGTCTTATTCGTCAAGTCATCTAATTTTTGGCGGCCACACTTTTGCATATGATCTGTGGGGTTCTATGTTATGAGTCGCGATGTTTAGCAATTGCCTAAAATTCTTGCTGTATGGTCAGCCCATTGCCATTTGAGTTTCTCAATGGTTTATACGGTATGTCCAACTCCTGCTTTTCTGTTATATTCATTGCTATCTTGTGATCTCTCGATGCGATGCTAATCATGTGTCTCTCCTGTGTATGTATGTTGCATAGTTCTCAATGTGGGGGTCGTTTGGTCTGATTTTCCGTTCCAGCCTCATTCCAGGTTACTATTGAGTGGATCCATTGTTTATATACTCTTCTTTTTAGGACCCATCGGATTTTCTTGTTCTTCGAGGTGGAGCTTACTATTTTTCTACACTGGTGTATTTCTTGGTGATAGACAATAATATTTATTCCGTGTTCTTGTGAACAATTAATGAAGACTTTCCCAAACATTTATGAATGTCTCTACATGTTGTTATTGGACTCACCATCACTTTATGCACAGTATTTCAAGCAGCACTAACCTGGAAGAAAGTCAAGATCGAGACAGACACTTGGTCGAATGATAAGTCTTGAATCCGCAGCTTGTGTTTCCGAAATTGAAAATTGAAACATTCATTTAACTCATGATTACCTATATCCAAACCCATTATTGAGAAGCAACGTGATCAATTCTCGAATGTCTTGTGGAAACTATTCCCGTTTTGGCAGAGTCATACTTCAAGTGTCTCTGGAAGATAATAAAACCGTGCAATGAGATTCTTGTTCCTGGGTTGTGAGTGTTATTTCCTAATTACGCATGTGCAGAAAATATAGACATTGGTTACTTAATTTTTGTTTAGAAGGAACGATCGTATGAAATTGTTTTTCTTACATCATGCGATCAAAAATGTGCAAATTTGCTAGTTTTATAACTGAAAGTAAGTAGATATCAAATTGCCAGAGTCATAGTCATAAAAGGGAAGTACAAAAAGAATAAGAGACATTTTTCTCACATTTTAGACACAATCAATCAGAAAATAACATTTATTACCCAGGAACGAAAATCTTTTTAGAAGTAGCATAGTATAATTGAAGCATGTGCAATACAATGACGTCAACACTGGTTGTGAATGCTCTGTAACAGTTATTCGCACATTTTTCCAACCAATCCTGCCCAATGATCAGAATTTTCAGCCTTCTATCCCCCAAACTAAAAATTTATATTAGCAACATCATCATCGTGACCTTCCTTAGGATTCTCTAGACTTCTCGATCATGTGCGTCGCAAAACTGTCTACACTTCTTATTTTCTTCGTCTGACATTCTCGCAACATGACCAGCCCGTTGCTATTTAAATTTTTCATAGGTTCTGACGATTTCCCCAATTTTTTTCTCTTCGTCCTCTCAATTGATGCGCTGGGCTGCCTAGTGATCTCTCCTGGTGATGTTGAGCCTGACTCCCTCATGTGTACGTTGCTTGGTTCTCAGTTTGAGGGTCAATCTTCCGGTTGGATTCCATGTTTCAGTTCTGTAAGTGACTACTATGGGGGTATTGGTTGTATACCCTCCTTTTTAGGGCAACAGAGATTTCTTTGTTCATGATGGCTGAGCTTATCAACTTACAATGATTTTTCGCTTTATTTCTTCTTCTTTTCAGGATTCCATGGCAATTCATTTTGAAGGTATATGCAATGGTTTACTTCCTTCAGTTCAGCATTTTCAACTTTGATCATTGTGCATTTGGCCTCAATGTGTTTGTTGTACACGACATTAGCTTTACTTGAGTTCATGCAGAGACCTACTTTCATACTTTCTTTATTCACTTTGTCTAGCATTATTTGGAGATCATGAAAGCTCTCGGCAAAAAGGACAATGTCGTCAGCAAATCTGAGGTTACCTAGGTATTCACCTTCTGATTCCTTTATTTTCGCAGTCTAGGTCTCCGAAAATCATCCTGAGGTAGGATGTGAAAACTTTTTGAGAGCTAACATCGCCTTGTCTTACCCCTTTTTCGAGCTGGAAGGGCGCAGAGTCTTTATGCAGTTTTATAAAGGAACTGCTGTGTCAATAGATATGTTGCAGTACTCTGACTTTGATGGGGTCTACGCCTTGTATTGTGGTAGAATTAATTGGAGATTTCTACTGAATCGAAGGTTTTCTTGTAGCCGACAAATGCTACAGCGAGTGGAATTTCATATTTTTCTGCTTTCTATTTTAGTTGATTTACCAAATGGGGATGATCAATGGTCGAGTGGCTCCTTCTGAAGCAAGTTTGTTCCTGTGGTTGGTTCTCACCTCGTGCTTTGGTGATCACTTTGGTAAAAAGTGTGAAGAGGAAGTCGAGTGAAATTATCAATCCATACTTTTTGAAAAATCTTTTGCGTTCCCTTCTTTATATAACAGCATCATGATTGCAGTGTTCTAATCTTCTGACACTTTGTTCGAAGCATAGGTTGATTCGAGTGAAAAATCGGTGGTCTCTACAGGAACAGGAATATCCCATTTTTAATCACGATACTCCTATTTCCTGCTCAACTGTATTACATTTAGTCCGTCACATTGTGAAAAAAGGTAAGTCAGGGACGCAACAATTAAAACATCCAAGGTCAATTTATATACACTTTGAAATGGAATTGAATCCCACCTAGGATTTTGAAATCCCCCGGGGTTAATCCTACCTCTACTGATTGAGAACTTCTGTTCTCATTACTTTCAGATCAATCACTGAGTGCTCTTCAGTGTGCTTACGAAATTACAAGATTTGAATAGATTAACAGCGTTCGTAAGGAATTAAGTGGGTCCAACAGATAGATAGATAGATAGATAGATTGATTGATAGATTGGTTAAAGAGACGTAAACAGCGTTCCTAAGAAATGAAGAAAGGTTGAATCCTAATAAGAGAGAGATAACACGGGAGGCAAAGGGTTGGTAAAGATAAAAATACACAATATGTAGATCGGGCAAAGAAAGAGGACTGTTCTTTTTTTACGTCACATAGATAAAAGTGAATACAAAAAAGAAAGAAAGAAAGAAGACAGTGTTTATGATTAATGTATAGACTTCACTTATGTAATTATAACTTTTTCATTTCTCAATGAATCATATTGCCTTTCGTGCGATATTCTTCGTTTTATTTCTATTTCGGGCGTTTTACCAGGGATCAACTCCACTGGAAAGAAATAGTTATATTATAGATACAAATGCTGACAAATGTTTCGAAATGCTGTCAAAATTTGTACATACGACGTTGCAGAAAATTCAACAGAAACTTATTTTTTCTTGTTTCTACAAAACTAGTCAATGTTCAGCATTGATTTTACATTACGGGAAAGAGGAACCAAACTATTTATCATGGATTGTACATCCGGCAGGGGCTCAAGAATAGATCGGTAGATGACAACTGAAAGAACGCGAGGGAGCTCATTTGTCCGAACATGATATAGAATGTTAATAAAACATTTCTGAGTAACATGACGATATTTAATACTTTAATTATTAGTAACCGTCGACCAAAACTGTCACCAAAACGAGTTTATCACGTTTTTATCCAGTTTTTCAGGTTGGTTTGGCTGACTGACTATGTATATACGGATCACACATGCAGGTGCGCTAATGAAACTAAAGGATTGAACATTTCAATTTCCAATCCCCAAGTCAAGATAAACACTTCTTTTTGAGGGGTTCCTTAAGCAGCTTTTTAGTGTGTGTGTGTGTGGGGGTCAATGTGCTAAGTAAACTTATGCTAAATTGGTCCTTTAGTTTGTATCTGGCAGCATTAACGCTCACTCAGTGGAAATTCAGGCTTTTTTAGCGATCACTGACCAACAAAAGGCGAGAGAAGTAGGTTATTTTTTGGTAACCTCTTATTCTAATTTCTAATTGATCAACTCCAACGTGGTATGCTGCCAAAAGACGTTGGTTGCATGACAGTCTCTATCAAGTGACTAACCAGACCTGTTTTCATAGTTTTTCCAAATTGTAAGTATTGATATTTTTTCTTAATTACTTCATTCTGATTTTTTACCAGTTTTTTGTTGCAATCAAACAACCATAGCCATCAAAGATGGTGAAATGCTCTATTCTTTTCTGTGTGCATGTATTTGTTTGTTAGTGCGCTTGTTTGTGTGTTTGTTTATGTGTTTTAGTGCTCCCGGCCATATTGTTTAGTCCACAGACAGTAAGAATTGGCAACAGTACTCCGCTAGACGCGTTAAAAATTTCTTTCATCTTTTATTTTTTGAAACAAAGTCTTTGATCTTTCGGGGGTCTCATTCTAACAAGTTTATTGATAACATCTAGATTCTACAGAACCTGGATGTATGAAATATTCATTGGAATGGTATTTTAGATGTTTTCCTAATAATAATGTCATGAATAGATTTTATTCTATGATGGAATTTCATTTTATATGACTTTAAATTATGAATTCTGCATTTACCGTCACGGGTATATTTGACATTGTAAATCCTGTGTGTGGGTTTTGATTGCAACAAGCCTGACCAACCAAAGACCTATTTTGAGTTTGAATTCGAATTGCTAGCCCTAAAACACACAAATAAAATAAACACTTAGAGAAAACGGGGCTGTTGCAAGAATTGAACCTGCAACTGATAGGGTAGCTGCTTCAACATTTATGTTGTCTAGGGCAAGTGATACATTAATCGTGTAATGATCATTTGAAATATGAGTTGTTTTTCTTAAATCTATTATAAAGCAATTTAAAATCATTTTGTCAGATCATATATATCCATCTCTTGATACATGACTGGTGCATTGAAAGAAACGAAGAGACTTAGAATAAGCAAGATAAGAATCAAGAGTGAAAACAGTTATTTGAGTATTTGCACTAACTGTGGCAGGTTAGTTCAATGGCAGAAGCATACATATTCAAGAAGCGAAAGGATGTAGATCCAACGGAATGTCGTGGAAAAGTCAACAATATGGAAAAAGGAAAAAGTCATGACATTACTTAATATATCTAAAAATTTTATTGAAGAGTGTGATAGCTTGTTTCAGCCATGGACCCCTGGTTTCGTTGGAGATTACAGAAATGCCCGGATGATAATCCAGGTAGATAAATTGTTGGGTAAGGGTTTTTCATTACTCTGTATTTAAGGGGTACAGTTTTGCTGTAAGTTAGGTCTCTAGACAAATTGATGTCCTTTTTTTTATTCGATAAGGTTGTTTCAGGGAGGGAAAATAAGAGTGTGTTGGTGATGTTGGTAGTTGGGGGAAAGATAGGTTTAGGGTTTTTGTGGGGTGACGAATCGGTAAAGGGGTTCTCCGATAATATGTGTGTCAGAGGATTCCGAAAAAATCATACCTCTAGCTGACATCAATTTTGTCGTCGGCACTTGAGTGAAGTGATATTTGTTGTTGTTTTGCGATTATTTATATTGATGGACGTAGAATAAGATGAAAAATAAGACGCTATCGAAAGACGAATTATCTAATGCTTTATACTGGACTGATGACTTGCTAAGACAAGATATCTTCTTCATAGTATCGTTCAGACAACTTGTTAAGACAAGTTATTTCGTCCACTGCAATGTACTGACAACTAGCTGAGACGAGTAATCTCGTCCTTGGCAGTGTACTGACAACTTGCTAAGACGTGTCATGGCCTTGGCCCGACTATTCGAAAAAAACAGGTTATTTAGTCCCTGACAGTAAACAGGTCAGAATACCTCAAACGTTCGAGGAAGATAGGTAAGATTTTTATTTAATGGAGGCGTCCTTGCCCCTCTATAACAGATTCTCTGTCGGTAGGCCTGGTCACATATCTTTTCTCGGCAGTTTTGTCAGATTACATGAAACATGGTAGAAAGGAGTTTCTCGATATAATTCTTCTTTCGTAGAAAAAAAATCTTCCACTTAGGACCACGGGATCTGGCAATAATGGTGTTCTTATTTCATGTTTTAAAATCGATTTTCTCGGCTGTTTTATGCCAGATATACTTGGTATTCGACATAAAGGTGTTCCTTGATGAGCTGTTTCTTACCAAAAATTACATCCAACTCAGGGACACGCGATCTGGTAATGATGGTTTTTAAGCTGATAGTGGACGTCTCGTTGAACTCTCACTTCTCGTTTTCTCTCCGATGGATATTATTGTCTCCTCCCTTATTTTTGTTCAAAAAACCACTATTCTCTACTATATGAGGTACGTTTTCGGAAATGGTTTCATGTCCGAACATATTGAGCGACCAAAGGTAAATGGGATCCAGGTTCACCTCGTAATTCTTGAGGTGTCGCCCAAGGACTGTCAACCGTATTTTTCAATATAGAATCCGTCAGTATCTTTTGAAAGCATTTTGGGTTGGGTGTGATCAACTGAAAAATCTAAAAAGAAGTGATCAAGAAATATGTTACTTTTCATGCCTTTGGGGGCAGTGATCACTGAAAAAGTTTAAATTAAAAAAAACTGGTCGACACAAAACAAGGAATCAATTGAGCATAAACCGGCATGACAAATTGAACCCCCAACAATAAACATACCCTGGTGATGGGGGGTTCCGAAAAGATAAAAATGATAAGAAATATAAAGGAATGGAAATCTAAATTTTCATTCTCTTGCATGCACACGTGATACATACGTACAGAGTCAGTCAGACCTACTTGAAAACTGAGAGAAACCAATGTTGACAGATTTGGTGACAGTTTTTGTTGGCAGTCTCTGTTAACGAACCTAAAACAAGTTACCTCGCTCTTCGCATTGGATTGATGGTTTAGTAAGTCGACTTATCCCGTCCGTTGCATCGGCCTGACACTTACTCAAAGGAGCTATCTTGTATGTGGCATTGACCCAGGCGACTTCCTAAGACGAATTAACTCGTCCATGATATTGGCCCTGGCGACTTGCTAAAACTAATTATCTCGTCCGTGACATTGACCTCGGTGACTTGCCAAGACGAATCATCTCGTTTGTGGCATTGGCCAGGCGACATGCTTTGACGAATTATCTCGTCCGTGACTTTGGCCCTGGTGACTTGCTATGACGAATTAACTCGTCCATGACATTGGCCCGGTGACTTGCCAAGAAGTTGAAACCATTTATGACATGTTCAACAACAGATGGATAGATATACACCAAGTGTAATTGAGAGATAAGTGAAAAGATAGATATAAGCAATTTTAATCTTTTCTTGAGTAAATTGATAAGTATGGCAAGCAAGTAAAAAAATACAGAAAGTAATGTAAAAACCCCAAACGAGTCCAAGACCTGGTCTGTTAAGTTACTGAATTGAAACCATCGAGTGAACATTGTTTTTTTGGCAGCATGCTGTGTTAGGGTGATCAATTGAAATATTCGAAAAAGAGAGATCAGTAAAAGAATTACTTCTCTCGCCCTGTTGTTTGGCAGAGATCACTAAAAAAAGTATGAATCTTCGAGAAAGTTGTACATTGCACAGCATAAACTAGGGACCAATTTAACATAAGATTACAGCCTTTTAGCTCCATTGGTGTGGCCTATACGTGTGGAATATTTATACATACATAGCTAGTCTGCTAGCCAGCTGGTCCAACTAAGAAAAAAACGAATAAACCGATGCTTATAGTTTTGGTGACAGTTTTTGTCAACGGTTTCTAATACGTCACGCAATTTTTAAAAAAGCGAGCAAATTAAAAATACGGCAAGCAAACGAAAAAGACAAGCAAACTGAATTGAGGAGCATGAATGTTTACTTACATTCAGACTCTGCTACACTCGCGAAGAAGGTTGATTGAACCTTAGCCATAATGAAATCAGTCAATTGAGTGAGCTACCACTGTCTGCTATCAAAAGTTCGATTTGGTAAAAGTCAAAAAGTGATAAATCTGATGGCTGCAGTGAAACTAAAGATGAATTATCATTTCGTTTTAGCATTTAGTCCCGGTTCAATGGTATTAATAATGTCCGGTAGATGAGGTGGGGGCTGAGTTTTCATCCACTAAGCGATAATTCTTTTGTAGTTGGTAAGTCAGCTAGTGTATCAATGAAAACACCTTTATGAAGAAATTCATGAGAGAGTATATGATTATCGAATGTCCATTGAAGCATGTAAATATTTGTAAAAATATATTGGAAAACTCAATGAAGTATTCTACTCAAATGTAGTTCATAGAAATGCCTAAGGGCAGAGTCTGTCTGGCAGTTTCATTATTGCCTTTCAAATGAAGAGAAAAAAATATTCCAAAGATGAGATAAAAAGTTTAAAAAATAAGAAGGGTATTTTAGATAAGGGGGAATCTTTGAATATAAATTTCAAATTTAATGAAACGGAAACAAAAACACCATAATTGCAATTTTTTTTCTTTCGAAAAAGCTCACTTTGAATCAGATTTGGAATACGCAGCCGACTATGTCCGCCATTTTAATATCCCGAACAACAGGTTTTGCTCCAGTGAGCAGTACGCATGCGCATGGGGTTACTTGAAGCAATTTGTATGCAGTTGGTTAATGGTAAAATCTGTTTTTCTTTTTTTTTGTATTTTAGATTCAATGAAACTTTGTAATTTCCATCCCCGTTTCTCTTAAAGAAAGAACACTTTCCCAACAGATTACTTTTAAGTCCCAGTGAAGCGCTCCTGTAGTCTGGGTTCATTCATCTAGGAACTACATACCTAGTCTATGAGAAGTAATGCTTTTTATCTGAAAATGTAGTCATTACTCCGGAACCATAATCATTCAACACAACAGCGTTTATTCCCCGGCCCTAACAGTCAACATTTAGAATATGTTGATTCGTAGGTGGAAATATAATTTTGTTCAGATATACGTCTGTGAAATAAAGTTTGAGATATATGTGTTCGGTCGTGTCTTTTGGTCGGTCTGTCTATTCAAATGATATCTATAAAAACACTAAATTGATTTTTGTTGAAGGAAGGTCAAAGGGGTAAGGAAGAATTGGTTAATTTTTGGTAAAAATCCGGAAAGATTTTTTTTTTTTGCAATTTATTTTCTAATGGATTGATGCTTAAGCACACGATATCTACAGAAGTTCTCAATAACTTTAATTGGAATTGGGTTGGGGGGGGGTCTCAATTAACTATCAAAAAAAGAACTTCAGGCGTACAGTTACCTCCCTTACGTTGTAGCTATATGTCCACGCTACATAACAGCGCCAAAAGTCCTTGTCTCACCACATGATACCTAAGTGGAAGAGCGACCAAAGAAGTGATCAATTTGTGGGCGGATCCACAATTACTTCCTATGACAATGGTGTTTGGAGAGGCATGAACCTAGAGAACTTCCGAGTTAAATAAAGTATTTCATACTAAGGTCGTATGATGAGAACATGGTCGAATTAAATCTTTATTTGGTGGATACTAAAACAAAAAATATAATCTTTTTAAATCAAGAATAAGGGATAAAGTCGTTGTAAATTACCAGTTTAGCAGTTGATATCATCCCTATTTGTATCAGATGGTTCGGAAAGTAATGGCACATTTTTGGAGATGGAATAAAAACTTCAAATGTGCCAATATTCAAATTCATTCGTCATGAATATTATCTTCATCATTAACAATGATAGAACACCGTTTCGGAAATTATTTTTCTATACGTTGATTATAGAACTTGAATGTCAAATATCCATTATAAATTCTTGAAATAAGGTTAGACAATCGCAGGATAATTCATTTTTTCAAGAATGAATTAAAAGTGGGAATTTATGGAAAACAAGCCTGACTGCTACAAGATTGAACTCTGCTACTTCTATTCCCGTTGAAGATGATTACTGCATCTTTGTGATATATATATATATATATATATATATATATATATATATATATATATATATATATATATATATATATATGTATCACGAAATATATATATATATATATATATATATATATATATATATATATATATGCAGAAAGCACAAAATGTTAATATTCACCGGGTATATATCCTTGGAATTCTTATTTCTATATAATGATAGCTCTGTTTGCTATGTTATACACTGTGATTAAACATTTACAACAGACAAAATCTGTTTTCTATTTATTGTATTTTTAAAAACGGAGAATATATATTATAAATTATGAATAGTAAATTTGTGAATACATGATATTTGTCAGTTCAGCTCAGTTGGTAAGAGAGCCACCCAGCAATCACTTGCTCATGATATCCGATTTCAGAGGGGAAATGCAGTAAGGATGCGTTGAGCTCCAATCTTCCAGCAAAGTGGACAATATTCCCTTGAGCAGAGCTACAGGTAGCCAATTAAAACTTGACTTTATAGTCCTGTTCATTGTGAAACTTGACTTAATGTCAAACTGGTGGAACTTGAATTGGCGTGAAAGTTGTGAACGTTCTTCCTTCCGACGGACTCGGGAACACCTCACCAACCTTCAACCCAATACACTGCAGTGGTGGTATACGACAAAACGTTGTCAATAATTAGAAAGCATTAATTGGTTGTGGCCTTTAATTAAACATGGCTCAACGGGGGATGGATTCCTAAATACACATCACTGTGTATACTTCAATACGGCCACCAACCAGCAGCTTGACTTATTCTCAGGTCAGTCAAAATTGGCTTATACTTTTGCTTATATAAGTACAGCGTCGATAGATGCATTTTAGTGAATGACAATGCCTGTTGATTCAACCATTCATTACTATGGTTTTGTATGAAGTGCTATATATGTAGTTAACAGTTCATATTATGTATTAAGAATCATTGATTCGTCATTGATTCGTCATTGCTGAATAGAATTTTTTCTTTTACGATATGAAAATAACGATTTGTATATTGGAGATCAGAGAAATTTTGATATCGTACCTCTAAAAAATGGATCTGGGCGCAAATTCCAGAACTAATTATCTAAACATAATCTAAAGTTATCTTGAAAAGATAGAACTTTTATCTAAGAACCATTTCAAAAGATATTAGCATAAGAGTTGGTCTTAGTTGGCCCAAAATGACCCCCAAAAGAACTGTTCTGAAAAAATAGAATAAATTGTTAGATGGTACTAAGAGGTATACTCATTCAAATTCTCAGGGTTGTAGCCCCCAAAATATGCCCACGGGCGCCTGGGAACACGCAGACGAGCCAAAAAAAAAAAAAAAGAATTTGATACCCAGTTAGTTGGACGAGCTATTTGAGGTGTCACGGTAATTCGATGTTCCACTGACAGCTGACCAAGTGCCATAAATCATGACGTCTTTATGGCAAAAATAAAGGATTTGGCTTATATTTGGGTCAGTCGATTTGATAAATTTTATGTACAATACTGAACTCCTCTTATAATCACGGTCGACTTATATCCAAGATTATACTGTATTCATTCTTGTATACATGCTTGTGTGCGTGCTCTATGGGAAATGGTTTCATCAAAGAATCTAAAAGACGCATCGAAAGTATTGGTGCTTATGACCAGCAGCAGAACATAGAGGCTTAGCAACAAGAAGCCCTTGAGTGAACCGAATGGCTTCCACGACGTCTATCGTGACTTCAATGACCTTTATGGTTGAGACGAAACTCTTCAATGAGGTAACACTCAATACCGAGACAGCGTTAACAATGAGAAGCCATTTAAAAGTTAACAACATTGATGAACTAAACGGCGAGGAAGGTGAGATGTTATATATTCAGATAGCATAGTACCTGCCAAAAATGGTGTGATTATTTACTTATAAACCGGCAGATCTATGTACGATTGGAGAGTATGCGTTCCACAGTACTAGGTCTAGAGTGCAGCATATGTGCGCTCATTTAAAGGTGATCAATACAACACACACACACACATATATATATATATATATACATATAGGAACAATATGTGAACAATAGGGAATGAAATACACTCAGGAGTAAGAGTGTATGGAGACTAATTAGTTAATCCATATATTAATTAATTTTTGCGCTATACATATTTCAAGGGGTGTTCCCATCTTCAGTAGCATGGTGTGTGTGTGTGTGTGTGTGTGTGTGCTTGTGCATGTGTTCGTGCGTGTGCATGTGCGTGTGTGTGCATTTGTGTGTTCCTTTCAGCAGTTGAAAAGTTTACGTAGATAATAGATTCAGAATCACATGTTTTGCATGGGGAGCAAAAATGAGAATCAAGGAGAATTCCTCCAGGATCATCATGATGTGAGGGACTTTGTTCTGTCTTATTCATTATCCATTCGCCGGATATATTCGGTCAGGATATTGGGGGTACGGTGCCAAGTGAGAAGCTGTTCGGAAACAGCGAAATCTAATGAAAATAGATTTTTAAAAAATACGGATTCTAGATCTCTTTCATAGTTATAATAAATAATCTCCCTTGGAGTCTGCTCTTTAGAATTATCTAGCATGAAAATGATGGTAGCCTGACCCATGACTTTCGGCAAACATGCACCTTTGGAACCGGGCATTGTCCAAGTGAATAAAAATTTCGATTTGTGTCTGTGGATAATTGGACGAGGGGGTCATTTTATCGAGCGAAGAATTATCCCAGTCGCCGGCGACTCAGGGACTAGATAACCATAAAAATCTCCCGATTTGTAAGTTAATGCTTATTGTCTGGTTTTATTTTCATGGACAGAGAACAAGAGAATAGAGACTAGATTTTCACCCACTTTTTCTGGCTGGATGCACCGATTTTCAACATGGCGACACACTCTAAACGCTCTTAATGTACGTCGATCAATAAAATCATAGGCAGACGATATATTTGTCCCAGGAGTGAGGATACGACTCAACGGGTGAAAACTTTGTTCTTTTTATCAATTTGCCCAGGAGAAGTTGTCTGGACACCGGCCGATAAGTCTTGACCGACATTTTTTATATCTAATGCCGCGTAAAACGTAAAAACGAAAGATAGAATTGTTTAGAAGACTTTAATGCATTTGCTTAAAGGCATGGTGAATAGAGACAGAGATAAAACTTGCGTTTAGGCGTTACTTACAATAAATCAAGTTTGGCTCACGGCTACATTTATGGAGCTCTGATGGGAAGAACTAGTTAAAGTTGGTTGCCTTAGAATCGAAGAGAGCTGAGAGTTCATGGTTTTCTAACAAAGCACTTATTGATAATGATTACATTATTATGGCTCCTTTGGGGATTCAAAAGAGCCGTTGTATCGAATTAACCGTTTTAACGGATAGGTTTATTCAAAGAGTATTATTAACGAGAAGCCAAAAAGTCCACAACAAAAATTATTTGTATCACCCTTTCAAAGTTCGATGCCCAATATACAGTTTACAGGTCTGTAAATGAAATAAATGAACCAAAAATTATCAGGTCTGGTTATTCACTCAATTGAAACCATCGGGTAACTGACGTCTTTTGGCAGCATGTTTTGTTTGGGGATGATGAATAAAAAAATGAAAAAGGGCAAGTCAAAGAATTAGTTACTTCTCTTGCGTTTCGTTGGGTAGTGATAACTTGAAAAAAAAGTCGGAATTCTCAATAAACACTGCTTGATATACTTGGAGGGATCAATTTAGCATAATTTACATTGAAAATTGAAGACCCCTAAAAACCTATTTAGGTGAAGGGAAATTCTTTTATAGACATCATCATTATCATCAGTCTTTTATGGCCCATCGCCAGATCTCTTTTTCAAGGGTGTTGTGGAGCCAATACTTTCTGAACTGGTCTAGTTCGTATTTCAATCTTGTAATCTACCCACCTTGGTTTCGTTTGTGATCTCAGGGGATCCATGTTGTTAGTTGCAACGTCCATTGGTTGTCTGCCATTTTTGTCACATAGCCAGCCCAGTACAATTTGAGTTTTCTAATGGATTCTGTTTATATATATATATTTTATCATATTGTGATCTATCCGTGTGAGGTTGAGCATGATCCTTTTATGTACACGTTGTATAGTTCTCAGTTTGAGCGTTAGTCTCTTGGTTAGGTACCATACTTCACCTCCATAAATGACCGCTGGGAGGATATGTTGGTCATATACCCTTCCTTTTAGAACTAATGAATTTCTCCTATTCGTGAAAATTGAGCTTGCCCAACCGAAGAATGGTTCTTGACCTGATTTCATCTTCTTTTGGAGATTTCATAGAGATTTGTTGCACCTTGTAGATGAAGTGGTCTACTTTCTCCAGTTTTGCGTTTTCAATTTTGATCATTGTGTGTTTATTTCCAACGTGTTTGTTGCACATGACATTTATTTTGTTGAAGTTCATGTGAGATCGACTTTCTTGCTTTCTTCATTCAGTTCATCTAGCATCGGAGAGCATTAAGGGTCTTGGCAATCCTCTCTATTCTGATTCCTTCATGCCTTTCAGTCTAGTCTCAGGGCAGGCTGTGAAGAGTTTGGATGAACTGGTATCACCTTGTCTTAACCCTTTCTAGAGCTGCCGGAGTAAATGTTCAAATTTTTAGCCCTTTAACTCCAGTTGTGTGGCCTGTAAACATGATATATTCATACATAGCGAGTCTGTCAGTCAGCTCCACCAACATGAAAACTGAAAATTGCTTGTGCTTAAATGTATGGAAATGTTAGTTTTATTTACCATTTCGGTTAAACGTGACGGGACCAACGTAGCAAAGTGCATAATCCCCAAAATAATTTGAAAGTCAATTCTAGACCTGGAAAATTAAGTAATGATTGTTGTTATTGATGTTGCTACAGTGAAATTTGGACTGAAGGTTGACAAAAAATATAACCAGAAATGTTTTGGTTTTATCAGATATTCAATTTGATCAGTCTACTTTTTCCATACTCTTCCAAGTGCACTGATGATTATGGGCACAACTTTGAATTAGATGTTCTGCATATTACTAAACTATTTTTTTTTTGTTGAGTTTTCAAACTCGATTTTCTAGAACAAAATCCCATTACTCCCAAGAAGTAAGTGTATATAACCAAATCATCCTCTTGATAGTCTCCTATGGAGCTGACACATGGAATCTAGAATTGACTTGAACCAAAAGATTGAGCTTCGAAGCGAGAATCATGCAACATGCACTGGAGAGAATCTTGGTCACCATCTCATTTATATATTAAAAGACAACATAATATAACAGAAAAAAAAACTGGAGTCAGAGATATCAGAGAATCTTTTGGAAAACTCAAATGGCAATGGGCTGGTCACGTTGCAAGAATGGCAGGCAACCAATGGACCTCACGACTTTCAACGTTGATAACCAGAGATCATACTCTTCAGTTTCCATTTCAAGAATAAAGTTTTATTCCTTGCTTTTTCAGTCTTGCTATCACGTGCACACGTTTGGATTTATGAAAGAGAAGCCAGTCAGGTCTACAAGGTGTGAGTCAAAATTGCACGCATGCGACTCAGGCCGTGCTTTGATAGACAAACTAGTCGTGAGTTTGGTTAGGGCACTGGAAACCATTTCAAAGGAATCTTCCGAATCTCAATTATTATTGGTGTCGGACATCAGGGTGATATTTTGAATCAAACGCGTTCTCTCTTTCTTTCCTTCAACCCGTCTCTCTTTCACTCCTATCTTTGTAATGTTTTAGAAACTGTCAACTACACCTGTCACCAAAACTCTCAAATAGATTTTTTCAGTTTTCAAGAAGTTTTGGCTGGTTATGTAAGTATGTATACATGTAAGTATGTATCAGGCGTAGAGTCTGCAGCAAGTGAGCTAAAAGGCTGAAATTTCAAACATTCACTCCTCGTTGTCTTCAGAAATTTTTTTGTCTCCCCTAAACAAAAAGGTTTTCGATGGGGGTTCAATTTACAATATAAGTTTATACTCGATTAGTTACTAAGAAGTTATCACTCGATTATTGAAAATTCGAACTTAGACTTGAAAAAAAGGTGAGAGAAGTAACTTATTTATTGATCACACCTTATTCCAATTTACTAATTGATCGACCCCAGCGTGGCATGTTGCCAGAAGATATTGACAGTTTCTGCTGAGTGAGTAACTGGACCTGTTTTACTTCTTCATTTATTGACTAGTAACGTTTTCAAATCTTTATTTGATCTCTAATCTTGTGTGTACGTATTTATTCATTTAGTAGTAACGTTTTCAAATCTCTATTTATTTGTAACCTTTTTTACTTCTCTATTTTATTAACTCGTTACGTTTTTTTTAATATTTGTAAGCTTTTTTGTTACATCTTTATCAATTCATTAGTGACGTTTTAAAATCTGCATTTATTTGTTACCTTATTCTCATCTTTATTCATTTATTTGTAATGTTTTCAGACTTACATATTTGTGACCTTTTTTTACATCTTTATTTATTTCAAAAATTTTCAAATCTTTTTCTCATTTGTAATCTTATTCTTACATCTGTATCCATTCATCTATTTATAAGTAACGTTTCCAAATCTCTATTTATTTGTAACCCTTTTTTTTATATCTTTATTTATTCATTAGTAACGTTTTTCAATCTTTTTTTATTTGTAAGCTTTTTTTAAACATCTTCATCAATTCATTAGTGACGTTTCCAAATCTTTATTTACTTGTTACCTTTTTCTCATCTCTATTTGTTTATTATTAACGTTTTCAGACCTTTATCTATATGTGACCTTTTTTGATATCTACATTCACTACTGACAATCTCAAATCTTTATTTATTTCATTCATCTATTTATTAGTAACGTTTTCAGATCTTTATTTATTTGTACTTTTTTTATATCTACATTCATTTATCAGTGACGTATTCATGTCTTTATTCATTTGTAACTTTTTTTAATATCTGTATTCATTTATTCGTGACATGTTCAAATCTTTATTTATTCTTAACATTTTTTACGTCTTTATTCATTAATTAGAAATATTTTCAATTTTTTAATTTGTAGCCGTTTTTACATTTGTTATAAAAGTATTTTGATCATTATCTATTTGTAATTTTTTTCACGTCTATATTTATTCATCAGTACTGTTTCCAATTTTGTGGTCTCTCCATGTGAGGCCCAGCATTATTCTTTCATGTACATCCGGGAAAAGACAAGAGTTAGAGACATATATAGAATCCATAAAAAATCTCAAATGGCGGCGGGCTGGCCATGTTGCAAGAATGGCAGATAATCGATGGACATCACGACTCACAACATGGATTCCCGGAGACCACATGCGCAACCGAGGCCGGAAAAATGTTAGATGGAGAGACGAGCTAGACAAGTTCAGAAAGTACTGGCTCCGTGACGCCCATGATAGAGAAGCGTGGCAAATCCTGGGGAAGGTCTATGTCCAACGACGGACGCTAAAAGACTGATGATGATGATGATGATGATGATGATGATGACCGTTTCCAAATACTTATCATTTGTAAACTTGATTTTACATCTTTATTTACTTATTAGTAACGTTTTCGATTTTTAAAAAATCTCATTTATGATCTTATTTTTTCATCTTTATATATTTATTAGTAACGTTTTCACATCGTCAGCTTATTTGTGATCTTTTTTACATAATGGCAGACAATCGATGGACATCACAACATGGATCCCCCGAGACCTCATACGCAACCGAGGCCGACAAAGTGTTAGATGGAGAGACGAACTAGACAAGTTCAGGAAATACTGGCTCCGTGAAGCCAATGATAGGGAAGTGTGGCAAATCCTGGGGAAGGTCTATGTCCAACGACGGACGCTAAAAGACTGATGATGATGATTACATTTTTATTTATCTATTAGTAACTTTTCCAAATCTCTATTCGATTTGCAATCTTGTTTTACGTCTGTATATATCTATCAGTAACTTTTTCAAATCTTTATTCTCAATCTTGTTTTTACATCTGTATTTATTTATCAGTAACGTTTTCAAATCTTTATTCATTTCTAATCTGTTCTTTTTTACATCTTCTTTATTTATGAGTTACGTTTTCAAATCTTCATTTGATATTTATTTCAGCTTTTACATCTGTATTCATTTATTCGTGATGTTTCCGAATCTTCATTTTATCTGTAATGTTGTCTCCACATCTGTTGTCATCAATTTATATACCTCTGCCAACGACGTTGTTTATAGTATGTTTTTGTATGCATATTTAGTGTTTTGACACCTTTAGCAAAGCTCAATTTACTTAGTCTGACATAAAGCCATTTGTTCGGGGCACCCGGGGAAAATAGAAGACACATCACAGCTGTAACAGTCTGCTAGACTATCTTGCCAACTGTTACCCTCCTAGTTAAACTTAGTAAATACTGATAACAAACAATTAATCCGCTTTTTTTCAAAGCAAGTGACAAGAACTTCAACAGATTCCTAGCTCATTTGAAATTTCATGGACTGTCAGGTAAGGATTCTCATGTATACCAGCACATCCTTTTTCGACATGATCGTCTTACAGCGACACGAAATGTCGTCCAGATTTGGCATCGTCTTTGGTGAATATTCATCCCAATTTGAAACGCTTTTACCACTTGCAGTACTGCGTACGGTTCAGAAAATCCTTCTGACAAGCCTGATACAACATTAGGAAAAATCTCCAAAACGTTTTTTTTCTTTTCCTAATTTGAAAGAAAATTTCACACAAACACGTTGCTCTTCCAGATATTTCATTTTCTATTTTAGGGAGAAACAAAGAACGCTCTACACATACATTTACTGCTTCACACGAGTCACTGCAATATAACATTTCAGTCAGGTGCACACTAGAAAGTCCCTTTGACACGCTGTTTTAAAATCTCGGTTTTTTTTCTATATCTAGACACAAACATTTGTGTATAGTTTTCGATCGTAGTCATGGCGTACACGGAAGATATATTTCGGAGTTCATCCATCGCAAAGTCAAACTGTAAACCAGAACTCTCGTCCGGGGAAAAAACAATTTGTGCTCCACCCTCATCAGCTCAGGTTGAAGGTGTCAAGAAGCGAAGGGACTAGTAGTTCAAAGGACAAACCTGATCTGACACAGAGACACAAGTATGGTGACCCGGTGAGGATCAAATTCACTTGTAATGGTATCGTATGATACCAAACTAACCATTGCACCATGACAAAAGTCAAATCATTGATTCCTTATTAGAAACCGTCAACTAAAACTGTCACCAAAACTGTCAACATAACTTTCTGTCAGTTTCTTAGTAGGTCTGGCTGGCTTTATATGTATGTATGTATGTACCAAGCGTACTAGCTACAGCCATGGGGTAATGGGCTAACTATTCAAATGTTTATTACGTCTGGATTTTTTTTCAAAATTTCTTACTTTAAAAAGTTTTTAGTGAGGGGAGGTTAATATACAATGCAACTTTATGCTAAATTGATCCCTTAATTTGTGTACGCCTTTTTTTTTTTTTTGTAATTCAGACATTTTAGTGATCACTGCTCAACAAAAGTAACTCATTCATTAATCACCCCATTCCCAATTTTTTAATTGATCAGTCCCAGCAAAGAATATTTACAGTTTTTTTTAATGACTAACCAGACCCGTTTCTTTCATTACTTTCTTCTCATTTATATCATTTCTTGATCTCTTTTTGTTTATTTGAATAAGTAAGTATCTTTATATTTCTTTTTCCAGACAAAAAATAACGGATCCTTTGCAAGGAGAAACCAATGATTGTTACAAATGAGTATTTACGAAAGGAAGCCCAGAGCATAAATGCCGACTACTTACCTCTCTCCCTCTCATTTTTCTTTCGTTCAATTTCAGGACCAAGTAGCAGCGAATCACCTCTATCCAGAGAGTTGTGTAAATAGTCAGATATTAGCGTTCTTACCCTCAGTACTTGGACCACCAAACATTCAGAGATCTAATCTTTAAGTGAAGAAACTTGCTGTCAGCATTGGTCTCTTGATAACGGTTCTGTGCAGACAATATTAGTTTTCCTCTGCACTGGCCGAAAGCGTATAAACAAATGAATGATATTCTTAAAGTGAATATCATCTCAACAAGGTGAATCATCATTCTGAAAAGAAACTATTGAATGTCTCTCTGACGCCTCAGTGCGTGTTTTCAAATACGCACACTTCAATTTATCAGAATGACTTCACAGGAGGATATGAACAAAGGATAGACTCTGTTCAAAACCTGCGACGTTGCATTTACAAATTTTGACTGCATTTGGTAACATTTGTTTCTGTAATTAAAGAATTAGTGTTATTTATTGTTCCCGATTGCATTTACAAGTTGATTCCCGTTAAAACGTAGGATGAGATCATTGCATCAAAAATAAAAGAAATTATATCATCCGAAATATAATATGATTCCTTGTGAAAGGATGAAGTTATAGATTTATTCATATATATATATATATATATATATATATATATATATATATATATATATATATATATATATATATATAATGTATGAAATAATTATAAACTGTGCCTTTTCTGCTCTTTCTTTCTTTCCTTCTAGTATTCTGTAGTTTTTTTTTTAATCATGAGAAATGTGACGTAAAAGAAAATTTCTCTTTCTTACTGTCTCTTATTACTCACCTCTTCTTATCAGCTTTCTTACTTTGTTTCAAACGCTGTCAATCTCTTCAAGGCACTTAATTCCCTACAAACGCCGTTAACCGACCAAAATCTGATCTTAACATGAATTTCCATCTTCTTAGAACTGTCGACTTAACGCTGCAGTTGAAAAGCGAACCTTGCATCTTTTATTCAAGTCTAGATTTTTTTTGTGGAAACCTCTTTTTACGATTATCATGCGTATATCTTTTTCAATCCTCACTGCATGAAGCATTGTCAACAATTGAATAACCATAGCCATCAAAGATGGCAATGGGTTCTATCTTTTAAAAAAAAAAGGTTCAGTGGAGTATTGACGCCGCAAATTATCAAGTTTGTATTGAAAACAGTAGGTCCAGGAGCGGTAAAACACACAAATACATCAACATACTAACACACACACATACACACACATTTATGCATACATAAATATATATATATATATATATATATATATATATATATATATATATATATACATATATAAATATATATATATATATGTATATATATATATATATACTTATATATATATATATATATATATATATATATATATACATATTCGCGTGGAAAAGCTCAATCATGTTTATATTGCAAATACTTACTTAATTCTAATTCAAGTTCTACTCTAAATCAACTTAATGTTTTATGGTGAAATATGAAATAATCCCATCACACATCAGATGTCATATCATATCATAATCTACTCCTGATTTGTATCAAATTCAGCACATGTCATAATGACTAAAACAAATATTATATTTGTTCTATTCGCTTGGATTTGAGTTAGAGAAAGGAACATTACACAAGAAAAATCTAATTCTTTGCAATCAAAGTGACAAGGCATACATTCAGTCATTTTTTATTTCATTTAAATTATCTATGCCAAATGATACATTCACCATCCTTAACAGGAAATCAGTTCAAATAAGAGTTTTAATATGATATAACACAATTTAAATTCTGTCAGATAATATATATCCAATTCCTAATAACACACACACGAACACACGAACACACACACACACACACACACACACACACACGCCTACACACACATATATTTGTGTGTGTGTGTGTGTGTGCGTGTATATAAAAACAAAACAAATAAACAGACTGTAAAAAAAAATGTTTTATATACATTTCTTCCAAGGGTTTGTCTAAATGCATGTCTCTAGTGAAACTTTTTTTCCAAGTTAACCGCTGTTAAAAGTTTCCAAAAGAAAAAAAATAATGATAGTATCAAAAATAAATAAAAAAAATATCGTTCAAAGTGCAATAGTTATAAATATATATGGAATGTATATACGCACTTAATTGTCCGTTTTCTTTCTTTCTTTCCCCTCTTTTTTTTTTCTTAAACTTTCTATTCTTTTTTTTATCAACGCCATGAATCTGTAGAACAACTCTCTCTCTCTTCGAGTCACCCCATTCCTTACAAACACTGTTAACCAATTCGAAAATCGGTCTCAACATGATTTTTCCCGTTCTTATAAATGCCGACTCTCGTTGTTGTTGAAAAAAAGTATTGCTCAGAGATATTTGAACAAGCACAAAATCTGTTTTTATTTCCTGAGATTGCAGAGGCCATTGTGGAATATGGACGGGGGGGGGGGACAAAGAGTAATATACTAGTTTTGCAAGTCTCCTAAATATAGATTGTATAAATAAATCTATTGAAACGCTCCATCAAAAACACAAAGAAAGCCTGAAAGGGCACTAGCTGTACTGACTAAAACAACGGTAATAAAGACAGGTCTAGTTTGTCACTTAATAGGAAGCTTCATGCGATCAATGTCTTTTAGTAGCATGCCACGTTGGGGTGGTCAATTGAAAAATTGGAAAAAGGGATGATCAATAAATGAGTTACTTCTATATCTTTTTGGGGAAATGATCGCTAAAGAAAGTCTTAATTTCCATCAAAACTAGCGGACACAAACTAAGGGATAAATTTTGCAGAAACTTACATTTTGAACTGAACCCCACTGAAAACCTATTTGGGGGGATTTAAAAAAAAGTTTTCTACGGACATAATAAGGGATGGTTTAAATTTCTAACCTCTTAGCTAGATTGGTGAGGCTCGTACGCGTGATACATACGGAGTCAGCCAGCCAGCTAGCCAGACAAACTTAAAAACTTGGAGGAACCCACGTTAACAGTTTTGGAGACAGTTTTGGTTAATGGTTTCTGATACCAAACATAAAAATCAATGGAAAAATGATAACACTCAATTAGGAGACAGAAGGAAAGTCTGAAAGCACACCAGTTAAAGCATATAGACTAAAATAATAAAAGTAAAGATACTCGACTAAATGATGTAAGAAATTTGATAAAAAAATAAACTTAAGGTCAAAACTGGTGGAGGCAGCATTATACACGAGCCTAAAGGAAAAATGATTACATATATGCAAATATCTGTGGTTTGAAAACCCTGGTCCTCGAACCTTTGTGGTCTGATAGAGAATTATTGGGGTCTGCAATAAAAATAATTGAATTGATAGCACAGATTTAAGGTTAGGTTAACAGCTCTTTTTGTCCGATTTACCTTTGTGAATATTTTCATTCTGTTCTACAAAAATAAAAAATGACAATTAACATTATTGAACGTAAAGAAAAATGATAACATGTATACATATATCATTGGTCTGGAAACCGTGGTCTTCGGATCCCAGAAAGTCCGTCAGCTAATGATCAGGGGTCTGTTATTGAGATTTTGAATTAATACCTTGGATTCAAAATTAGGTTAACAGCTCTTTTTGACCAATTTACCTTCGGGAACAGGATTTTTCCATGTTGTCGTACGTAAAGAAAATAAACAACGATACTGATTGAATGTTTAACATAATGAGAATTAACACATCAAATATTTAGATTGTAAATTTTGTGACGGAGAAACATCACCCATTTTTCTGCAATCGGAAAACAATTAATATACGGCGAAATCTGATAATTGCGATAGCATTGTTCAGAAGGAAATGCGGTGATTCATGGGAAAAAAATGAATGGCTCTCTCACTGTTTTCGACTGTCGAAGAAACACAACATCGAGATGACAGGTCTGGTTAGTCACTCAATAGAAAACTGTCAAGTGACCAACGTCATTTTGCAGTGTGATTTGTTGGAGAAGATCAATTAACATGTTGGGGAAAGGGGCGATCAAGGGAAAAGATAGTTCTCTCGTATTTTGTTCGGCAGTGATCACTAACACATTTTCAAAAAGCAACAGCGAACGCTGCCGTAAACCGACAAAGGGCTAATTTAGCCTAAATTAACATCTAAAATACCTTAAATCAAACCCCCACTGAAAAACATATTTTGGAGGAGAAAAATGTTGGTTGTTTTTTTTAAATAAAATAATGAGTGTATGCTTGATTTTTCAGACTTTTAGCTCCATTGCTGTGATAGATAGATAGATAGATAGATAGCAAGACTGAAAAAAAAAACCCTGAAGAAACCTATATTGACAGGTTTGGTGACAGTCATGGTTGATGGTTTCTCATATTTTTACCAAATCATCTGAGACATCTTACAAGAGAATTACTGAACAATTCAAAGCTGCTTTCATCGTAGAATATCACATGGGAGAAACAGTCGTTGTCTTTAAAACACAAGACACATTGGCACCGGTCTTCAACAATAGGTTTGTTTGGAACAACTAGACTAAAAATCCTGTTCAGACAATCGTCTATTCACCGTCCACCTGCACGCACAATCGCTCCTGACAGTTCCTTGACAAGTTGAGTGAGAGTTTGCTTCCTGTTCCTTGAAACTTCTTTTCTGATACATCTGTCATTTCTTCATCTTATCAGTTATCTTTTCCACAGTTGAGAAATAAGGCTTAGCCAATTCGATGCTATTCGTCCCAGTCTTTTGCCACTTTCTCTGCTTTGTCCCGATTGGGATTAGCCCGTCTAAACTCGCTGACTGAAGTTCTACGCCACGAGTCCTTGGGTTGTCCAAGCTTTGGCTTTCCAGATGTGGTCCATCTGGATACTACCCTTGATATCCAGTCTTGGCCAATCTGAGCCGATGGTGTTTCATTCCACTATTGCAATCAGGTCTGAGGTCATTTAACACTTTGTTAAGCCAAATAGATTTCCCTCACGATCCCAATTTGTATCTGGTCAGTGTGTCCTAACACTCGCAAGTATTCTGATTCATACCTCAAACATCGGTTCCCAAACGTTTTCCCATCTATGCCCTCTCGGCGTATAAAGATTATATCACGGCACCCCAAGTCAACAATACTGAACAACTGCATTCATGTTCCAACGGTTAAGTTAGTTACTAAGAATCGAAAAAATCTCCCAAGTTTCAATTAAAGAAACGTAGGTGAAAAATATGATAAAAAGTTTTATTCTTATTCATTTTTATTTAGAATATAAGGGTCTAGTTTAACCAATATGTACGCTGTAAATTGGTCATCGGGTGCCGTTAAGACGAATGCAAGGTAAGATTCTCGTCTCCAATGAAAAAATTTACTTTTTCACAATATTGGACAACTTCGGAGAGAAACGAAGGTTAACTGCTATCAAAGCAGTACAAAAGTCACGGAAAATATTCTTCACAAGTTTTATACTTAGTTTTGCTATAACCCACAAATAAAATTCTGTAATTTAAATTTAAAAGTGCTATAAATTTATTTCTTTACATGATAATCATGAATACAAGGAGATGAGTGAATCTGCTGTTTACCACACAAATTCTCGAATGGAATTAATCTGGTTATATCCGTCCTCGTATTCTCTTCAAAGCCAATTCTTGCATGATACTTACCTTTCATTCAAACTGCAGCCAAGAATCCAGGTTTGCATAGATAAGTCATTGTAAATGGAATTAAGATTCGTTGATATCCCAAAGTCAGTTGATTCCATGTTGGCAAATTTAGTTTTCAATGAGTTATCTCAATACAGCTCGAAATTTCTTCCTCTGCCAGAGTAAAGTCAGATAGAATTTGGGCTCTTAATGGCTCTTAGCTAAGCCGAGGTATTTTCCAAAAAAACTATTTTTTTATCCTGAGTGAAATCAACATCATTGGATGTCACAAACTGCCGCTACAATGAGAAACAATTTCAGCCATTGTCCTCATTAATTCTTCTTTTCTATAATAACATTTCCCTAAAAGCTGATTTTTAATACCGATTTCAAAATGTGTATATTGCGTTTTTGCACAGACACAACTTAGCTCATCCAACCCTTCAAAGATATCAAGAAAATACGTTTGTATTCACGAAGCATTTGTTGGTAAATTTAATTTTCAACGTACTGTCGCGAGACGAGTCAATAATATTTTCTTCCCCTCCAGACATGGAATCAGATGGAGATTCATCCTTGGGTCGGTCTTGAATTCTTGTGAATTCCTCCATATCATATTCTGGAAAATATTTTTGAAATCAGTTACTAAGCTGAGATAGTTGTTCTTGAAAAACGTATCGTGAGTGAAATCAACATCATTGGACGTCACAAACTGTTGCAACAATAACCATCACTGTCACTGTCTTCATTCATTTCTCTTTTCCATATTAAAATTATTCTTTTGAAGGCAAGAATGTTGGATCTTTGCTGGGAGAGATTCAACTTTTCAAAGATTTCTGACAAATACGATAAAACCGTATCCACGGAGTATTTGGCGTATTCGTGTACCCCCTTTTCAAGATATGAATGAGGTTCCTGTTATAATTCGAACCTCTGATACAACACGCTTCCAAAAGATAGCCATCACGAACTGCAGTAGTATAATAAAGATGAGAGTCCAGCTACTCTATTTAACATGGATTGTTAAAAAATCATGCCTCTAATGGCCGACTCTTTTTTTTTTATATATATAGTTGACTATTTTCACAACACATTCCAGGATAAGATTGACCGGAGGACTCCCCTGCAAGTGCTCCCCTATGAGTCCACAGAGCATCATGAGCTTTGCTTCTATTCCAACACTCCATAAACACCTGACTTAGAACGACCACATTCTGTTCAGATACCAACACTCTTCTACTTATTTCTATTGATAAAGGTGCCTCGTATCTCGAACAAATCAAGAGCTTTTTTTTACCTTTTGCAAAATAGAAGATCTTCTATAATGTTATCAGCATCATTGGATCGTGCACATAGGATTGTCATCCTTATTACCGTCAGTGGCCTCACCCAGCTGCAACCCAAGTTCCTTGCCTTCCATTATTTCGATCAGCCGTTCATTCAGATTATGCGCTGGTTTTTGCAACAAAAAAAAATTCTATTATCCGATGAAGGCACCTTAGAAAATAGTTTCTTGGTAGATTCACCAATCATAGTATTTACCATATCTACAACCTCTGGTAGAATCTTCTGCCATGGTATGAGGCTTTTTAGCTTTCGAAACTGTTCATGTCTCCTCATAGAATGTTCGCCAAGCATTGTTTGGCCTTGAAGCATGCATGGAAAAAGTACTTTTCTGTTGTTGTAAATCTTGTCACTTTCTGCCCAAGTAATCACAAGGTTTATACACCAGGTTGCATTGATTTGTTTCTGCATTTTAATTTGATTTAATTTGGAGCATGCACTCTGGTGCAAAAATTTTCAAACGCTATTGACATTGCAATCTCACCATAGTTGATATATGTGGAAGTCAATCCCAATTAGAAATAGCTAGATATTCAAGATATTCGCACTTGTTCCCATCTTTGTCTCGGCTATCTATTGCATTCTCACTTTCACAGCGTTTGATGAACGCTTTTCCAGTTCGGATGACTGCAACGTAAAATACTTAGATTAAATGAACTGTTTCATTTCATATTGAATTACTCGTACTATTTCATTTGAACACTTAGTTTGACTTAATATCTTGATCACACACCATCATTCAGTATATTCAATCATCATTTAGGACGCGAGGAATCTGCAGACAATATTGAACTCAGTTTAGGAGAAGCCCGAATTTAAACTCTGTCTATAGAACAAGCGTAAACGAGGGTTAAGATTGAGAAGGCTTATGGCTCATTTCTTACTGAGGTGGATTTGCACCTCTCAGCCCCCAATGCTTTTGTGACTGATCAGTCTCATTAAAACCATTGCTTAAAGAGCTACAAAGGTGAAAAGGAAACCGAGATTTTCGTGAGGATAGTTTGATATATCTTAACTTAGTGAAGGCCTAAAGGCTATTTTCCTTTTTAATATTGCATGGCACATTTTCTGCAAAAGGGTATATATATATATATATATATATATATATATATATATATATATATATATATATATATATATATACTTCCAATAGGAGGATGCTTGATTGGATAGGTTATACTCGACACAATGGTGAAAATGTTTATAGACAATGAGAAAACACAGATGGCTATTCAGCCAGTCTGTGTTCTCTTCATTGTTTATAAAAAAATCACAATAGACATATATATATATATATATATATATATATATATATATATATATATATATATATATATATATATATATGCCATGTCCTACCGGAGAATGCTTTTATCTCATCCCTCCATCTTGTGTCTGGACTTTTCCTACTACGTATACTGTCCCAGGGGGAACTAATCAGTTAGCTTTTTGCTTCATCTATTTCCCTTTCATCTTGCTAAGTGCCCTGAATATATATATATATATATATATATATATATATATATATATATATATATATATATATATATATATATACATATATACAAGAAGAAAGAATAAATCACTAATAAATTATTCATTATAAATATGTACTATTGAGCAATTTATATTTATGTTCGTTCATAAAGCGTTTTGAGCGCCTGCACACACACAAATGCACGCACACGCGCACACACACATACATTCGTGCACACATTCAAATGTATTTACACAGGACTGATTCTGATTATATCCCACCCTTGAAGAGCCATGCATAGAGCTCGTCTAATCATATGCGATGAATTACGCCAGGCGTCAGGCCATAAATTAGCCTTTTGCATGACACCCTCTTGGCAATGGGCGCCCGTTTATTGAAGCTAAATTACCCACGTGACGCGCATGGACGAGCGTGATATATAAGCGAATATAACTTCACGAAGTGAGAGCAACGATATGACCTTAACACCTGGCCCGGGGCCAGCAAATAGGCATGGAAATGCGTGGAAACGATGATGTCATGAAATGCATTAAATCGCCAGTCTCAATCCGGGTAGTTCTAATAGATTTTGTTTATTTTCTACCGGGAATATATTCTGTGAAAGCTTTTAGCTTGTTGTTCTGCTACAGAGACAATTAAAATTCATTAGAAACCAGCGTCGAGAATTGCAAACACAGTCAACACAGGTAGCTTGAGTTTTCAAGTTATTCTGGCTGGCTGGCTGACTATTTATCTCTCTATCTATCTATCTATCTATCGATCTATCTATCTATCATGCGTACAGGCCACATCAAAGCTAAAGAGATGAAAAATTAAACATTCACTCCTTATTTTCGCTGGAAAGAAAGTTTGACGGTTTTCTGCCCCCTCCCTTATTATCACTTTTTTTTTTAGTGAGGGTTTGATTTGCAATATACATTCATGCTAAACAGATCACTTGGTTTATTCACACTTGTTCTTTTGAAATTCAGGACTTTTTAGTCTGTCCAACAGAAGGTAAGAGAAGTAACTTGTAAATTGATCACCCTTTTTCCAATTCTTAAATTGATCACCCCAGAGAGTTCGCTGCTAAAAACATTAGTCATGTGACAGTTTCTATTGAGTGATTACTCAGACCTATAATTATTATCATTCAAATGGACAGACCGATTTCGTCGTGTGGTCGTGATCATAGTGCTTTTATTAATGGTGCTGCCCTTACACTTGACTTATCATAATTATTAATTGTTTATGACACCCTTGATATCCCAGGTAGGATTTACTAAACAAATCAGTAATGTATTTGATATATTGACCGACGATAAAAACAAAGGTTGATTTCAAGAATACACACAGTACGTCATTAATTCAGAGACTACGTACTTCTAATTACACGTGGAGCAACCATAATCTCTTATTTCGTTCTCCAACGATGCTTTGCTGCAATCATTACATCATTATCATCATCCACAGCCTTTCCCAAGCCTTCCATGACGACCATGATTGTGCTCCCCCTACCATTTCCTTCCTATCTCACCGTACCTCAGCTTGTGCTTTGTCTTCTCCAAGTGGGTTTACTGTCCCATGGGCATCAATTAATAGCCTTTTGCTCCGTTTGTTTATCTTTCTTCTTACTAAGTGTCCAGCCCATCTACAGTTTGATAGAGAATGTTACACACTGATCTTATAATATATTACAGTATTGGGTGTTTACGAAAGGGATAGACAGTTTTGAAAATTTGAAAAAGCCAAACTAAGATATTGACATTCATGATGCAGAGTTTTGTAGAGAAACATTCAGGGTTTATCACAGCAAAATGTGCACGATAGTACTGACACAAAATTGAAAAGGAAAAGAAAAAGATTTCCAAAAATAAAAAAATAAGTCGAATGGGACAGTCATGCGTACTTCCAAGGTTCTAGGGAAAATCTTGTGAATCATAGTGCTGCCATAAGATCTTACAAGGTGAAAAAAGGCGAAAAATATCTTCTTCAATTCAAAAAAGCTAAAAATAAAAAAAAACGTTTTAGAAGATGTCAAAAAGAATACTCATACGAAATTGCATGATTTTAGGCCAAATGGTATGTCCTGTAGCGCTGACACAAGATTTTATAGAATTTTAAAAAAATAACCCAAAATCCCCCCCAAATTCAAATATATAAATAGAAAAATTAACACATCGACCAACTGTAAGTTGCAGCATTAAACCTCGAATAGCTAACTAAAAAACTGCGTATCGTGGGTTTTAATATCTTGGTTTTGCTTTTATGATTTTTGGAAACTGTCTACTTCTTTTGCAAACACCCTGTATAATAGGAGTAGAAATTCGCATTTTCTGTTGCTGCTAAGTAGATTCTATCGAGTCGCTGTTTTTGTGTATTTTTTTTGTGAAAATGGTGCGTGATAAATAGCTCAGCCTTCGAATCAGTTATGTTAATATTCTCTATCTCTAGCTCTCCGACGATGCATCGCGTTTTTTCTCTCTATCTATCTAAGATTGTTCATTTCCCCCTCTCTCCTTTTCTTCTTCTTTTGTACTCTCTCTTTCGATGATTTCCAAACCTATTTTGCTGCGGCACCCTAATACCATTTTCAAAAAAATTACTGAACTCATACCAATATTCTATGGACCAACATTCCCTCACCATTCTAATTCCAATAAGACATTTGATGAAACAAAAATTGATTTAGATATTAGGATATTGCACCCAACCAGGCAAACGTATTCGATCGAAATCTATTATTTTGAAAATATTGAATACCATTTTTATAAGAAAACAATTTTTGTTTAATCTTATTTTGATACATCTGATTTCACTGAATCCCCAGTATAAATTTTCCAAAAACCTGGGGTTCCGCGGAACTCACTTTGGGAAATACTGCTCTATCCTACTAAGTATCACTGTCTCGGTTTTTTCATCTCTATCACTCTCTTTCTATTCATTTCTCCAAATCTATCTCTCTCTTTTTCTTTCTTTCTTTCTTTCTTTCTATTCATTTCTCTCTCTCTTTCTGTTCATTTCATTCTCTTTCCCTTCATCTCTGAGCACCTGCTTCATACACACACACACACACACACACACACACACACACACAAATTCATATATGTATACACACACACACATATATACATATATATATATATACACGCACACATATATACAGACACACAGATATATATATACACTCATATGCATATATATATATATATATACTCATATGCATATATATATATTCATATATATATATATATATATATTCATATATATATATTCATATATATATTCATATATATATATATATATATATACATATATATATATATATATATATATATATATATATATATACATATATATATATATATATATATATATATATATATATATATATGTATATATATATATATATATATATATATATATCATGATACGTATATTCATATCATTCTACAAATGCTGACGATCCTAGTAATGACGGAGAGCTAAATTACCTCACCTCTGAACCTGATATTTCTCACCCAGAAATCGATAATGTTGTGAATAATTCTGCCGTTATCGTACTTAGGTCTAAGGATGATGTTAACCTGAATGTACACCGGGACGTGGCTAGTAAGATCATTTCGAGAACTCTATTTATATTACACGTGGTACGCTGAATCATAAGCTTTCAAAAATATATATCTTTTTAGTGTGTGGGGTCGAGTCTACGTATATAAAATGATGTTAACGAGAATACAGACACAGGACATGGCAGGTGAGAACTCTATCGGTATCAAGCATGGAAGGGTAAGCTTTCAAAAAAAAAATCTAGTCCTTGGGGGTGGGGATGTCGACTTATTTTGCAGATTGCGATGCGGTAGGTGAGATCTCTTTGAGAACTCTATATTTGGCGTGGTATGGTAGATCATAAGGTTTCAAAAAACAAGGTTCTTTTGGGGGGGTTCACCTACCTAGGATATTCATTAACAACAAGTCTAGTTAATTGATCAATTGAAACCATAACGTGACACATCGTCTTTTGGCGGCATACCATAGTGGGATGATTAATTTAAAGATTGATAGAATGGGTGATCAATGAATAAGCTACGTCAATCATCTCTTGTTAGTTCACTGAAAAGTTCGGATTTTCAAAACGAAGCGGGCGTGAAGTCGTGACTGATTTTTTATGATATTACTATTTTTGATCTGAATCTAACCATATGCCCTTAATTATGTCTGATAAAAACGTTTTTAATCCCACCCCCGTCCAAATAGATTATATGACCATTCCTTTGGACAAAAACATATCTCTAAAAAAAGAGATTCAAACTGAAACAATGCATGTTGTTACAGAAGCCCGATAGGGCCATAAAAAGGGGATTTCGACAAATATCGAGGCAGATTACAAGAAAACCAGAACTATGAAATACAGCACTTCCCCATGTAAATATCTCTTCGTCTTGTATACCCCTATTGATGTTTCTGTTGTGCAGCCCCTTCTTCAAGTGATTCCCCACCTCCTTTTTAATTTCCTTTCGCTAAGCGATCCTTCAGTGACCACAAAGTCAGATCATTGTTGCCTGTCCCACGTTTCTGGCCGAAACTCGGAATGCAATGAATAAGACCAGACATCCCAAGGGAAACATTTCAAATTCAAATAGTGGGGGTTCATTTTGCAATGTAAGTTTTTTCTTAATTGATCCCTGGTTTGTGTTTGCTTTTTTATTCAGACTTTTTAGGGAAATAAAATTCGTTGATCACCCGTTTTTCCTAATTTATTGATTGATACCACACACACACACACACACACAAATGCACACACACACGAGACATGCCCTTGGTCATGGTACGGTTTCTATCAAGTGACTATGCAGAACTGTTTCCATGTTTCTGTTTCCGTAAACATTATTCCATGAGAAAATGCATATCATTACACGAGGGCCGACCGAAGTATCCAAACATTTTGAATATCTCCAGGACCGGTCGTGTGGCCTTCATGTAATTTGGTAAACAACCAGAGGGGACCTTACTTCGTGTGTATGAATAGAATTTCTCCCGTGGGGTCATTCAATCGGTAGTTGGACGCCATCGAGTGACCTTGTGTTCTGTGTAACCGTCGTGTTCACAGTGACCTAGATTGACCATTCCTTACGTCTTCAGTTTTGGGGGCAATATCTTTTTGCACCCCACACTACAGCCCATGTTAGGTCACTGTGATTTCTTTCTATTTTCAGAGAGATTTCAAACTATGGAAATGAGGCAGTTGATTCTGACCTTGGGAGAGATCTTTGCCCTAGGTGGGCTACTTTTCTGACAGTATTGAATGGTTGGATACTTTCCGACGGATATTGGGCGCCTCTTCACCTAAGCTAAAGTTTCTTACCGAGAGAGAGGAACTTGATCAAAGTGTGTGGCGATGTTGAAAATCCGGTGGAGATGGACTTGATAAACTTGCACGTTCTGATTCCTTTTTAGATAAGGTTCAAAACCTTCCGAACTCCTTTACTGTTGCCAAGGGCGTACAAGCAAACACTCTGGAATTTATCTGATAGTTGTTTCATTAGAAATTGATAATCACCTGAATATTTTAGACGCTTGATGAAGTCCCTTTTCTAATAATAAAATGAAAGATTCGCTTAGTGATTCTAAAACTCCATTTTTCAAAACAATTACTTGTCATGTGACATATCCCTTGAAGGGATTTTTTTTCATGATTCCAGTATTTCAAAAACAAATTTAAAACTACAGCATCCCTTGCAGATTACCAAAAAAATTGTTATTCACATTTTTTAGTTGGACTTATGGCACTAACTCATCGCCGATAGCAAGTGGGAAAATTTACATAAAAGTCAACAATTCCTTTGTAAACAACGAAGGAGTTTGGCAAAATTAGAAAATTCAAGTTTGCTCCAAGTTAAAGAAGAACATAAAAAATTGTTGTGGAAAACTCTTCGGATTATGCGATAAAAGGCTTCGGGCATTTTATTTTGGTGAATTAATTTTGTTTTCCGATTAGAACCTGATAACACAAGCGCTAATATTAGCCTCGATGAAAACCAAATAGAATTTAAAGACGGGGAAAAATAAACATTTTTGACGATAATAATAATAATGATAATGATAATAATAATAATAATAATAATAATAATAATAATAATAATAACAACAACAACAACAATAGACTAGCCAAAGAGGCAAGACTAAAAAGATACAGACTAAGAACGGCCCAATACACACAAAACCGCACATTCCAAAACAATGAGAAAAAGTTTTACCAAGATTTAAATGGGGAAAGAAGGCAGGACATGAAACCTGATGCCACAGAGGCCAAGAACTATTGGAATAGCATATGGGGGCACCCAAAAAGACACAACGTAACACCGCAATGGTTGGGAGACATGAGAAAAGAACTAGAAGATATAAACAAGGGGGAACCGATAATACTGAATGAAAACACATTGAAACATACTCTTAGGAAAGTAGCCAACTGGAAAGCACCGGGGCCCGACGGAATCCATGGGTATTGGTTCAAAAAATTCACCACGTTACACGGCAGACTCACTCACCTACTCCAAAATTGTCTAAATGAAGGCAAAGCACCAGAATGGATGACTAAAGGCAGAACCACCCTCATCCTAAAAGACCCGGGAAAGGGGAACATAGCAAGCAACTATAGACCAATCACGTGCCTACCACTTATGTGGAAAATCCTGACCGGGCAAATAGCAGAGAGAATATACATGTCAATGGATAGAAGGGGACTACTACCAGAAGAACAGAAAGGGTGTAGGATAGGAACCAAAGGGGCAAACGATTTACTCTACATAGACCAGATGATCTTAAAAGAAGTAAGGAAAAGGAGAAAGAATATCGCAATGGGATGGATAGATTACAAAAAGGCATACGATATGATTCCACATAGCTGGATACTCGAATGCCTTAGAATGTTCAAAATTAGCGAACCGGTGGTTAAATTCATTGGTAATTCGATGGAAGACTGGAAAGTAGATTTGACAGCCGGAGGGGACAAACTAGCCGAGGTAGGGATAAAAAAGGGAATCTTCCAAGGAGACTCGTTGTCCCCACTATTATTTGTTCTAACAATGATACCGCTTAACAGAATCCTGAAAAACAGCAAAGGATACCACTTCTCTAAAACAAAAGGAAAGGTCAACCACTTAATGTACATGGACGATATTAAATTGTTTGCAAAAAACAGGGGAGAGCTTGAGACTCTGTTCAACGAAGTAAGGGAATATAGTGAGGACATAGGAATGGAGTTTGGAATAGAAAAATGTGCAATCATGGTAATGCACAAAGGAAGGCTTTCAATGACTGAGGGAATTGAACTTCCGGACAACAACAAGATTAGGGCATTGACTGCACAAGACCGATACAAGTACCTAGGTGTCCTTGAATGTGACACGATAAAACGGGAAGAGATGAAGGAGAAAATTAAGAGAGAATACCTCAGAAGGGTAAGGAAAATATTAGAAACCAAATTAAATAGCAGAAATCTAATAAAAGGAATGAACACCTGGGCTGTGTCAGTAGTTAGGTATACAGGACCATTTCTAGGATGGACAAAGGAAGAGCTCCAATCAATGGATAGGCGAACAAGGAAACTTATGACGATGCATAAAGCATTACACCCTAGGGATGATACAGATAGACTATACGTTAAGAGAAAAGAAGGTGGTAGGGGGCTCATCAGCATAGAAGATTGTGTCCAGAGAGCTAAAGTAGTCCTAGATAGATATGTGCAAACAAATAGTGAAGAAATCATAAAGAGCGCGAGGGATAGTGCAACAAACAATAAAGTAGAAAACAATGGAACAGTACAGCAAACTAGAAAAGAAAAGTGGGAAGGGAAAAAATTGTACGGCGAGTTTAAAAGACAGATAAAAGATATAGTAGACGAGAAATCATGGACGTGGCTACGAAAAAGAAACCTTAAGAGAGAAACAGAATCGCTCATCATGGCAGCCCAAAACAAAAGCATAAGGACAAACTACATAAAAGCAAAAATCGACAGAACACAGACAAACAGCAAATGCCGCATGTGCGGTGAAAGAGATGAGACAGTAAACCACATAACTAGTGAATGTAGTCAGCTCGCCCAGAAGGAGTATAAGCATAGACACGATAGAGTAGCAACGATGATAAACTGGGAACTAAGTAAACAAATGGGATTCAACCATGGGGAAAAGTGGTATCAGCACAAGCCAGAGGCAGTTTTGGAGAATGACAACCACAAACTACTGTGGGACTTTGACATCCAAACTGACCACCTCATCCAGGCAAGAAGGCCGGACTTAGTAATAGTAGACAAAAAAAGGAAGGCCTGCCAAATAGTAGACGTTGGTGTACCTGCAGACCATAGAGTAAAAAAGAAGGAGGGTGAAAAAAGGGAAAAATACCAGGACCTAGCAAGGGAGTTAAGGAAAATGTGGAACATGAAAACCAGGGTAGTACCGGTCATAGTGGGCGCACTAGGAACTGTCCCCAAAACGCTGAGGGAGAGACTGGAGGAGATCGGGATTAGGGGGAGGATAGAGACCGTACAGACCACAGCGCTACTTGGAACTGCACGGATACTGAGGAAGGTGCTAGAGATATAAGCACTGCAACGAATAGTAGCTCTGTCATGATATGCGAAAGAGGGAGGAGACGTTAGCTGAGGACCTGAGGAGACTTATTGTCACTCAGCCTTCAGCGATAACCACTGGGCAACCGGTGTGAAACTGTAAATCGTAGAATTACTGCGACCTATGAGTAGTAGGAGAGGAGGGCTGGAGACTTGAGGAGACTTGCTGTCACTCAAACTCAAGCGGTTACCACCAGGCAACTGGTGTGAGATTCCAAATAATAATAATAATAATAATAATGATGATGAAAAATAAAAAAATATTATCATTGATATTATTATTAATGTTATCATTATTATTCTCCTCATAATCATACGAAGAAGAATACAAAGTAAGTGAAACACAAGATGTAGCAATAATTATCGAGGGTAGGAAGGAAAAAAAGTTGTTTATCAATAGATATGACCATTCCTTTGGACAAAAACATATCTCTAAAAAAAGATTTAGACTGAAACAATGCATATGTTACAGAAGCCCGATAGGGCCATAAAAAAAGGATTTCGACAAATATCGAGGCAGATTACAAGAAAACCAGAACTATGAAATACAGCACTTCCCCGCATAAATATCACTTTGTCTTGTATACACCTATTCATGTTTCTGTTGCACAGCCCCTTCTTCTAGTGATTCCCCACCTCCTTTTTAATTTCCTCTCGCTAAGCGATCCTCCAGTGACTACAAAGTCAGATCATTGTTGCCTGTCCCACGTTTCTGGCCGAAACTCGGAATGCAATGAATAAGACCAGACATCCCAAGGAAAACATTTCAAATTCATATAATAATAATAATAATAATAATAATAATAATAATAATAATAATAATAATAATAATAATAATAATAATAATAATAATAATAAGCCAGAGGCAGTTTTGGAGAATGACAACCACAAACTACTGTGGGACTTTGACATCCAAACTGACCACCTCATTCAGGCAAGAAGGCCGGACTTAGTAATAGTAGACAAAAAAAGGAAGGCCTGCCAAATAGTAGACGTTGCTGTGCCTGCAGACCATAGAGTAAAAAAGAAGGAGGGTGAAAAAAGGGAAAAATACCAGGACCTAGCAAGGGAGTTAAAGAAAATGTGGAACATGAAAACCAGGGTATTACCAGTCATAGTGGGAGCACTAGGAACTGTCCCCAAAACGCTGAGGGAGAGACTGGAGGAGATCGGGATTAGGGGGAGGATAGAGACCGTACAGACCACAGCACTACTGGGAACTGCACGGGTACTGAGGAAGGTGCTAGAGATATAAGTACTGCAACGAATTGTAGCTCTGTCATGATATGCGAAAGAGGGAGGAGACGTTAGCTGAAGACCTGAGGAGACTTATTGTCACTCAGCCCTCAGCGATAACCACTGGGCAACCGGTGTGAAACTGTAAATCGCAGAATTACTGCGACCTGCTAGTACTAGGAGAGGAGGGCTGGAGACTTGAGGAGACTTGCTGTCACTCAAACTCCAGCGGTTACCACCAGGCAACTGGTGTGAGATTCCAAATAATAATAATAATAATAATAATAATAATAATAATAATAATAATAATTATAATTCCACATAGCTGGATACTCGAATGACTTAGAATGTTAAAAATTAGCAAACCCTTGGTTAGATTCATTGGAAATTCGATGAAAAACTGGAAAGTAGACTTGACAGCCGCAGGGGACAACCTAGCAGAGGTAGGGATAAAAAGGGGAATCTTCCAAGGAGACTCGTTGTCCCCACTATTATTTGTTCTAACAATGATACCGCTTAACAGAATCCTGAAAAACAGCAAAGGGTACCATTTCTCTAAAACAAAAGGAAAGGTCAACCACCTAATGTACATGGACGATATAAAATTGTTTGCAAAAACAGGGGAGAGCTTGAGACTCTGTTAAACGAAGTAAAGGAATTTAGTGAGGACATCGGAATGGAGTTTGGAATAGAAAAATGTGCAATCATGGTAATGCACAAAGGAAGGCTTACAATGACTGAAGGAATTGAATTCCCAGACAACAGCAAGATTAGAGCATTGACTGAACAAGACCGATACAAACACCTAGGCGTCCTTGAATGTGACACGATAAAACGGGAGGAGATGAAGGAGAAAATAAAGAGAGAATACCTTAGAAGGATAAGGAAAATATTAGAGACCAAATTAAACAGCAGAAATCTGATAAAAGGAATGAACACCTGGGCTGTGTCAGTAGTCAGATATACAGGACCATTCCTGGGATGGACAAAGGAAGAAGTCCAATCAATGAATAGGCGAACAAGGAAACTTATGACAATGTATAAAGCATTACACCTTAGAGAGGATACAGATAGACTATACGTTAAGAGAAAAGAAGGTGGCAGGGGGCCCATCAGCATAGAAGACTGTGTCCAGAGATTTAAAGCAGTCCTAGAAAGGTATGCACAAACAAATAGTTAAGAAATCATAAAGAGTGCGAGAGATAGCACAACAAATAATAAAGTAAAAAACAATGGAACAGCACAGCAAACAAGAAAAGAAAGATGGGAAGAGAAGAAATTGTATGGCGAGTTTAAAAGGCAGATACAAAATGTAGCAGACGAGAAATCATGGACGTGGTTACGAAAAAGAAACCTTAAGAGAGAAACTGAATCGCTCATCATGGCAGCCCAAAACAAAAGCATAAGGACGAACTACATAAAAACAAAAATCGACAGAACACAGACAAACAGCAAATGCTGCATGTGCGGTGAAAGAGATGAGACGGTAAATCCACATAACTAGTGAACGCAGTCAACTCGCCCAGAAGGAGTATAAGCATAGACACGATAAAGTAGCAACGATGATACAATGGGAACTAAGCAAACAAATGGGATTCAACCATGTGGAAAATTGACCACCTCATCTAGGCAAGAAGACTGGACTTAGTGATAGTAGACAAAAAAGGAAGGCCTGCCAAATAGTAGACGTTGCTGTACCTGCAGACCATAGAGTAAAAAAGAATGAGAGTGAAAAACGGGAAAAATACCAGGACCTAGCAAGAGAATTAAGGAAGATGTGGAACATGAAAGCCAGGGTAGTACCGGTCATAGTGGGCGCACTAGGAACAGTCCCCAAAACGCTTAGGATGAGACTGGAGGAGATCGGGATTAGGGGAAGGATAGAGACCGTACAGGCCACAGCACTACTGGGAACTGCACGGATACTGAGGAAGGTGCTAGAGATATAAATACTGCAACGAATTTTAGCCCTGACATAATAGGTGAAAAAGTGAAAAAGGGAGGAGACGTTAGCTGAAGACATGAAGAGACTTATTGTCACTCAGCCTTCAGCGATTACCACTGGGCAACCGGTGTGAAACTGTAAATCGCAGAATTACTGCGACCTATGAGTACTAGGAGACTTGAGGAGACTTGCTGTCACTCAAACTCCAGCGGTTACCGCCAGGCAACTGGTGTGAGATTCCAAATAATAATAATAATAATAATAATGATAATAATAATAATAATGATAATGATAATAATAATAATAATAATAATAATAATAATAATAATAATAATAATAATAATAATAATAATAATAATAATCTCCAAATGATAGACATGACTGTGCCTTCAGATCTCAGAGTGAATATGAAAGAACTTAAAAGAAGTCAAGAAAATACCAGAACTTAGTATGTGAACATGGAAAATGTGGAACACGAAGGTCAGGGTGGTATCAATGATAGTAGATGAACACGGAAATGTACCGAGGACATTGAAAACAAGATTGGAGAAGATGGAGAAAAGAGGATAGGGTGAGACTATGCAGACCACAATACTCGTGAGAAGTGGACAAATACAGGGAAAAGAGCTAGAAATCTAGAATTTAAGATATCCACTCGTCAGCAATGACCTGACAGCCAAGGTGAAGTAGGCATGGTCAAGACAGTACAAACCACAGTGCTGCTGTGATATGCAAGGACGTTGAGAGGAGGGTTGGACATCTGAGAAAGCAATGACCAACAAGGGACTGGTATGAAAATGCAAACCACAGCACTGCTGCGGACTGAGAGTGTTTAGAGGAGTGCTGGAGGCTAAAATAGATTCGCTGTCACAGTCTACAGTGACGATCAACAGGCAACCGGTGTGTATATTCAAATGATGATAATAATGCTATGAGATACATAACAATTGGAGACCTTGATTCAAATCGTCAAGATCAACGAAGACATTAGGGAATGTGCTGGTGAGGCTCAGTGGAAAAAAAAACAACAAAAAACAAGAGAAATTGAATCATTCCAATCAGTTATCAGAGACTGAGTGGGAAAGAAAATTACAAATACGTATTTGAGAATACTGAGAGCCAATTCAACGAAACAGAATGACAATCAGTAAATAATTCCCCAAGAGAAGAAAGAAAGGATCAAATTGCCGATCAAGCGCGGTGCTGTGTTTTCTCATTAACTTATGATTCAAATGTCTCAGTTGTTCTCTTGTGCAGTTTAGGAAAGATCCTTAATATCCGGGTATAGTTTACAGTCGAGGAATATATTACTCTGATCAGGTTTTTGCTGTTGAGTCTGATTATTTCCCTTGAAATCAAGTCTAGAATCCAGATCCCAAAATTGATTCAAGCGAATAATGCAAATTTCTGATTTCACAGTTATAAAAATTTCAAATTTTGATATACTACCTTTCTGCATTATCCTTTCGTGAAAGTGTCTGCATTCTACATTTCATCATTGTTTCGATTGAATTGAATTGATTTTTGCTTACGGTGTAATCTCTAAATTTACGCTTGTGAGCCGAACCAATTTTGTAATGCCAGCAGAAATCTCCACCCGATTAGTATTTCAGCTTGCTTATTTATCAGAGCACCGGAAACCCTATATCAATGTCTAAAAGACGCTAATCGATCATTTACCGTTTATCAGACTATGATTAGCGTAGTAAGTACAGTAATCCTGATTTTAAATACCCAACTTTGAGCTGTTCATACAGCTAACTCACTGTACTCGAGTTTTCGTCAAATGAAAATAACAATTTTGGCTCATTTGATGCTTTGATACCTTAACCAATCGTGATGAGAAGAGTAAGGAGTTTGTTTGAGTACTCAGGTCGTTCACTGTGTATAATTTAAAAATAAAAAGGACAATTTTTATTTTATTCTATTTATCAATCTAATTATCAATTTATTTATTTTTTTGCTGAAAATTCCATTTTAAGGGTCAATATCCATAGTCCGGCGTTTTGCGTAGTCAGGTTTGAAACCCACTTGATTAAATAAGTTCAACCAGTATTATCAAATAATGAATATTAATGAAAATGTTGAAAAAGACGGCTTTAGAACGGCAACTGGTGTCCATCAATGAAATATAAATTAGAACTATTGACGAACGAGCCCAATGATTTTCTGAATCTTGTTAGCCTATAAGTCAATATGTACCAAAAATTCGGGCTGATTTTAAAAAAATAAATAAATTGGCCATGTAAAAAGCCATCATGGTTGAAAACTTGTGAAGACATGATCAGGCTGAATTCCCCACCCAATTTAGATTTAAGCTTTTTTATTCATTGGAACGTCGAAAACCGTATATCAATGTCTAAAAGACGCTAATCGACCGTTCATTCGACACGCCCTTTTTCTTAGCTTTAAACAAGGGAAACATGCCACTCAGGCTGTTATGGCAGATAATTACTATAGCCAGATCACTTACTTACAAAATGAGGCAGGTACGTGATGGAACCCAATATTTAAAGGCAATAATCATTCAAAACTATTCAATGATAATGCATATAAACTGTATTGATTGTTTGTCACTTCTACAGAGGATTATTTACAAAGATATTAGAAACTGTCACGTAAGCTGTCAATATGTATATCAACTATCAGCAGGCTGCACCGATGGGATTATTGGGCTGAAAATTCAAACGTTTAACCTGCCGTTGTGCCCAGAAAAATATCTTCCTTGGTTTGACCCTTCCCCTTTCAATAGGTATTTAGTGGGGGGTTTCAATTTGGAATGTAGGTCTTTGCTAATGGACACCGTATTTTGTGTCTGACTGCATTCATGCTTTGACTTTGAAAATTTGGACCCTTTTTTGTAGTAATCACTCCCAACGAAAGTTGGGAAAAGTAACTTAATCATTGATCACCATTTATTTATAATGAAAATGTTTAATTAATTAAATCTCCCCAATACGGAATCCTGCCAAAAGACGGTTGATCACGTGATAATTTTGTATGGAGTAACTATCAAGACCAGTGAACAACTTTCGAGGAAACAAAGGTACAATTTAAGTGAAATTCCTAGCCGACTTGGTTTTAGGCTGTAGAGCTTCAGAAACCGTATGTAATTTCCTGAAAGGATGCAAATCGATCATTCACTTGATCTGACTTCTTAGCCCTGGTTTAAGCATTGAAAGGGTGCCTTGCAAGCTGGCATTGTAGATTATTACTACTGTAGAGTGTAGAATGTGTGATGGGTAATGCACATCCGTGGCCTTGTGATTTTAAATACCATACTGTAAGCTGTTTGCGTACACTGCTAACCCACTGTACCCAACCGAAGACACAATTAAGTAGAAATCCCCATCTGAGTTGGATTTAGGCCTGTCTATTGATTTGAGCTAGGAAAACCGTATGTCATTGTCTGGAAGGATGTGAATCAATCGTTTACTTGACCAGTCTTTCTTCTGAGCGCTGATTTGAGCAATGGGCGTTAACGAATGACCCTGACTTCTAATACTCACCCTAGTGCTGCTTACACAGATTACCACGTAAGGATCCTACATTCCGACAAACTATCCATCTGCCATAGTAGATTCATATCTATCTATATCAATCTATCTATTAGAAATCGCTGACCAATACTTTCAACATTGGTTTCTTGAGTTTTACAGCGGTCTGGCTGGCTGGCTGGCTGGTTATGTATTCTACATTGTGACAAGGATAGCGAGAACACCTTCATGTATTAGGTAGCCGATTTGATTATTCTCAGATTGTAAGCTTTCATCAATGTGGCCTTGAGCTAGGCATGGCTTAGTTGGAGAAATACAGACACATTTTCCTGTTAACCCACATGTTTTAGAGAAACATTTTCTATTTTAAAGAACAATCTATTCATCAATCAATTAGAAATCTCTAGCTAAACCTATCACAAAAAGTGTCAAGATAGTTTTCTTAAGATTAAGCTGGTGTGGCTGTCTGGTCACATCAATGGAGCGGATGGGCTGAAAAAATTAATATTTACTTTTTGTTCTGTTTAGAAGCCTCTTTTGTAAATTCCTCTTCCATTTGTTTTTTAATTGGGGGTTTAATTTGCATTGTGTATTCATGCTGAGTTGGACCCTTACTTTGTCTCCAGCAGAATTCACCTTTGATCTTCGAAAATCTGGCCTTTGTTAATGATCACTGCTTAACAATCTATCTGTTTAAAGGAAAATCACACCAAAAGTTTTTCTTAAGTTTTTAAGTTGGTCTAGATGGCTTTCTAAGAAGGAATAAAAGTATCATCTTCAGGCCGAGCAAGAGATACTAAAAGGCAGAAAAATTCGAACATTTACTCCTCATGTATGAAAAAACGTTGTTTTTTTTTTGCCTTTTGAAAGGGTTTTTGTTGGAGGATCAGTTTTCAACGTGTATTAACACGGAATCGGTGCCCTATTTTGTACCCAGAAGCATTCGAAGTTATAATTTTTTCGAACATTTTTAATGATCACAAAATATCTTATCCATTGATCACCACATTTTCCTATGTTTTAATTGATCATCCGTAACATGGCATGCTTCCAAAGGTTATTGGTCATGAGACAATCTATATCGAGTAGCTAACCAGATCTCTCTGTCAAGGGCGTCGTGGAGCTAATACCTTTAGATCTTGTCTAGTTGATCATTCTATGTGTTTGCTGGCCACGGTTTCGTAAATGATCCATGTTTTAAGTCGTGAGATCAAATGATTGTCTGACATTTGAGCCATTTGAGTTTCCTAACAGATTCTATGATATTTCGGACTCCTGTTCTTTCTCAAATACTCTGAGCCGTCTCGTGATCCCTCCATGTAATGCTGAGCATGATTCTCTTCTGGGCCCATTAAATGATCCTTAGTTAGAGGATCAATCCTTTGGCGAAGTTCCATGTTTCCGATCCATAGGTGACTATCGAGAGGATGTATTGCTTGTATACTCTTCTCTTTTGGACTAATGAGATTTTCTTGGTCTTCAAGTGTCCTTTTGAAAGCTTGCCAATATGTTGTGATTCCTCGCTTGATTTATTTCTTTTTGGGATTCACCGGGAGAAAAAATCAAATGAAGAATCACTCTAGACTGACAAGACTTTGGTCAAGCAAACTCAACCTTCAAGAGCAAGAAAATCCCTTTATGTTACTCCAGAAATGCAAGTGAGGAGTGCTCACCTTTCTGCTTTGGAAATCAGCTGGTGAAAACCTGGCCTTTCACTAAGACTCGAACAGCGTCATCTAATATGAAAGGAAAGTACATAACAACTTCAGCTATGAGGAATACCCTCCCGTTTCTCTCTCATACTTATAAGCATGCATTTCTCCATTCCTGACGGAGTGTACTTGTCCTTCGTAAGTGTGGCACAATCACGGGTAGATCGGATGGAAGAACCTTTTACCAAGGTAAACTCCATTCCCCGCTGTCAACGTCCGATGAACGTTATCATGTCAGAGAATTGACAGCCCCATATTTCTGATCTGGCATTCATCCTATTCGCCTTATTCCAAGCAATGGAGGCAACGAAGCTGCACACATTTGTTCAAGACTATGGATGGATTACAGAATTTATGTTGCCTCTAAGGAATCGATATCATCGATGTTAGGGATAGAGACATAGATAAATATGTACCAACTGGGACCAATCTCTCTCTCTCTGTATATAAATGTATATATATATATATATATATATATATGTGTGTGTGTGTGTGTGTATATATATATATATATATATATATATGCATTTATGAATGGGATATATCATTTGAAGCTTTATTTGGAATGACCTCTTGCTGTAACAAGGAAAATAAGTCACTTGGCCTAGACTGCGTAAATAGGACAGACAATTAAAGAAAGATGAGGCTGCTGCAGGGATCAAACCTGAAACTGATATAAAACATTCATAAATTTTCTGTCAGATTATCTATCAAATTTTTCCAAAAAATACATATACGTACGGAAACAAATTAAGACTGATCGGAATTAAGAAAGGAATAAGTTGATTTAGGCAATAGAACATTCAAATAAAAGTGATAAGAGTAATTTATATATATATATATATATATATATATATATAAATATATATTATAAAGTATTAATGCATATTTGTGCGTGTGTGCTCCTGTCTTTATGTTTTCACTAGTTATTGAGGTGTGTGTGTGTGTGTGTGTTTGTGTGTGTGTGTGTGTGTGTGTGCGTGTGTGTGTGTGTGTGTGTGTGCGCACGTAAAGTTTCGGTTATGAACAGTAAGTGCTGGGGAAATTCTGGGTGGATAGATATCAATAAACGTCAGAACGTATGAATATGCTAAAACCAGCAACAGTCATTGAACTGGTCAGTAGTGGATAGCGGGAATAAAAAAAAACAACTCGATATTTCAGACTGCGGTCGAAATCCCTGAAAAGCAACGCCAAAAAACAAGTACCGAAAAAAAATATCTGAAAGGAATGAGTACTGAAGGAAATGGATATTGAAAAAAGTGAACACTGAAAGGGGTGAGTACTTGAAAAAATGTGCAGAAAAAAGGGAATACTGAAAGACAGGAGTACTGTAAAATGAAAGTACTGAAGATGTGAGTACTGAAATAACTGAGTACTTAAAAACAGAACTGAACAAATGAGCATTGAAAGGAAAGAGTATTGGAAAAAGTGAAGACTGAAAGAAGTGAGTGCCGGCCATTCGTACTTTTCATGCCGTACTTAATAATAATAAAGTAAAGAGAGGACGCCCAGTAATAACATAACATGCAATTAGTCAGTGATTAGAGATCACAGAAAATGAGTTCTACTGCAAACTTTCGTTGGTTAAATTTGAGGAGAGATCCACATGAGGCTTTTCTAAGAGACATTGAGGTTAGATGTCTTTTAATATGAAATCAACTTTATATATCTATATCTATATCTATATCTATATCTATATATATATATATATATATATATATATATATATACATATATAAAAGGAAAGTCAAGGGATATCAAGTTTGCAACTGGACACCTACTAGATGAATTTCAATCTGAAATTTTCACTCTGTAATATTCAATCTTTACAATTCAAATACCAAATAATTAAATGTATAAACAAAACGGGATATTATTTTGAAAAATAAATATCTATCGTGTAAAATGAATGCTCTTCTCATCGTTAGGCCACAGACTTGGTTTTTGACCGACATTATCACAACTGGATTTAAGTGCTAACGAAATAAGCAGGACATTAGGTACGTAAAAAGAGTTTCAATTCAAAAGAAATAATTCAAGATGTGTTATGAAGCCGACGACAAAATTCGCACCAAATCTGTCAACATAGCTTTCTTCAGTTTCCACGTTTCTTATGTTTCGAAGTTTCTGAGATACTTTTTTCTGTTGTATTCGGTATGCAACGAAAGTGATATGATATGATCCCTTTTTATGGTGTATCGTTCATCAAAAAGGAATAAACACACACACACACACACGCACGCACACACATATATGCATATCGTCTAGAAAGTTTTACTGCTTTAAACACTAAAGACATGAAAAATATTATCCAAAATACTTATTTCACAATATTTGTCAATGCAATTTATGCAATTTTCTTCAGCGTTTTCTCCCTGTTTTAGATATACTTAGTTATTATGGTACAATGTGTAAATCTTCTCTTGTTGGGAACATCGGTTGTTTACCATGTAACCGTTTCGGTGATTTGAAAACAAAATAGTTATATCAGCAAGGCTCCCTGGCAGTGTCGCTCAAACACCACATACTTTTCCTATTAAATAGCTTATGTCATGTATATTGTTTGTCTTCTTTTATGAAGGGTATCATATGAATTGTATATTAATATTATCTTATACTACATATCATTCAGTTTTTGAAACAGGGCTCAGTTACGTATGTTACTCAAAAAACTATTTAACGGTGAGGGTTCGGCACGCATAACAACAGACATAATTTGCTGTTCGTGTCTTTAGACATACATACACATATATATATATATATATATATATATATATATATATATATATATATATATACATATATATATATATATATATATATATATATATATATATCAATTAAATACACAGGTTTTGTGATAATGGTATACCCTCGTTCCGCTTCATTCAGCTCCTCATATATACAATGTAGTTGGGCCTTACAGCTGCATATTGGGTAAGGAGAAATCTTTCGCAATGATCTTAAATGCGACAGTTGGAGTGAGTTGTAATTATTTCATTTATTGAAGGTTTGTTTTCTCAGCTTATATTGCAATTAGTTGCCTTCGCTTTCAATTGTTTTCCAATGTTTGTTTTGACTTTGTTTCTATTTAAGTATTGGGCACTGTTGGAATAAAGCTTTTCGGAATAATATATATAAGACCAGTGGCATATGTTTCACCTACACTATATATATATATATATATATATATATATATATATACATATATATATATATATATATATATATATATATGCGTCATTTCCGTTTGCACCAGGAGTAGAGCTTGATTTAAAAAGCTCAAAGGTTTTTAGTTATGAATGACTTCCGAATCCAACTGAGAAATCAAGGAATATCGAGCAAATATCTCAGTGGTTTCCTAATACATACACACACAAACATATGCACACGCACACACATGCATACGCACACACAAGCACACACACACACACCAACAAGCACATGTACACATACAACTGCCCATATACACACATGTATATGAGTATGACTGTGTATATGCACTGTTATAGACATATACTCACATATACACACACATACACATATGCACATAATCACATATGCGCGTACAATAACACACGTATCTATCTGTCTTTATATCCAAAGTCTATTAAGTGTGTGTATGTGTGTATGTACATAATCATTACTCTGCATATCACTTATATAAATCACAAATATTATTCGAACAAAATAAACGACCGCCATGACACTGACTTTCAACCCAAACACACACACACACACACATACACACATACACACACATACATACACGTGTGCAGCCTTTTGACTTCATGTCAGCTGCTTTCCGGGCTGCTAATTGACACAGAACTAGCGATATCCCTGTCATTTCCCTGCATTTCCACCGATTGATCCAATTTCTGTCAAATTCTGATGAACAGGAGTTTGAGGACAATCGCCCCCGTGGATGATTTCTCCGGGATAATTGCCCCCAAGCAACAGCATAGTAACCGTAGAGCCACCGTCAGAGTAGTTGGCTTTGTGAAAGACCATACCCATGGGAAAATTGACCAGTTGGCAATCGTAAAGAGTCATTAATCTGTTATCTATGGTGGAGGGCAATTGTCCTCTGAGGACAATTGTTCCGGGGCAGTTGTCCAGAAATCATAAGTGTACCTGTGGCCTGATTCTTAGTGGCGTAATCAGACCATGGCCTGACGATTAATGACATTTATTCTATTTGGATGACAGTTCGATATTTATCTTCGAGGGTCAAGAATCGATGTAACCTAATCAGAATTTAAGTGAAGGCCATTTACATCCTTGACAGAGACATTAATCCAGCAGAGTGTATCGCTCCGCAGTTAACCGGTTTCAATTATGTGCCCAGATTTCTTTTGGCGGAATAATTACGGAAAATTAGAACGGTGATTCGTCTTTACGAAACAATTTGACAGTGAATCACCGAAGGGGAACGCTATCTGGACAATAATTCACAAAAGATCAATGTACGTAATGAGCGCTTTAATATAAAAGAGACAGGACAAAGAAGACAGGTCTGGATAGTCCTTCATTAGAAACTGTCATATAACCAATATCATTTGGTAGCGTGTTCGTGTAGGATGTTCAATCAAAAAGTTCGAAAAAGGGGTGATCAATGAATATGCTAATTTTCTCGTCTTTTGTTGGGCAGTAATCACTAGAAAGTCCAAATTCGAAAAAAACAAAACAACAAAAAACAACTAAGAAAAAGCATTAACATAACCAGAAACAAACTAAGGGTCCATTTTAGCGTAAACGTACCTAGTAAATCGTATCACCCACTAAAAACCTATTGGGAATTCAAATAGTTTTCCCTCTAGCTACATCGATGCAGCATGTACACATGGCACGAACATAGATTGATAGCCATCATGTCAGAATCACTTAACAACTAAAGAAACCTATGTTGACCAGTTGGCTGTTTTTGTTGACAGTTGATGGTTTCTAAAATATTCCTGGAGATGTAGCTCAGTCGTTCGTAGAAAAAAACTGCAGAAGTCATAGACTCAAGCCAATCAATCAGATGTATTTATTCTTCATGTCTGTGCAAATAGCACTTATTCTGGTGTTTCTCACCATTCTATCTTTAATTACAACTGACAGTAGACCACAAGCATTGCAACCAGTCATGAGAGAATCGAAAGTAGTATGCGATGAAATACCCTATGTTATCGATCTGTTATTGACATGTGCCCTTGGCACACATAAGGCTGAATTTAGCGGAGAGATTTTGCCTAGAATAGAAAAATACAGGAAGTTTTCTTCTTTCATTCGCCCTTTATTGTGTTTTCCACCGAAGCCCTAAAACACCAATCACACTTTTTGATTCTTCTGGATATTTTTTCCAAATACATTCCGTATCAAAACGTACATTCATATTCGAAGATGAAACAGCGATTTAGTAAAAAAAAAAAGAAAAAAGAATTGACCAAAAAATTATTCAAGGAAATCTGAAGTTTCAATCTGTGCTTCATGGAGGTTGCAAATGGGGCATTGACACCTCCCCATCTTCTGATCAGGCAAAGGAGTTTTGAACTTACAGCCTCATGGAGGTCAGACATCATCCTGACTGTATGAATAGTGACAGCCAGGAATGAGTTGCAGCTCAAGTATGCCATAGTCCAGTGTTATTACCATGGGCCCTTCTTATTTAAATGAATTTTTGCACGGACCCAGGCTTTCAAAATGGCTGCCTAATCAACAAGTACATGGAACCAGGGCTTTTAAAAAATCTGCTTACTCAACAAGCACACGGACCCCCATTAACACTTTTTGTGACCACTGGTTGGGAAACGCTGCCTGAATTTTCTTATCTGAAACTGGGATCCGGATATATCTCACCGTACAGCATGAGATGATTCCCTCATCGATTTTATGAAATAATGACGTTATTTTCTGCGTAAAAGCCGAGAGAATCTCATTATTTTTTTTTCGTGACACGTGAATCCCCGTAGACTTCTTAAAGAGAACATAACAACGTATTTATCCCAGGAGTACCGAAAGGGTTAACGCTCAGAATTCACTCGACGAAGAAAGTTGTGATAAAAGCTGATAATTCAATACAGAAAATTAATCAAAAAATACATAATCAAAATATTTCATATCGGAATTCAAAAACGTCAAACCAACCATTACAGACACACACAGAGAAACACACACACACACACACACACACATATATATATATATATATATACTGAGAAAGAGAGTGAGAAGTATAAAAATTCCGAAATAGTCCGAAGTGTATCTTGAGAAAAATATAGATTATCATAGAACACGTGGAACAAACTTTAGATGCAAAAAAAGCATCCTGCGAATGAATAATTCAAGAAATCGGCCGATTGCGAAATTCCAGCTCATTCCAAATAGACCAATTTTTTCAGAATTATTTGCCACTCGGCAGACGTTCTCATTCGTTTCGCTTTCTTTTTTTTTTTTTTTTTTTTGGTTCTCCTTCTGTTGGTTCGCTTCCTTTCCAATGTCGTCCACATTTCGACAGCGACCACCATTCTAATTCCAATCTCGTCTCAAAATGGAAATTCCTCGTTCAATTACACCGAACAAGTAAAGAGCACTCAAAGAGCGCCAACTAGTTTGAAACAAACACCAAACTTGGCACTCACATATATATATGAACCTCATTGGGATGTTGAACCGCTTGACTGTGACCCCTGGAGGTTAGTGTTATCCTCTGGTGATGGTCACCGGACACGCAACATATGAATCTACTTAAATGGTCAAATCTTCTTTTCTAATCAATATTTTTGCATTCTGATTTCAGATTTTTATCCAAAGAAAACATCTGAAATTTATTACCAATATATACTGAGACATGCAGATATTTATACAAAATTGAACAAATATTTTTACTGTTTGTTGATTTGTGTTGATAACAAAACTGACATCTTTGTTACAGGGGGTATTTGAAGATTAGATTATCAAATGCATATGATGTAAATGCTCACGAAAATACCTCCAGTGCACAGCCCGGTGTAAATATACCAACAAAAGAACATTGAAATATCATAAAATGTTTTAGATTATCAGGTAATAATCAGCTAATAACAATCATAGATAAATCATCCAAAAAATAAATACTTACTGGTTGCTTTAGTGTGTGTGCATGTATGTTTCTGCGTGCTCGTCCATCAATTAGTAAACAAGTTTAAGGCTGCTTACTTTTTCAATACACGATTCAGATATATTGTGTTTGTGTTGGATTTATTTCCAGTCGATCTTCAAATATAATCATGGTCCTGATTAGTTCTTAATACTGATTCTTAAAAACAGATACTATTTAGAAATGCGTATTGTGATTATCGTGATATAATTATCATAATAATTGATTTTTTCCTTCGTATTTATAATAAATTGCCAAAATATGTGCCAAAATCAGAAATAAGTTCGAAAAGAGTTTTGACTAGATTTAGGAGTAATCACATGTTGTATGTGAGGTGTCAGCCACCAGACGTCACTGTCTATCTGGTCCTTTAACTTGAGATGTTCAGGGGTACCAAATGTATCAAGTGTGGTTAATGTTTTCAAATGTGCACGATTCAAGTGATATGTTGAGCTAGACTACTGGACTGAACGTCATTGCCACTAAAAAGGTGAATATGCTGCGATAGAAGCTTGCATTAATTATTCATTATGATTTAATTTTTTACCCTACCGTCAAAAGTGATTGCGTACATGAAATGTATGTACGCACATGGTATTTTATATTCGTAGACAATAGAGATCTGCGTTGCAGAGAGCTTAGATAAAAACGTCCAGTTGACCACAAACCAGTTTTTATCATTTTTTTTTGTTTTTGTTTCAATCAAGTTTTCTATTTCTATTTTATTCCTTAAATCCAGCATTTTCATCTTGTTGTTAGACGACGAATGGAATGCTATTGTACTACGTCAGTTGCGTGAATGAGCTTTTATTTCAATTTGTCAATCATGTATATAAGATTCTATTTTACTACGTCAGTTATGTGATTGTAATTCTATTTTACTGGGTCATTTGCGCCCATCACGTGACAGAAGATATCCAAACATTGTTAATTATTATACGTGCGGATAGATATTTGTTATGGCAGAATACTTCCATTATGATGACGTCACTCTGATAACGCTGTTACTTTATTATTACAACCGAAAACCTGGGAAATTGTCACAATTTGTAATTTAAAGAAAAAAAAAACATGACATAATCTGCTGAACCTGACTTCCCAAAGCTCCCCATGCAATCCTTCATCAAAATGTACTTTGAAATTTATTGAGACTTTTTGGAGATATTGTGCAGACATACAGCCATGGTTGATTACAACTCTGTCCAACTTCGTTTACACAAACACACACACACACACACACACACACACACACACATATATATATATATATATATGCTTCTATTGAATAGTCTCTGAAGATTTTTGATGGGGTTCAGATCTGATGAATATGCAGACTATTCCACCAGTCGGTCATTTTTTTACAATAGAAGCATCGGATGATATCCTGCATAAATACCACTTTGTCGTTAAATGCCAGCGTCTTTTTTTTGAGCCATGTCTAAATATTCTTCTTGACATCAACTTATTCAATATTTTCTGAAATTATATTCTTGACGTAATATCGGCAAACATTGTTCTACTACGTTTTCTGACCAAAACGATCGTTTGCTTTGAATGCAATTTATGATCATTCTAATTTGGTTTCTATCTTTCTATCGCATTTAGATAGTCCAATATAATTCTTTATAACCTTGACAAGAATCATTAACATACCAACTCTTGTTCGGACAATGTAAACGTTGTGTCAACACCAAAGATTGGCGTAAGAGATTAAATCATTCTAACATACGTTGGTGAGTTGCATATAAATTAGAACTGTTTTAAATAATCATATTTTGTATATTCCACACATGAAATTCTATGTTGTAATAAGATCTTAGATTTCGAATTATTCCACGTCAACACGAAGCGGATGTTTGGACAGGATCTGATGAGATAAAGACCATTAGTTAGAGACAATCAAGTAACACTGTCACCGAAATTGTCAAACCAGCTTTCAAGCCGGTCTTACTGGCTGGCTTTGTACGTATCGTTCACTCGCATAAGGCGAATCAAAGGAGCTAGTGGGCTGAAATCTTCAACAATTACTCCTTATTATGTATACGAATTTTTTTTGTTTTTTTGAAAATTTCCCCTAAAAAGACTCCTTAGTTGAGATTCAGTTTGCAATGCAAGTTTATGCTAAATTGATCCTTGGTTTGTGCCAGCATTTATGCTCGTTTTTTTTTCGTTTTTTTCAAATAAGAATTTCTAGTGATCACTGTCCAGCAAAAAGTGAGGGACGGAACTAATTCATTGATCAGCTCTCTTTCAATTTTTTTGATTAATCACCCCAGCACAGCCAAAAAACCGTTGGTCACATAACAGTTTCTGTCTCTTGATAGTTTCTACAGGGTGACAAACCAGACCTGTTTTATACAAATCATCGTTCTATTGATTTGCATTTAATGTTAATGCATATTACACTTTAGTTCAGGCTTCTTTTCTGAATGCTACCAACTTTGATTTCATGCAATGACCTCACAACCTTGTGAATATATATATATATATATATATATATATATATATATATATATATATATATATTCACAAGGTTGAATTTCCAGCTCTACTCTAAAACAACTTAACTTCAATAGTAAAAAGCTGTATGTATCGACCATTCTATGAAATGAATCCATTACATATCAGAAGTTCCTTTATATTATTGATATATTATCATATCATTTTATACTGCTAGCCTGATCTGTGCAATATGTATTTTATATATATATATATATATATATATATATATATATATATATATACTCACACATACATATATATATATATATATATGTGTGTGTTTGTATGTATATATATATATATATATATATATATATATATATATATATATATATATATATATATATATATATATATATATATATATATATATTATGTTTAAATACATGGTTATATCCCTAGCCTTTCTTGCATGAACAGAAACGAAAAATGATATATCATGTTCTTAGCAGTATGATACGTACATATATACATGCATGATAAATATATCTCATGAGAGATGAAAAAATCATATGACATAATTTGCCATTGCAGCTCCATCAAAAAAATCTTCCTGAATGTCATAATATTTAATTAGCGTCTGATTTGTACATGTAAATTATACACACACACATATATAAAATGTCCACTTTTCCATTGAGCCTCCATCGGGATTTTTCAACCATGACAATGCTACTATTACTATAATGGTTTGATAGTTTATCAATGACCAAATTAATAAGATTCTTAGATATATTCATACTTCAAATATTAATTATTTTATTTTCACCGATATCAATCTCACACACGGTATTCATTCACTTATTTATTGTGAACCTGGGACCCAGTCTGCAGTGATAAATTGAGACCTCACAGATCCCTGTTGATACCATAGTTATTAAACAACTTTGTATCTTTAATTAAGTGATGGTAGTTTTGGTATCTTTAATTTATGGAATATTATTTTTTATCTCAATCTTATTAAATACTGTTTTTATGTCTTTGATTTATGGAATATTATTTTCAATCTTTAATTCATTGGATATTCTTTTTGTGTCTTTGATTTATAGAATATCGTTTTTGTGTTTTTAATTTACTTGGTATTGTTTTGATTATTTAATTTATTAAATATTGTTTTCACATTCTTAATTTTTAGAATATTGTTTTTGTATCTTTAATTCATTGATCATCGTTTAGGTATCTTTAATTTATCGAATATTGTTTTTGAATCTTTAATTCAATCATTAAACGAATCTCTTTTGTGTGTCCTGCATTAAGTTAATTGCCGGTGCTGCGTGTTCATAACTATTTTTATCTTTTCCATCGCTGTATGCAAAAATCCTTTTAAGAAATTTGTTTTTGACGGAAGAAGTGAATAGGCGATTGCATATAATCAAAAAATATTCATCCCTCTCTACCTGTCCTACGCCTCACCGTAAACATTTTTATTTCATTAAATTACATCTTCAGTGCTTTTCCCCGAACAGTTCAGTGTAAAAAGAATTAAAATGGCTATCATTCGGTTCAAGCTTTGCACTTGTGGCCAGGATAATGATATTCACACGTAATTGTTTTTCTTACTTCATTTGAAATAACGAATGGAAAAGTATCCCAGTAGTCCAACTGAAAATAAGTGGATTTCAAATTATCACTGCTCAGGTCATTAAATCAAAGTTTAAAGGGACACAATCAATAAAAAAACAAACACTTATTACCAACGACTGAAGAAAAAGAGAAATAAACTTAGCTTCTGCAGGGTCAAACTCATATTTCAGCTGAGGTTGATTACTCCAACTTTGGTATTGTATATATAATAAATAAATTTGTAAATGCTTTAGACTTATCAGTTGGGCTCAGTTGGTTTGGAAGCCACCCAACAATCACTTGGTCATGATTTCAAATTTTGATAGGGAAATGGTAATTTCATTCAGCTGTTTGGTTTGACGTGACGGGATAAACAAATGGTAAATTTGAAAATGATTGTTCTTGTTCTTGTTCTTCTTATTGATACAGGGGAAAAACAAAATCAACCTCAACTAGGACAAGAATTTGACCCAAAACTTTGCATAGTGTTATTGTTCCATACTAACGATATGAAGAAGAATGAAAATGGTAAATTTCTATGGAACAAATCATTGTGAAAACCCTTCATCACACATTCAAGAACGTATTTTGTTCAGAGGTCAACTCATGGCAATAGTGACCTTTCCCGTTTCAAATGTAGAGTCGCTGCAGCAGATGGCTACTTCAAAGTCAAAAAAGCAGTTGACAATAACCCTAACCATAACCCCCAAAATGCTGACACTAATATTAAACCTGAAGACACTATTCTTAAAAATTTGTAAGGCATAATCTTCAAGAGATGATAAGTTCTGTTGGTTTGAGACATGCATGAATAGATCGATAGCCAGCCTAATAGGATCATCTGAAAACAGTCGGGTAGAATCATTTAGAAACTGAAGAAACAATGTTAACTATATTGGCAGTTTGCATGCACCAGTATAACATTAGCAACGAAATTCTTCTACGCCGTGACTTAATAGCACATATGTCTGATGTTGATTACACGCTGAAAAGAATTTTGAAATTAAGAAACAGTTCTGGTTACTCACTTGATTGAAGACATCATTTGACGAACGTATTTTTGGAGCATGCCGTGTGGATGGCAATTTTTCGGAGAGAACCTGCAAGACCTCCAACGAATGCTAGATGAGATAAATGAAGAGAGCAAGAAAGTCGGCCTACACATGAAGTTCAGCAAGACGAAGATCATGTACAAGAACCACATCGGAGATAAAAACACTAAGATCAAAATCAAAGACACAGAACTGGAAGAAATAGATCATCATAGAATCACACTAGGATGGCGAGCCTTTGGCAGAGCAAGCTCAACCTTCAAAGATAAGAAGATCCCATTAATCCTTAAAAGAAGGGTGTGCAACCAATGCATCCTCCCGATAGTCGCTTATGGAGCCGAAACATGGAACCTAACCAAGAGACGGATCTGCAAATTGAGAACTATGCACCGTGCACATGAAAGAATGATGCTGGGGCTCACATGGAGAGACAGCAAAGTACATCTGGAAGAAGATACGAATCAGTGACATCATAGACCATGTTAAAGATCTTAAATGGCAGTGGGCTGGCCACATTGCGAGAATGGTGGACAACCGATGGACATGGTGACTCATGACATGAGTCCCCAGAGATCACATGCAC
>OY735226.1:43674079-43724079 GCA_963457665.1 Thysanoteuthis rhombus | reverse complement strand
GCTCCTTTTAAAATTTGTCTGTTGGAACGTTGTCTCAGTCTCTTCCTATTCGCCTGTTCAAATCACTTTTTATACATTCTTCACTGAAAAAACTGTTACTTAGTAGACCAAAAATTACTCTAATTTGTCAAATTTCTTAAATCTACCTATTCATCATATTTAATCAGAGATTTTTTAAAAAATAAACTGATGAATTCGGAATAACAAATTAGAGTAATTTGACCAGAAGACACTTTTGTCCGATTTAGTTTAAATGAGCCGTCAAAAATGTCGTATACGTAGAAAGTACGAATACACGTTTCTTTATATTTGTATTCAGTTGGAGATTTGCATTTCAAGGAGCTTTGAGGATAACTCTCTGTTGAGCACAAACGGTTTTTTTAATCATTTTTTCCCTTTTATATAACCACTATTTATCTTTTTATTTTTTAAAAAACCAAGCATTTTTACTACGCCATCAGAACATGAAATTCTTCTCAACTACTTAAGTTACATCCCTCAATAGGACAAAAGACAAAAACGCATTCCGAATTATTATATATGTGGATATTTACGAGTGTGGTTCTTTGTATGTGTGCGTACGTGAGAGCGTACGTGTATTAGTGTAGGCGTGTGTGTGTATGTGGGTAGTTTAAGAAATCATACCTACAGATTTCATATGAACACAGATTAGACTGTGACCCTCGGATAGTGAAATCGTTAGCACACTTGTCTCATTGATAGAAGGACTGCAACCACAAAACGTACCAAAATGGTTAACCTCGTCCTTCAAACTTGTGCTAAAAAACGAATATGAACCAGAAAAGAAGGATGCCAACACGAACAAAATCAACTTCTTAGTAATAGCCTCTCTTATAGAAGTTGCCACTATGTTTAAACCGAAGAGCACAAAAACTATCGGTAAAGTTTAGATTAAATCAATAATCTCATTTGGAAAACACAGAAATCTCAAGCCACCGACAACAACAACGAGAGTGAAAATTGAAAGAATCGAACTAAATAAAACTATCCAAAAGAAAAAACGAAGAGAGAGGATAAAGGACGACAATCATTTAAACAATTCTCGAAAAAGCTGGGGTCTAAAGCTATTGTCAAAACCGTCCAGACATGACAGAAACAAATAACAGGTGTAGTCGAAAAAAATAAAGTCCTCACAACAGACAAGGATCGGATTGTCGAACGTGCCAAAGAATTCTACCAAAAATTCCGCTTCTCCCAACAAGGAACACAAAAGAACAAACTTGATGTGCAAGATATGAGCAATCAGTTCAAAGATTTCCCAGAAATTACATAAGGGGAGGTGAAACACACCAACAAATATACGTAGTGGGACCCCTGAACTCGATAACATCGCCATCAACCTACTCAAAAAAGCTGGTGAGACCATCATCAAGAAACTGGTCATTCTATTCAACTTATACCAAAAACAGAGTAAAGTTCCAGAAGATTGGTACACTACAATCATAATGCTGTTATTTAGAAAGGGAAACTCGGAAGACCTCAACAACTACAGATCAGTGTGTGTACTTCAGTGCATCTACAGACTTTTCATCAAATTATTACCAGCCGAATCAAAAGAACACCAGATGGAAACAAACCACCGGAACAAACTGGCTTTAGAAGACGCTACTTGACCATGGATCATCTACATTCGATGAATCAACGAAAAAAGAAAGCGTCATATTGAAAAATGCCATAGCTGTAACATTTATCGACTTCAAGAAGGCTTTCGAAATCCCCGGGGTCACTGATGCTATTACTCTACAAGGTGTAGACCCCGTACATGTCAGAGTATTGCATCATATATACCATCACAGCAGATCTTTTATTAGGCTACATAAAGACTCAAACGGGCTAAGGCAAAGTGATATCAGTTCACTCAAACTCTTTATAGCATGTCTCAAAATGATTTTCAGAAATCTAAACAAAGCAACCAGAATAGACGGCAAGTACCTGAAGAACCTTAGATTTGCAGACCAAATCGTTTAGGGAACAGTCAGGACCTCTAATGCAAGACGAATTGAATGAAGAAAGGGAGAAAGTTGACCTTCACATGAACTTCCGCAAAACAAAGTACATGTATAACAAACATATCTGAAATAGACACACAGCAATCAAACACAAATATGAGAAAGTAGACCACTACATCTACCTAGAACAACTAATATCGTCAAATCCCTCAAAAGAAGAAATCAAGCGAAGAATCACTCAAGGATGAGGAGCCTTCGGTAGAACAAGCTCCATCTTAAATAACTAGAAACTATTATTCCTAAAAAGGAGGGTGTGCAACCAATGATAGAGTGATTCATGTCCAACGTCGGACAATAAAAGACACATGATGATTCCTGACGTGGACTTGTCCTGGTCTCGACCAGACTTATAACTTGCAATCATCACAAAGCAGACATATGCAGCAGGAAGTGTAACTAAGAAACGGGACTCTCTTCCTCTTCTTACCTTACCTGTGGGCCTCTTGTTATATGATGTTCTAACTTAAGATATGAAAGTATAAGACTACTGGATGAAAAGTATTCATAATGATTGCTGTTTGATAAAACGAATGAAACTTTGTGTCGAAAGCAACAAAAATGAACTCAATATCCCGAAACATATATGAAATAGTGGGGATATTTCATATCAAAACTTCGGATGGTAGGAGAATATATCGGCTAGAAAAGTTCGTGAAAGTAAAAAAAATAAAGGAGCAATCCAAACACATACATGAAATTATAGAAATTCTCCATCTTGGAACATCAGAAAAGAAAGAAAGCAACAAAATTAGAAAAGACGTGCTGAGGGTACAAACGTCTGCAAACGCCATTGTCTGGGGAAGTAATTGTGCATGGATTTTCCCAAAAGTTAATCGTATTTTTCACTGCCTATTGCCCACCGTTGTACAAAATTTCATTGCTTTTTAGAAAAGGACGCTTGGAGATATCATTTCGGCAGACATGAACTTTTTGCAATATTATGCGGTTTGGACATATAACTACAACGTAGGGAAAGTAATTGGGATCTGCCCCCAAAATGAACCACTTCTCTGATCACTGCTTATTGCCCATCTTTCCACGGAATTTTCTTGAAATTCATTGGGAACCCTTAGGGATATTGCGTAGACAGACATGAGCGTTTACATAAATGTATAGAAAAATGGGAAAAAATCTCCCAATAAGAGATAAATTTTTTGGATCCATCCCCTAATTCGATAAAATCTCCATAACCCATTACCCATACTTCCATCGATTGTCATTGAAATTCATTGAGCACCTTCGGAGAAATAGAGTGGACAGACAGACAAACAGGCGAGAGAACAGACATAAGAACGGACACGATCGAATCAATATACCCTTCCCAACGAATAAAAATGTATATCACGATGATACGGCATCAGAAGGCAAATTTATTACACAGTTATGACTACATTTTAGAAGTAAGGATAGGTAGTACTCGAGCTGACGTCTAACAACACAAAAAATCCAGAACAATACGCCAGAGAAGACATCATAATTTTATAACAGAACTTTAAAAAAATATATCCCTCTGTAATGAACTGAGAGAAAAATGGAAAACTTATACCAGACAAATATGGATATTCCGTGAAGAAGTAAATATTTATCCGTGTAAGAAACAAGACGATGAATATATCATACAAATAAAGATGCACCTTGTCATCAGAGACAATGATTGAAAAACCGTAGCGTAGAAATTTCATCAAAGAACAAATACGGGTAAAATAAGTTCTATTTATGAGATCACTTGTGTGTTCCAGTGGAAAACGTCTCAAATAGATTCTGGAGGATGTACTGGTTATTGATTAATCTTTCAGAATGAGGCCCCAAAATGGTCTACAAAAATTAAAAATAAAATAGATGAAGTCTAGAGGAGTATAGATCCGAATTCCCAAATCAGTATACAAAACAGTAAAGCCAGAAGCGCAGGAACACTAAAAATAATTATTTAAAAAACGTCAGAATAAGGCCCCACCAAAAGGTCAAAAAGCTTTTTCACATAAATATTCTTCCTTTACGGGGCCTAGTAGAGTACTGATGCTATTTGTCAAGTCTCCAGAAAAAAACGGTATGGCCAAGAGTGCTTGAACAAACCAACCCGGGAACTCACAGACACACTAACAAATAGACGCACTTATGAAAAGAAAAGATAGAACCCTAAACAATATTTTATGGCTACGGTCTTCAACTTTGTAGTGTTGAGTTGGAAAAGGTATAACACAGTTATGACTTCATTTTAAACGTAAGGATGGGTAGTACCTGAGCCTCAGACAAACAACAACGAAAAAAAACCCACGACTGAGCAAATACCATAATCTTCCAACAGAACTAAAAATATCCTGCATTGAGCGGAGGAAAAATAGAAAAGTTATATCGGACACATCTGGGAATACCGTGGAGAAATTGATATCAATTCGTGTGAGAAATGAAATTATTATTATGGTATATCAAAGTATATAACAGCCATACATTCAAATTCATTCTGTTTGTTTGCACTTGGATTTCATTGGTTGATTTACCTTCTTATCATGACATAACAATGAAGATTACCAGATACAAAACTGTAAAAAAATTACGTTTGACAACATATTAAGATAGCTCGAGCGTAGTTGAAACTTTATGTTTTTGAAGATTAGGTTTTCTTGAATTATCGAAAATAGATTTCCTAATGAAATAACTTCAGGCTCCTTGATGTTGATCCACACATCAATAATCCTTTCATTTTTTAACGGGTATATGCTAATAAATAGAAAAAAAAAACAATTGGATAGTGTTAAGCAAGTAAATCTATCACTCAGTTATGACTTCATTTTAAACGTAAGGATAGGCAGTAGTTGAGCTGCCGACGAAGAGCAACAACAAACTGAACAATATGCCAGAGCAAATACTATAATTTTCCGACAGATCTAAAAAAGAAAGTCCTGTAATGAACTGAGAAAAAAATTGGAAACTTATACTGAACAAATATGGGAATACTGTGAAGAAGTAAATATTTATCCGTGTAAGAAACGAAAAAATAAATATTGCATATATATATATATATGTATATATATATATATATATATATATATATATGTATATACATATATATATATGTATGTATATATATATATATATATATATATGTATGTATATATATGTATGTATATATATATATATGTATGTATATATTTATGTATGTATATATATGTATGTATATATATATATATGTATGTATATATATGTATGTATATATATATATGTATGTATATATATGTATGTATATATATGTATGTATATATATATATATGTATGTATATATATATCTATATATATATATATATATATAAAGGAACAAAAATATAGTGTTGAACAAAAAGAAAGAAAGACAGAGTGAATATTTGGAAGAACACCAAAAACAATTCTGGGATTGTTCGCCAATAACAGCGTCTAAAAATGAAGAAATCCACGACACTAAATACAGTGCAATGTCATTATTTAGATATCGAACAAACAATCTATGATTGAACGGGTTGAACGGTTTTCGCTAATGGAAACGTTGTTACATTTGGTTTGCATGAAAAACAGATTGGAGAAAAATTGGACAGGTTTTCGATTGATTGAGACCGTTTGCAACAAAAGAACGAAAACAGATATTGAACAAGTCTGGATAGTCACTCAATAAAAACCGTGACTTTTGGTAGCATGTCGTGTTTAGGGTGATCAACTGAAGAAATTGGGAAAGGTGTTATCAATTGATTACTTATTCGTCTCGGCTTTTATTGGATTGATGATTAAAAAAAGTATGAATTATCAAAATAACAAAGACAAGAACAAGCGCTAATGCAGACTAAGGGATCAGTTTACCATAAAATTACATGATAAATTAACCTGTCTCCCTTGAACCTCGGGGGGGATGATAGATAGAGAGATAGATAGATAGATAGATTGATAGATAGGATAGGAGAAAATTGGATTGATGGATAGATTTTACAGACTGAGATAGACAGACAAATAGATACATATGAACTGACTGAGATAGATCGATAGAATGGGACAAAATTGGATAGCTAGATAGATAATGAATAGAGATAAATAGATTGATAAGGAGAGAGAGATAGCTCGATATTAACTGAAATAGATGAATCCGAACAGAGATAGATATATAGATATGAACCGAGATATTTAAAATAGATAGATAGATAGATGTTAACAGACTGATATAGATGGATATATTGATGGATTGACAATGAACAGTCTGGGATATTAACTGACTGAGATAGATCGATAGAATGGGACAGTATCGGATTGCTAGATAGATAATGACTGAGATAAATAGATTGATAAAGGGAGAGAAAGAGAGAAAAAGAGAGGGCGATAGATCGACATTGACTGAGATAGGTGAATCAGAACAGAGATAGATAGATAGATAGATAGAAGTCGACTGATATAGATTGATAGATAGATACATAGATAGATTGATAGGTAGATAGATAGATATGAACCGATATTTAGGATAGATAAATAGATAGATAGATAGATAGATAGATAGATAGATGTTAACAGATTGATATAAACGGATATATAGCTAGATTGACAATGAACAGACTGGGATAGATAAAGAAAAAGAGAGAAAGAAAGTAAGAAGGAGAAAAGAGAGAGAAAGCGAACGAGTAAGGGAGTTGAATAGATCGATAGATAGATACAGACAGACTAAGATGCATGAATAGCTAGACAGACCCACTAAAAAACACAAGAAACCTTGTTGGTTATGTTGGCAGTTTCGATTGATCGTTTCCAGTAATGAACATGTTTCGAGCTTAAAGAAGAAAAATGATTCGTTGAGAAACGAAGCTGAAATATGATGACACAGTCTAGACGAGTAATTGAAAGAATGAAGGAGTGAAAGAAAATACAAAATGAATGAAAGAAAAAAGGCAAGAGAAGGAAAAAGGGATGCAGGGAGAAATAGTGAAAGAAAGAAGTCGAGAAGGAAAGAAAAACAACGATGTGTCGTTGCAATCTCTTTCCCCAAATGAATGGAAAAATACGAATGAAAGGTGGAAGGGACCAAGAAGAGAGAATAATGTTAGCGGAAAGAAAATAACGTGAAAAGAAAAGGGAAAAAATAAGAAAAGAAAGGAAACCAAAAGTGAAAGGAGAAAAACTAAAAAAGAAGAAAAGAAAGAAAAACAAAAAAAGAAAGAAAAGAGAACAAAATAAAAAGTGACTTTTTTTTATACGTAATAAGAAGTGGATAAACAAAATTTCAGCCTTTTAGCTCCATTGGTGCAGACTCCACGTGTAATAATTACATAGCCAAGCAGCCAGTCAAACAGACTGACTTAAAAACTGAAGTTTTCATAGAGAGTTACTAAAGAGAAAGAGAAAGACACTGATTTTTCATGACGTGTATAACGGCTCTCTGCAAAACAAACTCCTGACGTTATTCCCGCTGTTTTCTTTTCTTTTCTTGATAGTAAAAGCGAGAAAAAGGCGTAAAACGAACTTTCGGTAAGCAAGGGACATTTGCACACGTTCATGCATTTCAAAACACCATTTCCGATAAACTTTCTTGGCAGTCATTAACGCTAAAGAGCTACAAAGATACCAGATAAATTTAATGAAATTTGACATTTTCAGACATAATTTTTTTTTTGGTTTCGACCTTTTCGCTCAAGATTCGAAAATATGGAAATCGTGTTTGATATTCTCCAACGATTATGCACTCACCTGACTAATCTATCACGAGAATATCAGAGACTGTCTACTAAAACTGTCAACATTAGTTTCTTCAGTTTTCAAGTTGGCTTGCTGGTTTGCTATTTATGTATGTCTCAGGTGAACAAGCGGCGCCAGAAGAAGCGAGAGACAGGGATTTTCAACATCAACTCTTTATTATGTCTGAAAGTTTGCAAACCATGGGGAGTCCACAAAGTGAGAACCATGCAGCGTGCACATGAAAGAATTATGCTGGGCCCCACATGGAGGGACCACATGACAGTATAGTACATCCGAAAGGGGATAGGTGTCAGGGACATCATAGAATTCATTAAAAATCTCTAATAGCAGTGGGCTGGCCATGTTGCAAGAATGGTAGACAACTAATGGACATCGCAACTGTCGACATGGATCCCCTGAGATCACATGCCCAACCGAGGCCGGCAGAATATTAGATGGAGAGACTAACTAGACAAATTCAGAAAGTACTGGCTCTACAATGCCCATGATAGAGAAATGTGGCAAATCATGGGGGAGGTTTAAGTTTAGAGGGGAAAACTTTGTGTCCAAGCTTGATTTTATTAATAGCTTAATAGGTTTTTATCTGGGGGCTTTCATTTGCAAAGTAAGTTTACATCAAATTGATCCTTTACTTTATGCCCAGCAGCATTCACGTTGGTTTGGAGGTAAATTCAGACTTGTCACTGATCATTACACAACAAAAGACGAGAAAAGTAACTTAACCACTGATCAACACTTCCTTTGAATTCGTTTTTATTGATCGACCCCAACACAATGGGCTGCCAAAATACATAGGTAATGTGACGGTTTTTATTGAGTGACTAGCCAGACACGTATTTTTTTTTTAATATATTTTGAATTTTATTCCTGAGACACTGTGGGAAAAAAAAAAGATTAATTATTTTTGTATCTTTGAAATAACGTAAGCAAAACACGTTCTTTTTTCTTTTCGATAAATGCTTCACTCGTTTGAGCTAAACGTGTAGTTGATCATCTGTTTGATAGAAGACAATTTAGTGATAGAAAGCAATTCATTAGGATTTCTCTGTCTGGTGACTGATAAAAATATGTTTACATATAGTGGAGCCGCTTAGCCAAATAAGTGTGTATTTTTGTGATAAAAACTTGAAATAAGGTACACTTATAGCCGAAAGCACATTGAGCCATTACAAATTTTGAATACATCGCAGACATTTCAAAATGATTGCCACCGACAACTCTTTTCGGATCAATTTTCCATTCAAGTTTGAACATGATATAATGATATTAGTAGAATTTATTTACCATAAATAGTTTTTGGGCATTGCCGTTTGGATAATACATGCAATTAATAGAAAATTCGAGATAGCAACCATGGTTAGTATGAAAATAATAATTGCAATAAAGTTGTGTGAATTAGTGTCAGGTGACTTACTTCACTTAGCTGCATGCCGTGTTTGGGGTGATCAATTGAAAAATTAAAAAACGATGTGATTAATGAATGCATGACTCCTGTCACCTTTTACTTGGTGGTTATCACCAAAAATCTACTCCCACAAAAAAAAAAAAATGCAGCATGAACGCTGCTGGACACAAAGTAAGTGATTTAGCATTAACTTACATAGCAAATTTATTTCCAACCCTCACTAAGAACCTACGGAGGGATGTATTAAAAGAATAAAACAACATTTATTCCAACACAATAACAGGTACACGTTGTAACTATTTTGTGCTTCAACCCCTTAAAGTACAGCATTCCAGTGAAAAAAATCCATATCAAGATGAGAGCCCTATCAAGATGAAAGCCCTTTCAAGGTAAAGGCCATTTCGAGACAAAAGCCCTTGTTATTTGCGAGATATTCCATTGTAAGTCATCCATTCCAAGTAATCCATTGCACGATAGAAGCTCCGACTCACAGGTAGAGTTGCCATAAGTTATAAGATGTCTTCACCATCCATAGAAGTAGTTGTAGCAGCAAGAGGAGGGAGAGCAGGTTGTCTTTTTTTGTGTCATTTAATTCTCATACTTGTAAAATATTTTGATATGGAATTATTCTGTCAATATTACTTTCAATAAAGATCGTAAATGGTTAATTCTTGCATTTTGGGTTCGATTCTGCCTTTTTCTTTCACAAAAAAACGGGGACCTCAGGTGTTCTATTATGACACCATAGCAGCTGAAAAAGTTTGATTGGAATAGATGTTCTTTTAATGAAATCATCCCTCTCCCATCCTTCCTAGTTCCTGAGTTTGCCATAGAATCACAATGACGGAAATTCACGTCATTCAGAGTTTAAGGGTTGATTTAACGAGAAGGGGCGAATTTTGTTCACCTTCGATTCGATTTCTAGCTGTATTTTCCCCATAACACTCTTGTATTCATGGCGTCGTTATCGCACAACCTTCCCCTGAACACTTTCTGTTTGTTCTATCGGCCGTGATTATTCTGCTTCCGTCCATCGCCTAAGAAGTTGTTTCATTGACGCAGATGAAAGAAACTGGCCTATTAAAAAGAAGGGATTTTAGTTTTTCTGGTCGTTTATTACACGACTTCCTCTGTGAATTACCAAGCAGCAACTCAGTATCTCCCCGAACACGCTCACGAACAGTAAAGAAACAATCAAGTTTCTTTCCAAACATACGCACAAATAAGTCTCTCAAATCTATCCTATGCAGACGTGCATTAATACAAGTTCAATTTCAAAGCATAAATCTTCGTAAGAGGCTGGTTTTCTGGGGGGCGAAGTGTAGGTCTATGTTAGATAGAGTACAAAATTTGTTTGAAATTTTCCGTACAGTTCAAAACTGCACTTTTCAAAGTCTCATTATTGTTAAACTCCTGCCGATTTTTTTACTTTATTTTCCTCGCCTTACAACAATGACAATGTCAGAATTATCTATATTTTCATGCCATTTATGTAGAGAAAAACATCTAGATTATATTTTATTAAGTCCCATCCAATGGACAAGTGTAAAGGTCAGGTTTTTAGTGAACATTCTCCAAGACGTACACAGGTTTTTGAGTGACACACCTTTCAAAGCAGGTCGAATGTCGACTCAAGATTACTATAATTCACCCAAAGTCTTTCTGTCCGTCTGTCAGTCATCAGAGGACACTAAAACTATGGCCACCAAGTTTGTAGGATTACTAAGAGGACTGCAGTGAATGCTTTAGCATGATATTATTTTGAAAATTCCAATCCAAGAACTTCACCGATTGTCCGTCGTATTTCTGTCAAGATGGGCCGTTTTAGCGTAAAGTAGCTAAATGACAACCTATGAACTTTGGCCTTTGGCTCCTGTCAAAGTTATACACTAAACATAGCTTAGTATAGAATAGTTACTCGAGTGTGGTGCAACCTGATCAAGATTGAACTCAGGGCAGCAATATTGGTGAAATTAAACTGACCATTTTTTCATGATGGAGAACCCAAGAAAATGCAGGTGTACTTTGATTACTGTTGTTAATTCGTTCCTAAATTTTCGGTTCAAAACTACACCCTGAAGTAAACGAAACCGTCATAATAATTATATTCCAGAACTTCTTAGGCATAGTTTATAATCTGGCTCAAAGAGACAAGTAACAGACACCGAGTGAGATTCAAACTCACAGTAGAACGGGTGCGTCATTATCTTGTTAACATATGCTCACCGGCAGGGCACCCGCGTGTTCATTAAATTTTCACTTTGATCTTTTAATTTGATTATCTTTCTTTGCTCTTTATCCCCCCCAGAATTGTATGCATCGGTTGCCTCTGTTCAAATTATGTTTTTTTATTATCTCAAGCCAATTTCTGTGGGCTCTCTTTGGGGCGAATTGTTCCAAAAGAATATGCTGAAAAATTGCGCGCAAGCATTTCTTCATTCCTTTCAAACCAAAAACAGAAAGAGACAAAAGAAAACAAAAGAAAGAAGAAGGGAGAAAAAAAAGAGAGAAAAAGAGACCATATGCATCTATTCCCGCGTTGGGCAGTTCTATAATTTAATAAGATTAACAACCTTTTTGTTTTTTTAATTACGTTGCTAAAGTCAGTTTAATTAAAATATGAGTATTTTTTCCCTTATTTATTTGATTTTGGGTTATCTTATTTGATGTCGCTAAAACATCCCCCAAAGACACCGAATTTCACGTAATGAATAAATCAAGTGTAATAGAATCACCCCCTCGTCACACACCCGGAAAGAGAAAAAAAATGAAAAGTTGAGAAAATAATACTTTGCAATTTCTGTCTTTTCTTGCCTCCAAAGATTCTTTTTAGATGCGCTACCATCTCTAGCATCGATCATCGTCACTACCTGACACCCCGAAACATGAGTGGTGTCCCTTACTCAGTTTAATCAATCTAGATGCTTTCCATCTAAGTTTTGGTGGTTTGGGTTGTGTCTAGATGTTAGGAATTGCCAATTAGGTGATTATTAATAAAACAAGTAATGTACAATCAATGTATCCTACCGATAGTCACCTATGGAGCTGAGAAATGAAACCTGACCGAAAGATTGTCCCTCTAACTGAGAACCATGTAACTTGACCATGAAAGGATCATGCTCAACCTCATTAAATCATAAGACAGTTGGATATATCAGAGAAAAGATAAGGTATTCGAAACATCTTGTTAAACTACTTGAAAACTCAAATAGAGATGGTCTGGATATCTTGCAAGAATGGTAGACAACCGCTTGACATCACAGCTCACAACGTGGATCATTAGAAATCATAGGCGAAACTGTAAACGACAGAAAGTGAGATGGTGCGATGAGCGAATGAATTCAGAAAGAATTGGTTCCGTGATGCCCATGATAGAGAGGTCTGACGAATCTTGGGGAAGGTTTCTGTCCATCAACGGCCGCTAACAGGTTGCCGATGATGATACGATGATGATGATGATGAAACTTTTACTTTATTGAAAAGTCGATTTTGGAGAAGACAGAATGTAGGGATAGGAGGTTATGAACATTATATGAACAGAAAGTTCATATTTCACGCATTTGTCAAAACTGAGGTGATTTTTTTTTCACTTTTCGGGCATAAAATTGATGGAACGATTTATTTTACAATTGTAGGGGCAAAATCGAGGGGGATTTTTCTTTCAGGAATTAATATCTTGGGCGCATTTTTGCCTCTGCCAGATTTCCATGCAACAAGAGAAATAGCGCATCTATGGGCTTATTTTCTGACTTGTTTATAATTTTCTCTCAGCTCTTCCTGTTCAGACACTGTCAACAAGAAATGTCGCCAAAAAAGTCAACAGTTTTCAAGTTGGCCCAGGTCGCACCAATGGGGCTAGAGGGCTTAAAATTTAAACATTAACTCCTTATCATGTATAGAACAAAAATATCTTTTTTTCTATTCTCAATAATGGCTTTTTAGAGGGGGGTTACTTTGCAATGTAAATTTATGCAATATTGGTCGCTAATTTGAGCATGCTTGTTTTGCTTTTTCCTCAAAATTTTTTTCTTGTTTTTTTGAAAACCTCCAAATGTTTTAAGGGAAGGTCAAGTTGATCATGTAAGCTCATTGTAAATAGATCCTTTGTTTTGCTTTCGCGTTTTTTTAAAAATTCAGACTTTTTAGAGATCACTTCCCAACAAAAGCTTACAAAATGTAATTGAGCGCCCTTTCTATCGCATTTTCCCATTGATAACCCCCATCACAGTATGCTGCCAAAAGACATTGGTCAGTGAACACTTTCTATTCAATGACTAACCAGACCTGTTCATTTATCCATTTCATCCACAGATATTCTCTGGAGTGGTCGGTAGCCAAGTGGTTAGCAGCACGGAAGCCTTAATCGTTGAGCCCTATTCAAACTCCAACAGAAACAACCCACGCTTGTTTTGCACTAATGACCTTCGGAAAGGCCAAGGTCAATCCCCTCCTCCAGCCATGGGTACGTAGGGAAGTGAGTGACACTACTTCGGGTGCTTGTCACTTCTAAGTCGAGTGTCACATATTTCATACCTCGAAGAACTTCGTGCGCGAAAAAAACTTGTAACATGATATCCCCGGGCGGGGATGGCTCACCATTGTCATTTAGATTGATTATTTATAAGAAACAGTCAACCATAACCAAAATTGTCAACAAATGTTTTTTTTCGATTTTCAAGTGAGTCTGGCTGGCTGACAGGCTTGCTATCCATCTATGCGTTGCATATAGAGGCCACACCAATTGAGGTACAAGGCCGAAGATTTATACACTATCATTTTGGTTTTTCGAAAATTACTGCCCAGAGTTTTGAATGAAAGGTAAGAGAAGTAACATTGATATATCACACCTTTTTTCCAATTTTTTAATTGATCACCTCATCACGGCATGTTGCCAAAAAACAGCGATCATGTTAAAGTCATTTATTATGTGACTAAACTTTCTATCTAATCGGGATATTAACCTTAAGTTCGAATCTGTGTACTCGTAAAATCCAATTACCTATACGATTGAATTTTCTCTTTATCTTCCTCCTCTCTCTCTCTCTCTCTCTCTCTCTCTCTCTCTCTCTGTTACTTTCAACAAAGCTTAGGTAAGTATGATTCAAGGCTAATTAGAAGGAGATTTACTGAAAAGAGTTACGCCAACATTACAATTAGGGTTGCTCACCAGCCGTCTTTGACAATGAGCATTTGAAAACCTGACCTTTTTGTTAGACTCAAACACTCACATCTGATAAGAAAGGGAAATATAGGAACAAATTCAGTTATGAAACATTCCCCTCTCTCTCACATACTGATAAACCCTCTCTCTTTCACTCAATACTGCTGGACCCTCTCCCCCTCTATTACTCTTTCTCTCATATCGATACGCCTTTTCTGTTTCTTCTCCTTCTACCCATTGTTTTTCCACTCTGCTAATGAAATACAAGTACCTCAAACGTATTCAGTCGTGTTAGTCAATCTGTTTATCCGTCATTCAGTCCGTATATCCAATCGGTACCTCCAAAAGTTCTCGATGAATTTCAATTAAATCCTTAATTATTCTTAAGGAAAAATGGCTAGAAATAAACAGTTGATAAAAAGCTAAATTTTATTTTTAAGCAAAGTAAATCAATATTTTACATTCAGATTACTCCCCTCCATTACTTTTTCAAATGTTCCATTTTTTTAAAGTTTTCATTTGTGTTCGGCGTTGGAAAAGGTATATACTCTCAGGATGTTTTCTAGTTTTTCCTCTGTTTTTCATTTTTTCATATATCTTTTGCAAGTGGGTAAATCTGAGCCCAGTGTGAGCACATTGGCACCCCTAGCTAGATTAATCGATTGTAATCAAAGACTTCTACCAACTTGACTAGTTTACTCGTGTCGTCAAAAACAGAAGTATGTGTGGAAAATGGAGATCTGTATTGCACTGAGCTTGTAGAATAAAGTTTTGTGGACCATAAACGGATTTTTATTTTCTTACTGAGTCGACTTTTTTCCTCGCCAAACAACAATGACAATTTTTGACTAAAAAGTCCCTTAGTGTGACAGAAGACACATGCACATTGGTAGTTATTACATGTGTGGATTATGAATTTGGTAGTAATTTCTTTCATGTGAATTATTGATATTTAGTACTCATAGCTCAGTACGGTACGAAGCCACAATATTAATCACACGTTAGTATCAAACATCAGCTGCTAGTTTAGTTTACATATGATCGATCTGAGCCAGTCATATTTGTGGCATAAAAGACACATCCTTGACCATCGGGATCTAAACAGTGCAGCACAAGTGAAAATGCCGGATTACAAATGGATAACCCCCAAGCAATAGCTAATCATCTCATCATACCTTTAAAATATGATGTACAATGTTGGAATGGCCAAGATAGTCAGTTCAAGAGAAGAAGATTTTGAAGTGGTTGTAAGTGAGAAGCTGAACTTCAAACTCATAAAATGAACTAAGTGAAGAACGTCAACAATATGGTAGGTGCTATCCGGAGGGCATTCAAGTTCCTAAATGAGATAATCTTTGTGCTGTTGTATAAGGGACTGGTTTGTTATTCGGAAACATTGGTAAATGCATGGAACCCCTATGTTCTGGGAATGGTCAATGCAATTGAATAAGTACACAGAACAGAAGAGAGGACGAAAATGATCCTGGGATAATGAAAGAAAACATATTATGACAGGAATCGATCACTGGATTCACCATCACCCGGACACAGGAGGTTGAAGATGGACAGAATCAAAACGTTTAAAATCACAATCAAAACGTCAAGAACAACACCAAAAGTAGAATTAAAAGAAATCAAAGATGAGGGGGAACGAGAAATCACTCAAAACGAAGCGATGTAAAACAGAGCTGAAGAGAAACAGCTTCACTCAACGCATAGTGCCAAATTGCAGCAGTCTTCCTAAAGATACACTAAGAGCACCAAGTGCGAACATATTCAAGGAGAGGATGTTTGAGCTATAAAAAAAATTGGGCCGCTTATTGTAACCACGAATCTAAGATTACTGGCGTCCAAAGTAAAAAAAGTGACCCATCCTAGCAGAGAGGATTAAGTCCTACGAACTGGAGAAGAGAAACTAATACAAAAAATCTTTAAAAAACGTAAATCAGTACAAGTTATGATAAGGGGTTTCGGGAAACGTTAAATGAAGAGCAAATGAAATTTTAATGAAGAAACGTACTTTAGAGGCACAGATAAACCTTATCTTTTATCGATAGTGTTCGGTGTTTTCACTTCACAGCATGGGATGCACTTCCTTTATTCACTTGGGCCATGGCTTAGGTTCAATAAGAGCAAATGATATCAAATGCAGTTGAACAGGCTTGCCTGTGTTTACAAGAGGGCGCCAACGGAGAAACAGATCGAGTGCAAACAAAACAATGCGCATCAGGTTGATGTGGAGGGACCGGATGACGGGTAGCCTGGTTGGTGATTTTCTATAGCAGTAACGTTTCCCAACCTCGGTTCCGTGAAAAATTTCTGGGGTTCCACGCGATAAGGCATTTTTAAAAAATGAATTTTATGAAACTTGATTTTATTTAAAAAAATGGGATTCACTTCTTATCGTGATGTTTCATTTGTTATTTTTTTTATATGAATGAATTCTCTTGGGGACAATGTTTGTTTCATCTAATGTTTGGTTAAATAAGGATGGCCAGGGTGGTCCGTAAAATAACAGTTCCGAGAATTTTGGAATATCGTGTGAGGGTTCTGCGACAAAATAAGTTTGGGAGCCTCTTGTCTACAATATATTTCTTTCGTCTGCATATTCACGTGTTGACTGCGGTGAAACGAGTGATAGCATATCTCCTTGAAACTATTACCTTTATCAGTATCATTGAAAACTCCAGCATAGGTTTAGTCTCACTTCAATCACAATTCTAGTGGTTACAGTAGCAGTTGTGCCGATTATTATACGAAGAGAGTGTTTCTCAAAACGAGGCGGTCCACGATGATTTCCCCAAATTTGATAAAACAACGACAGAGTGTTTTTCAGATAGAAAACGATAATGTTTCTGAGTCTATTCAATTCAAGGGTGAGGTCCTGGTATTCCCCACATGTTTTGCTTCCTCCCGTCTTCACCCTGTCGTTTGCTGACGCAGCCACATTCTCGCTTTAGCAAGTCTTCTTTTCTTTATTCCTGACTATTAGATCCGGCTCCCTAATTTGGTTAGGATGGTTGGTCTTGGTCTAAAGTCATAGAGTGTCTTATTCTTTTCATTTTTACAGAAAACTTAAGATTAGAGCTGATACTATTTCATTACATGATCGAATACAAGTCGTTTGCAGAGTTCCCAGTGTATCATTGTTTCTACTCACACATGCATGTTTTTATCATTTGATTAGAGCCAGCTTACAGGTGTTCTCTGCTTTGAAAAAAAGAGTTGGCTTTATGCCATTTGGCTTTCTGCCACTCAGCTTTTACGAAAAACCTCATGTAACTATAGCTTTGATCTGTTTCTGTGAGCATCTATGCTTTATCTCAATGTGTATTGTGCTTCTGTTAGCAGAATACATCTTGATGTATGAGAAAAATTCGAAAGAGTTTGTAAGGGTGTTCCATTTTGCGTAAAACTAGCTCACATTGGAGAAGGTTACATTTTGGATCAAGGAACGCTCAAAATGTTTCTTATATGAGCAAAAGGCAATTGCTTTTTTGCTTTACACCATTTCGAATTTCGGTAAAATTTTGATAGTTTGCTTTGAAAATAGAGTGATAGGGGAACGAGAGTATTTTCTACTGAATGAGATGGAAGGAAGAGGAAAGAATGAAAAATATGAAAAAGGGTGAGTAAGAGAATAGAAATTAGAAAAAAGGGGGAGAGAGAGAGGAGAAAAAAGAGGTAAACGGGGGGGGAAAGAAGACGAATAGTAGAAAAAAGAGAGAATTGAGGAAGAAGAAGAAGAAGAAGAAGAAGAAGAAGAAGAAGAAGAAGAAGAAGAAGAAGAAGAAGAAGAAGAAGAAGAAGAAGAAGAAGAAGAAGAAGGAGAGAGTAAGAAGAAGAAAAGGGTAGAAGAAAAGAGGAGGGGTACTAGGAGGAAAAGTGAGGCAGTGAAAAAGTAGGTTATGGTAAAAGAAAGAAAGAAACAAAGAAACAAAGAAAGGAAGAAAGAAAGAAACAAACAAACAGACAAAAAATATGAGAAAAAGCAGAGGGAAAGAGAAGAGAAAAGAAATAAAACGAAGGAGAGGAAATTGGAGAGAAAAGGAAAGGAGCAGAAAGAGAGAAGGAGAGAGAGGAAGGGGATGAAAGAAAAAGTAAGCAAGAAGAAGAAAAAAGATGATGAGGAAGGCAAAGAAAGAGGGAGAAGGAAACGACGAGAAGAAGAATAGTAAAAAAAAACAGGAATATCTTGAATAGTGCGGTCTAGATTGGAGCGTGTTTCGATGTAGTGCGGCTAAGATATTCTCGTATAAATTAATGTAACTAAATATTAGCTGAAAAAATCCATTAAATTATGATGAGACGTTGTTGGTGGGGGTGAATAGTACTGAAGATTTTGAATTAACCGCACTAATCAAATAATACCTGTATTTCAAATGTTATTTATTCAGTCAAACCTGAGAGTCGAAAAAAATCTTGAAGAGCTTGGAAAATATGAATAAATAATTCTAGACTCCTAAAATTAAGAAGAAAATATTCTAGGATGAAAAAATATTTTAGAATTCACAATTTAAAAGCAAATCGAAAATATTTAATCTATTTAATTTAGCTTCTAGCAAGCGGCAAAAGAGCGATTTCTTTATTCTGCGATACACATCAGAATACTTAAATATATAAAACAGGTCTGGTTAGTCATTTAATAGAAACCGTTGCGAGACCTACATGGTTTTGCAGCATTTTAGGTGATCAGTTCCAAAATTTGAAAAAGAGGTTATCAACGATCTTTGTCGGACGGTGATCACTAAAAAAATGGATCGGCCTGTACGCGTGCACACATAGATAGATAGATAGATAGATAGATAGATAGATAGATAGATAGACAGATACATACATACATACATACGTACATACATACATACATACATCCTTACTTACTTACTTACTTACTTACTTACTTACTAACATACATAGATGGTCAACCAGCAAGACAGGCAGAATCACTTTAAAAAAAATCTTTATAAACCGCTGTTGACAGTACATGTTGACGTTCTCTAATCAGATTTAAATAATTTTCGCATTACAACGTATAGAAAAATCTAGCTTGGTTTACTCCTCTCTCTCCCTCTTGCACTCTATTTTCCCCTCTCTCTTTTTCTTTCTTCCTCTCTCTCTCTCTCTCTCTCTTTCTCTCACTCTGTATTCTTCTCACTTTGACTCTCAGTTATTCTTATCTCTCTGTCACTTACTCATACCTATCTAATTCTGTTTATACGTATGTCATCTTTTTCTCGTCCATGTCTCCATACATCTATTTACATATCTACCTATCTATCTATCTATCTATCTATCTATCTATCTATCTATCTATCTATCTATCCGTGTTAGCCTGTTATTTCTTTCCTCCAATCTTCTGTCTATTTCTATTTATCCCTCTCAATCGCTTCAACTCTATCTTTTCATATCTTTCAATCAATCTTGTTTTTTTCTTCATATCCAATAATCCAAATATTTAAATCTAGCTGACCAGAGCTCCTTGCCCATTGGTCACCTAGAACTGTTAAAAAAAAAATGGTATTGAGAAATTTACATTTCCTCCCCTATGTGTATTCAGTTTGCATTTAGTTTTCAAACGTTTCTAAAAACATTTGGGCAGTTCGTCAAACGTACGTAACTTTACCGACTGACCAACAGAATCATTCATTCTAGTTGCACTTCTCGAAATCACAAGTAGATATCAAGCTCAGTATATATATATATATATATATATACATATATATATATATATATATATATATATATATATATATATATATATATATATATATATATATATATATATATATATATATATATATATATATATATATATTCCATAGGAAAGAGTCCCCTGGTGGATGGGGAATATATGCATATATAAATATATCGCTTAAATTCAACCGTACTGACCGTCCAGTTCCATCGAGATGTAGGGTACCGGCGTCCAGGTCTGAAGCGAAGGTTTCAATCCTACCTCGTGTTATTGGATGGGATAATGGTTATTCTATAGCCACACTGAAGAGTTATGATACAACGAAACATCTGTCTGTCGATGACAAAATCACATATATATATATATATATATATATATATATATATATATATATATATATATATATATATATAATAGCGAATGAAACATACCCATGAGTGAAGCTATATGGATATTTTATTAGTTGGTTAATTCATTCATAAATGAATTAATTAGTATGTTGTGCATGTTTCGGGAAGGGGTTTCCATCTTCAGTGACATGTGTGTACATTTCAGTGGTTAAAAGGTTTTCATAAAAAAAAAACAAATTTAGCATCAGATGTTTTGCTTTGAAAGCAGATATGGGAATAAAAAAAGAGGATTCCTAGGACGTCATGGTTATGAGTCCGGACTGAATCATGTTGCTGTCTCTGTCCCTCTCTCTCTCATATATATATATATATATATATATATATATATATACACATATATATCAGTTCTCTCTCTCTCTATATGTATATATATATATATATATATATATATATATATATATATATATATATATATATATATATATATATATATATATATATATATATATCAGTTCTATATATATATATATATATATATATCATGTCTCTAGATATCAAGCATCCTGATCCAAGAATATTTCCCGTTTGTCTAATGTGTTCTCTGCTAACGTGCGGCTCAGGTATTTTAGCGTTGTGCCTGTTTCAAGCTGTGTTAATTGCATCATGTCCATAAGCGCGTTTTCTCATTTTCCACGATTCTCTTTCTCTTTCCCCCCCTCACTTGTTAGTTCCCTCCCAATACTTCTCTACTCCTCCGTCTCTCTGCCTCTCTCCCCCTCTCTCTCTCTCTCTCTCTCTCTCTCTCTGGTCTAACCACTCTATTCTTTTTAAAACTTGCATCACTCTTTCACCATCATCATCATCATCATCATCATCATCTGCAGCAGCAGCAGCAGCAGCGGCAGCAGCAGCAGCATCTTTTTAGTGTCCGTCATTGGGCATATATCTTCTTCATGATTCTCCAGACTTCTCTATCGTGGGCGTCGCGCAGCCAGCACCTCCCTGAACTTGTCTACTTCGTAGAATTCTTGTTTTCTGTCGGCAACAGTTTTGCATTCAATCTTCGGGGATCAACCCTTTTGATTTATCCTTTTTCTTTTTCAATTCTTCTTTTCTTTCACCTTTTTTTCTATTTTCATTTGTTCCTGTTTCCTCTATTTCCCTTTCTCTACTTTTCACCTATATCTCCCTCCTCCTGTCTGTTGTCTTTATTCTCTTCACCCCCATCTTTGTTTCTTCTTCTCTTTCTTCCTCCCTTTCTTTCCTTCTTCTTCACATCTCTTCGATTATTCATTTCGTTTTTTTATGGGATCCGTATGTTCTTCTCTACTCTCTTTTGCTCTCTCTGTCTCTATCTCTGTCTCTTCCAAGAGAGCACCCAACCAGCCAAATGGGCTTCTTCTTTTTTTGCTCGTTTCTATGTATGTGTCTCTTGGCGTTCCTGGTCAATTTTTTTTGGAGGGGATGGTGGGCTGCAACCCCAGAAATGTACACCACTAACCACCATGCAAAAACATGTTCTAGGCAGGGGGTGCCTCTATGATCATTTTGGACCAACAATTCTCAAATCTTGTGCTGGAATCTTTTAGATAATCTTAGATAAAATATCTATTTTGTTTTGTTTTCGAATATTTTTCAGTTTTTTTTTCCTGTTAGTTCTGGTAGATGTGCGTTCATGACTACGGTGATTCACTAATGCAAGTTACGGATATATGCAAATATATACCTAAACTATTTATACGTAAGCACGTGAATAAGTCCGCAGATTATCGACGGGAATAGCATTCATTATCCTGAACAAATATTCATTTTCCAACATAATCTCCACTCTTATTCACGCACTTAATACGGTGATGATTATCCATCACAAAGATTGAACATTATATCGTGAGAATTTCAGGTAAGAATCTCAGACTAGTGATTTATTGATCTACCTCCAAGTATAAACACACACATACACAGACAGACAGATAGACACACACACACATACACACACACATATTTTACACATTCTTTATATCACAGAACATCAACCAAAATTGTCAACATATTTAGACTTGTTTTCTTTCTCTTTTTTCCATTTCTCTATATGAGTTCGTATTCTGTAAATATCTTTCTATCAATCTGTCCATTACAATCTTTTCAAATCTATCTATTCATCTCTCCCTCTTTCTCTCTTTCTCTCCATCTCAATCTTTTTATACCTATCTATCTATCTATCTATCTATCTATCTATGTAAGCATCTTTTTTTTTTATTCATTACTATCTAGCCATCTCTGTTCATATCTATCTATACTATGTTCATATGTATGTATGTATGTATGTATGTATGTATGTATGTCTCTCTCTATGTATATATATATGCTATGCTCATATCTATGTATATATGTATCTATATTTTGTTCATATCTATCTATCTATCTATCTATCTATCTATGTCTGCTCGTATCTATCTATACGATATTCATATCTATGTATGTATCTATCAATATTTTGTTCATATCTATCTATCTATCTATCTATCTATCTATCTATCTATCTTCCATACATAGATATTTGGTGTTTTTTCTGTTTATGACACACTTCAAGCTCTGTCTTAGTTTATCAGCAATGAACTCTCTCCAGTTGTTGCTTTCCTCGATGCAAGTGGCAAAATACCACCATGTTTGCTTGCATTTCTTCACTTGAAGCTTTTGTTGCTGGATTTTTTTTTTCCAAATGCACGACGTTCTACCGTTTAGTACCTGAGATGTCTTCCAAGATAACATTTTAACGCTGAGATAAAAGTCTGCAAAAAATAATACAATTCGCTTTTGACTGTGTCGCAGGAGATAGGCGAAAACCTCGAGAAAAGACGGTTGAACGGAAAGTGTGTCACGCAAGGCCCAGAAGAAAAAAAGACAAATAGAAAATCTCAGATGAAATGAACCGGTCTTTATAGTAATGAAAGATTTTGCAGATAGAACCATAACACAAAAGTCACACGCAGCAGGACTGTCGATAAAGGTCAGATCTCCCTTCCTCACCATATCAAAATGAAGGCGAATAAAACGAAACAACACGAGATATACAGAAAGAAACCAGTAAAACAGGTTTTCATTGTTATGACACGATATAATACATTCAAACGTTGTATGGCGGCTCATGATCTTCTACTTAGTGGTAGGAGTCCAGCAGACCACCTCCTGATAAAATTCCCTGCCTTTTACCAAAACAGCTTTACCTGTCAATTGAATTTTTATAAACACTAAAATATTTTTACGTTTATGTCCATCCGTAGCACACAGCACACTCAAAGCATTATATGTCATACGTCACTGGAGTAAGGCATTCACTGTTATAACGCGATTGTTAGGGTTCCAGGAAGCCGACGGCGTTATAACCAAGCAACAATAACCAGGATTGCCATTTAAACTAATTTAGAGCTTGATTAATATTCTGTTGTCCACCATCCGCATTATATCGCGAACTGCACTATTACAAAACTCCTCATAACGGCAGAGGATTCTAATCGGTTGTTACACATAGAATGTCTTCTCTTTAACATCATCAAGGATAATATTATAAGTGAAAAATTCAACTAATGGAATAGTATCTTAGGTAAATTCAATCTGAATAGAGATGTAATTCATCATTAAGTTTTTGAGCAAAAAACAAAGAAGTTAGAAAAAGTCTCAATTATGATTTCAAATTAGGATATGACGTTTTCATATTCCTAATAACATCGGATAAACATTTGGTTTGAACGCTGATGCAATGCGAACTGTTCAGCATTGATCCAATACGTTGAAATATGGATATACCGATACCAATAATAAACCCCTGAATGAGGTCTAAACTTGTTCCTGATTATGAAGAATTATTTGACCGAAGTAATCGACTAAAAAACAGGCGGTGGGAAATGGAATAAAATCCAACAAATAAACAATCAGATGCTCCATGACAGTGGCAGTCCGTGCACCTGACTGCCTCTAAGCTTAGAGTATTGAGATATGAGATTTTACAGCATCCACAATGTTTATCTTGAAATCCTCTGACAGAATAGATATGGAAAGTGCTTAGATTATCGTGTTCATTTAACTTCGTCTTCGTTTAGCATCGTTTAACACCTTTCTTTTTATTCTTGGGTAGGAACCAAGCATAACGTTCGTTAAAATTACCAGGGAAAAGATACTCAGATAGACCTCATATATATATATATATATATATATATATATATATATATATATATATATATATATATATATATATATATATGTATATATATGTATACATATATATATATATATATACATATATATATATATATACATATATATATATATATATATATATATATATATGTATACATATATGTGTGTGTGTGTGTGTGTGTGTATACAAAATACATAGACAGGAATTCATTTATATATATATATATATATATATATATATATATATATATATATATATATATATACAGAATACATAAACAGGAATATATATATATATATATATATATATATATATATATATATATATATATATATATATATTTATTTATTGACTATCTATTTTCTCTTTTGTAATATATGTATATATATATATATATATATATATATATATATATATATATATACATACATTAAAAACCTTCAACCAAAACTGTCACAGTAGGTTTCTTCGGTTGGCTAGCTGGCTATGTTTTTATGTTACGGCAACGGTTCAGTCGGCCGGACGCATGCAGGTGTATGATTGTGGGATGCCCAGAATTCCTCATGCTGATGTAGTCCAGGGGAGAGTAAGGAGCGCTCGTCTGACATTGACTAGGCTGCATGAGCCATGAGGTGTTACCAAAGTTGTCCTTTCTCTAGAAAGGAAGTCTTCTTAAGGATACAGAGCCCCAATCAGCCCTACTATTTTACCTGTTGCTGTTGTGGAAGTGAACATAATCAGCCCCAATCAAAAACTGAACTCGGAACGCCTTGTTACCGACTATGTATGCTTGTATGTATGTATGTATGTATATATATATGTATACAAGCCTACCAATGGAAGTCGAGTGATGTGAATTTGAACCCTTTAATCTTTGCTATCTCTGCAATAAACACACTTTTTCTCAAAGTTCTTCCACTATATAGGTGCTCAGTTGGGGGTCAAATATCAAATGTAAGTATCTGCTAAATTGATCCCTCTGTTTTTGTCCGCTTGTTTTTCAAAAATTCAGACCTCTTTCACTGCCCGAACAAAAGGCGATCGAAGTAACTTATTCATCCCCCCCTTTTTTTTACATTATTTTAATTGATCACCACCAAAAAAGCCAGCTGCGAAAAACATTCATTACATGTTGGTTTTTATTTAGTGATTAACCAGACACACACTCACACATTCACACACACACGTATATATTTATTCATATACATATATATATATATATATATATATATATATATATATATATATATATATATATATATATATATATATATATATATATATATATATAACAAATAAACACGTTAATATAGATTTCGGTGCATTTCAAGTATTGTCTTGCGTGATAATCATACAAACAGACTTCTGTCAGCCAATATGACAGCTCATATATACGAGTTCAAAAATACAAGGTGCTAATCTTTGTAAACAAAAAAGATTCTCCTTTCTCAATTTTGTGGCCGCGGCCGGTGGGGCGTCCTTGGCGTGTTCAGCGTCTACAGTCGCGTATCATCTCTGCTCAGATAAAAGAACTTAGCAGATCTGGCCCGAAGAGTCGAATCTACTGACTCTTTTATGCAATGGTTGATATGTCTACCCCACATGCAGAAGGTCGCAGGTTCGATTCCTTGTTCGGACGAAGAGCGTGGAAAACTATTCCTTAGACTGATTTTCCTGATTGAGTACACTCCAAGCTGCGTAATTGATAAGGAAGGTATATATCGACCGTTTTAAGGTTGTGTCCTTCATACAAAATCCTGATGGTTATGCGTGGGGGTGTTTTCCCTGTCACTTTGAACACTCATAGTTATAGAAACCCGTTCATCATCATCATCATCATCAGTCTTTTAGCGTCCGTCGTTGGACATAGACCTTCCCCAGGATTTGCCACACTTCTCTGTCATGGGTGTCGCGGAGCCAGTACTTCCTGAACTTGTCTAGCTCGTCTCTCCATTTAACATTTTGCCGGCCTCGGTTGCGCATATGGTCTCGGGGAATCCATGTTGCAAACTGAGAAGCATATGACGTGCACATGAAAGAATCATGCTCAACCTAACATGAAGAGATCACAAGACAGCACGATGTATTAGGGAAAAACAGGAGTCTGATACATCATAGGATCCACCAGAAAACTCAAATGGCAATTTTTTAGTCTTGTTGCAAGAATGGCAGACAACAGATGGACATCACGACTCACAACATGGATACTCAGAGATCAAATGCAAAAACGAAGCCGGCAGGATATAGAATCTTCACTCTCACACGGAGAGAGCACATGACTGCATAATATATCAGGGAGAGACAGGGGTCTGAGAGATCATAAATCCATTAAAAAACTCAAATGGCAATGGTTGGTCATGCTGCAAGAATTGCACACAACCAATGGATATCAAGAGTCACTACATGAATCTCCAGAGATTAAACGTACAACTGACGCTGGCATAATAATAGGTGGAGAGACAAACTAAATCAGTTCAGATGATATTGGTTTCGCGACGCCCACGATAGAAAGGTGTGGCTGATCTCAAGGAAAGTTTGCATCTAATAACAGACTGATGATGAGCTTTGTTATTACCTTAATATCTGCCCAATATGTTGTAGAGTTATACTTTTTTGAGCCTCTGTATGATTTGTTGCGTTCTGTCTAACCCATGTTTAACCGCCATATTTTATCTCTGTCAACGAAGCTGAAAAGATATATATATATATATATTCAGTCACTTCTGTCCATCCATCCGTTCGTATCTCAGCACATTATCTGAAGTACTCGATGAATTCCAACGAACATTTGTAGAAGGGTGAACTAATTGGATAGGAAAGTGCTAGTAAATTTTGGGGCGGATCCAGGATTTCTATCCGACTGAGAGATAATTTTCTGGGTTTTTTTATCGTTATTATTACATTTATGTATGAGCTCACGACAGTCCACTTGATATCTCCAAAAGCCATCGAGTAATCTCTTTGGAATTCTATGGAAGGTCGGATAATGAGCTATGGGAGATTTGATTTAATTTTGGAGGGGATCCGTGCACAATTATCTCTCTTAAAGCGTAGTTGAATTTCCTAAACATATGATATTGTTACAAATCCCCGTTTGTTCACACGATCTCTCCAAAAGTTCCCATTGAATTGTGTTGAAGAGTGGACAATAGGCTCTGGAAGAGCCAAATAAACACGGATCGATGAACACTTACTCCTCTTCCCCCCCCCCCGACTATGGCATTGGCAGAGCCCTGTCCCCTCTCATTGCTTTATAGTTTACATATGTAAGACCAAAGATTACCATTACCTCCAATTTACGGAGCTTAAAGTAGCATGAATCTTTCACTCTTCCCAAAGTGGACATGGCTCAAATCGGTTCGTATTAACCTACACTGGCTTCACAGGTCGACTCTTCAACGGATCAGTGCGTTTTAGAAGGATAAGATAGAATGAAGTCATTGCAGATAAACCCGATGCTAATTTGATACAACCTCTGCCTAATGCATTTCCTATGACCTACCTTGAATCAATTTGATTCAGTATGTGTTCAATCATTCAAATGCTGTAGAGCTCGAATCACACCGGTTCAAGTCAGCGTGATCAACGTTAATGGTCATCAACCTTCACTTAGAACTGTTTCAAGGAGTTCTTGCTCCACGACACTTTAAGTCGCGGTGAACTGAACAATAATCTGAAACTACATCCCAAATTTAGGAATCAATTTACATTCTGTTTCAAAACCAAAATTTCTTATTGATTCAATCGGCATCGCGTTTATCTCAAGCTTCTTGGCTTCCAGTTCGAGGTAGTCATGCCGTAAGGAGACACTATTAAACCAACCTGGTGGGTCAGATCGTTGCGTATTTCCTACCGGTGGCCAGGGTTCAAGCCCCTGTGAAAGCCACGAACTCGAATATTTATCTTTGAAGGCATGCTTACAAGCTGACCGCAAGGAAGATTAATGATAGGTGATCTCCCTTCCCCTAAGTGGGCCCTGTGACTTATAATATCCAATCATTACGAAGCGTTTCTGAATTTAAAGTTTAGCTGTTGTACTTTCCTATAACATCTATCACCGTTCCATTGACGTGAGGGCTACATCAACGACGGCGAAGGCTTCTATCATTGGAAGCTTTTAAACCATTTTTCGGTCTTCTTCTGATGGATTTATTAATAGCATCTAGATTCTCAAGAATTTAGATATTTGTCACCGTGAAAAATGTCATTGATGCGATCAACAGAATTTATTATGACCATATTTATGGATTTTTGTTGCGTGATTTCAAATTCTAACGCTATGGTTGTTCAATTACCAACTCTGATAGCGAGATAACTTTTCTGATCAGGAACTGTTGACCAAAATTGACAGAATTGGTTTCTTAAATCTTTCAGTGGCGGGAAGCACGCTTTCGGGAAAGGGAGGATATTTGGATAAATTATCGAATAAAATCCCACATAGAAAATAGTGAAAAGAATATCAGTGAAAAAATGCTAGTTTTCAAGGCAGGTTAGTCAGGGATATTCACCTTACTCGGAACGTCGGTGCAATACAATTTCCCACGGTTTCTATCTCAATGATCCCTGTGCCGGTTAAAACTAGGCTCAGTACTGAGAAACCAGGATTATCCGAACATCAACTATCCGAATTTCGGATGATTTGAACAAGATTTCATATTCCTATAATTGTGTTCAGTGGCTTCTTTTTGACTGTGAAGTAAGTGGGTAGTTTTTAGAATGGCAGACATTCCTTCTCAAGACGGAATTCAAATCAGTTAACAGCGTTTGTAAGGATTTAAGTGACACGAAGAGAGAATAGGTGAAGAGCGGTAGACAGTTTTCTTCCTTTGTTAGGGACGCCTTTTCTTTTTTCTCTTTCACATTACACAACGTCATATTTTCCTTTTTTAAATTAATTCTCGAGAAATTACAAAACGGAACAAAAATAGAGCTAACCATACAGTGTTTATGATTAATGTATGCATTTCACGTATATATTTTGAACTCTTTTTTCCATTTCGAAAGGAGTTTGATACGATATATTTCGTTTTAATGCAGTGATTATTTATTTTCATTTTAGGTGCTCCAACGGGGATCAACTAGAAGACTGAATTGGAAAGTTATAGTTTTATTACAGAAACAAACACTGACAAACGTTGTTACATGCCATCAAAGATTTTGCATACGACGTTGAAGTCTTTGAATAGATTCTGTACCCTTTCTTATATAATGGTCGTATCAGTTATCCAAACAATCAATCCGGACACCCCCCCGCCTATCCAGTCTGGAAAATCGAGGTTTCTCTGTAAATATGAAAGAAAAAAACAACAACAAAAAAAACAATAAACAGAGAACGTTTCCTCTATATCCGTTTTATCAGTTATAATTTGATCCATAAATTTCCACATCCCAGTTCCTTAACCACGGCAACTTCCGTTTCACTAACCCCATCTAACGTTGAAAGGCAACATCGTAATGCATATAGAGCTTCGATTCAACAAATTGAGTTTCATTGCTTTGCTTGTTCTTTTTCAGGGGGAAAAGGTTCAGAATTGCTTCTCAAGACCCAAGTCGGTTGAAATAAAATCATCAAAGCTTAAATCAATTTGCGTCGCTACGGTTTTCTGCTGCCAAAGAAAGTTAAACCCGAGTCGCTTAAGTTTAATACGATAAATATTAAATTACAGGAGAAAACGCTTATCTTAAACAGAGTTCTTTTGATAAAAATGGCGGTTTTAGCAAAGGATATAAAACTGGAAACAATTTGCATTTATTAGTATAAATTTACATTCGATGTTATGCGATCAAATTTATTTTTGGAACAATTTTACGTTAAAATATTTGATATGGAATCCTTATGAAATTAATATGAGTTTATCCTAAATAAATTGTTTGGGACCGACTGACTTTGATAACGATAACCTTTTGATAACATTATCGGTGATTGTAATGAACAGCCTGCTTTGTACTGCCAAATAATAAAGTTCAAACGATAATCAATGTTGAAAATTTGTAAGCATGGGGGCAATTTTGTGCAGGGTACCGAGTGATGTTCAAACACTCGATAGCAGCGTTTGGTCTGCAGTGCTAGCTTATTAATTACTCTGCAGCACCAATGGACGACCATTGTCCTACAAAAACTTATTTACAACCTTATATTTTTTTTTGCAGAAAGTCAATCTTTTAATTTGTATAAAATTTTCATTATTTTTGTTTCACTAATCAATAGCACAATGTAAATAGTTTGGGTTGACGGAATAAGATGAAGAGAAACTTCTTAAAAGTCCAAGCGAAGTCTTCTGTAAACTTGCTTTCTGCAAAAAGAAATGTTTTATATATAAAGTCATATATTCACTTACAATATGACAAGATATTGGCCTTGTGTCTGAATTGGTTAAGGCAACGTCCATGTATAACGATCTGCAGGAATATGGACTTCAACGTTCAGGCAAATAGGAAGCTGCTTCTTTTACTGTTTCATACAACTTTAACGGTTGGAGTGTATTCAACCTAGGGATGCGAAATAAACAACAGCGACAACATAAAGAGAAAACAAAAAGAAATCGGTTAAGAAATCTACTAATCTAATATCGATTTAATTCATCGGTGACTTCAGTCTGAAAGATTGTTATCATGTTGTAGATTTCTATGACGTTAATGCAGTCGTTGATATATTTTTCAGAGATATTATAAAATCCATTAGAAGACTTAAATGGCAAAGGGAAAGTCTTTTTGCAAGAATGTCAGACAACCGCAGGATATAAAGACCCAAAACATGGATTCCTGGTGATCATATGCGGAATCGTGGTTAGCAGAAAATGAGATGGTGTGACTATTTAGACAGGTTCAGGAGACATTGATGCTGCGATCAGGAGAATCTTGGGGAAGGTCTATATCCAATAGAGGACGTTAAATGGATGATGGTGGTGGTGATGATGATGATAATGATGTAGATGATGATGTCGATGTATGATAGAATTCATTGGATGAAGGAAGCATACTTGGGCTTAAAATCCCCCAAAGAAACTTATATAATCTTGTTCATAACAACAAAAAATGGTTTAAAAAATATCATATGATATTTGCTTGCTGTCTCAGTTCCGGGAAAAAAGGTGGGCATCAGGTTTACCAGTTGGATCCATTAAAACCATCTGAACGAAAAAGCATTACCGGAATATTTTCCGCGGATACATTTTATGCATCAACGAACCAAATGTGAAAACAAAACAAAACATCCGAGGTTAACATTAATTCTGTGGCAGGTCAGAGAGTTTGATATATCATGGCCTTTTGGGGATGGATTGCATGAGATTATACAGACATTGGCTTCTGTCTGTCAGTAGTGACAATGGATTTGGTAGCCACTTTATTGCAATTACAATAGTTGATTATTTTCGTGAATCTTTTTGAAGCATTTTAAATATGCTTAACTCATTTGCTTCGATAATCTATCTTACTATTGGAAACCGTCAACTAAAACTGTCACCGAAACTATCTATGCAGGTTTCTTTAGTTTTCGCACTGGTCTGGCTGGCTGGCCTATTGGCTAGAAATGTATCACACGTACAGACCACAATAATAGAGCTACAGGACTGAACATACAAAAATACTCCTTACTGTCTAGAAAAAACGTTTTTTTACCCACTCCCTTTCAAATTGGTTCTTTGGTATGACAAGTTTGCTATGTAAGCTCATGTTAAATTGCTCACTCACTTTGTGTCCGCTTGTTCTCTGAAATCTTCTTTAGAAACTGCCCAACAAAAGGCAAACGAAGTAAGTCATTTTTTTCCAGTTTTTAATTGATTACCCCAATATGGCATGCTGCCAAAAGACGTTGATCACGTGACGGTATCTTTTTGACTCTACAGCAGTAAGCGCGAAATCAGATCATAAAGAAACATATGCCGAGCGGACTTGCATCCCACCATTCCGAAGTACGTCTCTCATGGGCGTCACCTTAACCATTTTGACCATAGAAATCTCAATGATTAGGCAGAGTATAATCTGTACTCACTCTACCGTCCCTTTCTTTTCTTAGTCTATACGTTTTTGTTTTTTTTACTGGTAGTTATATAGTGATGCTACAACTAGAAATGATTTAGATTTAGCAATTATTCTATACTAGTTTGAATCCTGTATATAATCGTTGCTTCAGGTCGGAAGACCCTTCAATAGTTAGAGCCAACGGTGCAGAATCAATGCTACTACCGCCGAGACATTTCAATGATTACTAAATAAGACAAGCCAGTCGGCTGCAGAGTGAAATTCTACTCCCATTTCTGTTCAAGCTGAGGAAGATCACTGAAACTTTTGTATTGTATGTATGATCAAAATTTCCGTATCTATACAGGGCTTGTCAGTTTAGCTCAGTTGGTATTAAAGCCGCCTTCCGATAACGTGCTCGTGTTTTGAAATCACGTTAATTTTATGTATAGGTTTGGTTAAACATTATGTGATAGACAAATAGTGAATAATTTACTCCCCTTAGTTTGGCGAGGATTATTGTCGTTGCTCTTGTCACGGGGAAAAATCTGAGGCTTCTTTGTCTGCAGTAGGTGGGGTGACGACCATGAAAGACAGAACCCTTAGTTGTGGAAGGCGAGTTCAACAAGTTATTTCTTCATTTCCGATTAACTGCCACTTTCTCTAGCGGTCGAGGAATGTATTGAGTGTTGTGGAAAAGCAATAATAATAATGATAATAATAATAATAATAATAATAATAATAATAATAATAATAATAATGGAGACTATATTGATCCACAGTGTTATGATAAAAACGAATAATGATGAAATGGGGTCAGACAACACCTTTTTATTTTTGACATGAGAACTTTTAACTTTGACCACAGCACTTTCAGCTTCGGCTTCAGAAATGTTCAAAGTTTTAAGTTGCGTTTTAAATCGTACGTAAATTCAAACTTTGATAACTTTAAATCTGAAGTTAATCTTTCCCCGAAGTATGGAGGAATACCGTTTACAATTACAAACTTAGCAGTAAATCTGCCCATTCAAACCAGTGTTTCTCAATGCAGGTTCCAGTCATCTTAAAAAAAAATATCTTATACAAAATTGTCTTGCAACATTTTCAGAATAATAAATTAGACGACGTGAAGTATGAATCGGGCTTTTCTAAATATTTCAGAACACAAATTGAACATCGCAAAAGACTGGACGCTAAACCAGGTACGTAAATTCCGATATTCAATCAGATTTCCAGAGCATAAGACTTGAATATGAAAATGAGAGTTTAGACGTAGGAGCGATAGAACATACGTTGCAGAATACATTGTTGAATCGCCGAACGGCATTGATGAGTCCAACCAATACTCTTGATAAAGAACAGATTGCAAGGTATGCAAAAAGAGGGAGACTGGATCACGCTCAGCCAACAGTTGAGTGTCAAATATAAAACTGCATATACATGGGTGAGTAGAGGTGAAACAACGAGGAGGCCTAGTGGAGGTAGAAGGATATTAAGCTTATCAGAAGAACAATTGTGTGCATGGATTGAATGGGATTCAAACTTATCACCGAACGAAAATGAAAAATAAGCATGAGTTTCAAGTCCGAGTGTCAGAAGTAAATGTCCTCAATTATTTACAAGCTCAATTCATTATTGGAAAGAAAACCGATGTTCAGATTTCTACAATGAATTCTGAAAGGAACAAACATTCGTGACAACGATACGTAGAACAAGCCTCACAATACGTTCAACAACAAAAGCTCGTAATTTGAAACAAACTACATCTTATTTAGTCGGACAACTCAAAGTTGGAGTCAGAAAGGCCAATGGGCGTTGATGTCATTGCTCGTAACGGCCCAAGTGTACCTGTGATATAACCGATGTCATTTTAGTCATTTATTCCACCCGGCGAAGAGGAGCCTTTAAATCTGAAACCGCAAAGGAATAAGTACTTGAAGTGTTATTTCGGCTTCCTGGAGATACTGTGACATCGGTTGTCCTTGTATGCGGTAATGCCCCTTGTCAAAGTAACATGAATATGCTATCCAATATCCTGGGTTTATCGTTTTTCGACCCGGCCCTTATTCACCTCGGCTTAGTCCTGTCGAAATATAGTACCAGAAAATGAAAAGCATTGTCGAGCGAAACCTGAGAGCACCGGCAGTCAATCCACCAGCCGTTGGCGTGCAAAGAATGGCTCTCCTAGAATCCAATATTGACCAAGCTCCTGCTGAGATCAGATCCTCGGATTGTGTCAGCACTTATCAACATTCAATTCCACTCTTCCCAGCAGGTCTGAATAGTGAACACTTGATCCACGGAACATGATTGATTTTTAACGAACGTTAAATTCATAAGACCATCACGGAGGTTTTTGATAGGAATCAATCGTTCTATTTGCTGAGCTTAGAAACAATGTTGTACACGTTGATTTATTCACTTTTTGATAATAATTTTTATTTCATTTTAATAGATATAAATCTTTTTTTTATTTGAATGACTTTTTTGAGTTTGAGTAATGATGCCAGGATAAGTAAAAACAATGAATGAGAATCGTGTATGAACAATTTAGAACAACGAATTAGAAATTAATGAGGATTTATTCAGTTATTCCCATCATAAATATTTCAAAATCTCTTCATCAAACATTTGAAAGGAAATCAAGATCGGGGAATACAAAGTACGTGATTATGAGAAATGATTTGTGCGTAAAAATGTCTGAAGGTAAAATTAAAAGGTGGGGAGGCAAAGTTAGAAGTTCAGAAGGCAAATATAAAATGTTTAATAATAATAATAATAATAATAATAATAATAATAATAATAAGAAGAAGAAGAAGAAGAAGAAGAAGAAGAAGAAGAAGAAGAAGAAGAAGAATATGCATTGATGGTAATGCACAAAGGAAGCCTGGCAGCAGCGAGAGGAATCGAATTACCGGATAACACACAAGTACGATAAAAATACCTGGAAGTTCTCGGATATGACATGATGAAACGGGAATAAATGGAAGTGAAAATAAGAAAATATACTTTAGACGGATGAGAAAAATATTAAGAATCAAACTAAATAGCAGGGATCTGATAAAATAAATGAACACATGGGCTGTATCGGTAGTAAGATACACAGGACCAACCCTTCGATGGATAAAGGAAGAACTCTAATCAATTAACTAGCCAAGTAGAAAGCTTGTGACCATGCACAATGCTTTACACCCCAGGGATGAGACGGATTGACTGTACGTGAAGAAGAAAAAAGGTGCTAAAGGACTCATCAGCATAGAAGATTGTGTACAAAAGGCCAAACAGAACTAGAAAAGTATGTGCAAGAGAATAGTGAAGACATTATGACAGGCAGCTGAAGCAGTGGAACTAAAAAAATATGTAACAAATTATGAAGCAGTAAAGTAAACAAATGAAGAAAAACGGAAACGGAAAAAACTATTCGAGGAATTCAAAAGGCAAGTACAGAATGTTGCAGACGGGAGATCATGGACATGGCTATGCAAAGGAAACCTGAAGAGAGAAACAGAATCGCTCATCATGGCAGCCCAAAACAAATGCATCGGGACAAACTATATCAAAGTGAAAATCAATAGAACTCAAAAATACAGCGGATGCCGCCCATGTGGAGAAAGAGATGAGACAGTAAATTCACATAATCAGTGAATGTACTCAACTAACCAATAAGAAGTATAAAAACAAACATGATAGTGTAGCAACAGTGATACACTTCGAACTGTGCAAACGAATTGAATTCAATCATGCGGAAAAGTGGTACCAGCAGAAACCAGAGACAGCCCTGGAGAATGGTAGCCATAAATTACTCTTGGGCATCCAAACTGACCACCCCATCCGAGCGTGAACATCGAACCTGGTTATCATGGATAAATGATATGATTACAGTGTGAATGGGGAACAGAATGGAAGGCTGGGAAAAACCTGGCAAGGGAGCTGACAAAGGAGTAGAATATGAAATCCAGGGTAGTACTAGTGATAGTAAGTGCACTCGGAGCCGTTCTTAAGACACTGACGGAAGACTGTAGGAAGTGGGGATAAGAGGAAGGATTGAGACTGTACAAAGTATTAGAAAAATGAGTTTTACGACCAACAAAAAGGGCGAGGTCGAGACAGTACAAACCACAGCATTGCTGTGATAGTGAGGGAGATATCAGATGGAGGATGGAGCAGTAATGTGAATTCCTGTCACTCACCCTTCAGCAATAACCATCAGGCAACTGGTGTGAAACTGTACACCACAGCACTGAGAATGTGAAGAGGACTGAAGACTTGAGGAGACTTGCTGTCACGCAGTCTCCGGCAGTTATAATAAGGAAGAGTGTGTTTCGATAAAAATCATCAATGATAGGATAATAATTATAAAATAGGATTAATAATGAATTATGTATTGACGCACAGGGTTAGGACAAAATGAAAAAAATACCCTGTTGAGGTGTAATAATAAAATGATTAAATTAATCTCCTGTATTTTCTCAGGCAAAGTAGTGTTATTCTTCTATTTCGTTTCCTGGAAACTAGTTTCTTCATCTTTTTCACCTGTAATATTCAGATCGCTGTTTCCTATATATAGCCTTAACCCTCCGTCAGTTGTATTCTATAACCTTACAAGAATGTCGAGCAGAACATTTTTATTTGATCCACAGGGCTATACTGTCTCATCCGATATCCTTTCTACGGGAATTCAGAAAACCGGGTTAGAAACCGTCAACCTCAACAGTCACCAAAACTGTCAACAGAGGTTTCTTCAGTTTTCAAGTTTCTCTGGCTGGCTGGTTGACTGGTTATATATATATATATATATATATATATATATATTATTGTATCATCCACAGACAGCTGTTTCGATGTATTACATCTCTTCAGTGTGGCCATAGACTTTCCATTCCGAGGCAGAATCGAAACCTTCACTTCAGACCCGTAGGCCGATATCCTACCTACAGGCAGTAAGGCTGAATTTAAGCGATATATTTTATATTACATAGAAATCCCTCATCCACCAGTGCCCAATTCCTATAGAAAAGCATTGCATAAGCTTACAGTGGATGAGTTACCTGCTAACTTAAAGACTGCTCAACCATATATATAGATCGCATATAGTCTACACGAATAGAACTAGAGTGTTGTACACTCATTATTACGTGTAGAAAAATATTTTTTGTTTTCCTTCAATTTGATATAGAATGTTTGTTTTTTTACTGTAGGGATTCAATTTGTCATGCAAGTTTATGCTAAATTAGTTCCTTAGTTTATGTCCGATAGCATTCATGTTCATTTTTTTACAGATTGAGACTTTTTATGATCACTTCCCAACAAAAAGTGTGAGAATTAACTTACTCAGTGGTCACCTTTTTTAACAATTTTTAAATTGATCACCCCTTACACAGAATGCTACCGGAAAACGTCGGTCTGGATTGAGTGAATATCCAGACCTGTTTGTAAGTTCTTCCTCTTGAGACTTCGCTGCCTTTCAATTGGGCGGTCGTATATTTCTGCGCTATCTGACCAAGAATTGACCTCTCCACTTCCCAGGAATGTACACTTATATTTACTAAGGCAATATCCGGAGACAACCAGGCCCTGGAAACTGGCCCTGAATAATCAATGTACAAGACTAGATTTCAATCAGGATGCCTGGTGATATTGGTCTTAGATCGTTACACATATAATATAGCTTTTTTTTCTCACATCGTTGAGAATAATGCCGAAGAAGGATTTACTTTTGCAATTTGCATTTTTTACTTCAGATCCAATGTAATAAACCCTCTATATTCACATAATACTAATTCTAGAGGTTATCATCTTTTTACATGTATTAAACATCTTATCTGTTATAAGAAGTTCACTCGCCATCGTCCTTTCAATGTCTTCACTTGTCTAAATCTTCAAGCCATCTTACTGTCTGTCAGTCACAGTTTTGCATAAGATCTTTTAGGCTGAGTCATGATGTTCAGCGGTTGTCTGACATTCTTTCAACAAGACCTGTCCATAGCCATTTGGGGTTTCTTAATAGACTATATCTCGGGCTTCAAAGACCGACATTTCATGTATCACCCTGGAACCATCAACTGGAAATGTCATTGATTGCAACTGAAACATCAAAACACTTGATTTACTATTCGTTCGTGTACGTATGTGTACACCTCTTTATGCACGTGTATACCGCTGTATGTATGTGTGTGTGTCTATGCGTGTATGTGTATGCATGTGGTTATGGGTGAAGGGGTTGAATTCAAAGGCCAGCTCATCTTGTTTTTTTTTCCATATCCTTGACAGGATCAGATGTCATTATTGCAGCATCGAAGTATCAGCTCTCGTGCTGTTAATTAATTCGGCAATTAATCATTCCGTTAATTAATATCCGATTACAATATTCTCATTAAAAAGAACTCAGCATGTTTCATATGATTTTTTACGCACTTGTTTAATTTATTGGGTCCAAATTAGTATAGTTTCAAATGGCTTCTTCTTTGTTACATCAGGTTACGTCGACTGTTTCAAATAAATGAGAACTATTTTCTTAGAAGAGGAGAATGTAACAGAAGTGGTCCTGATTAAGAATTGTGAAGTTTAACACACTCAGACTCATGGTATTAAAAATGGCGCATAGCATTTGTGCATCGAGTGAGCGAGCAGGTGGAAATCTATGAAAGAAAAATAAAAGTTAATACACGGATTAGATTGTTGTATGCGTGTGAAGTGATCTGACAGAATGTTAGTAAGTTGACGATCGGAAGGTAAAGAGAAATTCAAGATAAAAAAAAGACAGGTGTTACACCTAAAAAAATGGCTGAATTTGGCATCTTGTAATGCATTTTGATGGGTGTCAACCCCCTTTTTCAAAAAACTGTATGCTGTTTATATGTTTAATATTAAATAGCAAAATTAAATGAAGAGATTTCTGTGTAGTGGGTTATTTAGAAGTAGTGGAAGATGAAAGTATTTGTATCTGTGTCGGTGAGTATTAGGTTGGTCCGAAATAAGAAGGGTCAGTGAGGTGAAAAGCAAGGATAAAAATGATCAATTTCCCAGAATGTTTTCGTGGCTGTGGGTTTTCCTTTACAATAGAGCAATGGTCTCTGGCATTCAATGGGTGTTGACTCAGGTGCTGACACACTGAACGAGTGGAAGTTAACTGTGTTGTTTTAATCTTTTAGCTGATACTAGGTGATTCTAGGTCCGTGTCTTCGTTGATGCTGAAAAAGCATTCTTTTTTTATGAGTGTAACCAATGATTTTTTCAGCTTCAATAGGAATTTGCACATACAAAAATTCATTTAACCGATGTGGTTCCAAGTAATTTTTGTCTTTCTCATAATTTCTGGAATCAACCACCAACCAGAACAAGCAGAAGAACACTTTGCCACCAAAACCTAGAAAAACATCAAAGATTTGATAAACAAACGACGACACATCTCCACCACTCGAATCTGGAAACCGTACAAGGATTGCCACAAGATATAAATCAGAAAAACGTTGAGATCTTTCAAGAAAAGATTATACGAACACATGAGAGCCCTAAAACTGGATGAAAAGACAAACGCCCAGATCGAACATAGGAAGTCCCACAACCACAATTTTAGCTTGAGAGCCGTTCTCATAGAGAATGTACAAGACTCCTCAACATGCAGATTTATCGAAGCAGCCTTTATATCCTAATTCAAAACAAGTATCCAAAAGTATCGACATTTCTAGATATTAAACACTTTGAATGCTATAATTCTAAAACTGATTTGCATAAAAATAGAATTAGCACACAATGAATCCTCTAACACACAATACACCCTTCAAGAAAAAGTATGAGATGAAAACGCAGACTCATCCACCATCAACTGAAAACGTTAAAACAACTCAACCCACTTTGACCTGCTCCGTTTGTCAAACCCTATCCATTAAACGCAAGACACCACTGCTCCATTCTGAAATAAGAAACATTGCCACACAAACATTCTTGAAAAATTGACCATACTCTCCCTGACCCTGCTTCATGCTAACCCTTCTTATTTAAGACAAAGCTGATACTTATACAAACAGAAACAAACACCTCCCCTTCCGCCTCTACTGAACAATCAAAAGCACACGAGTATTTTCATTCCATTTCGAAAACCTGAAACAAGTAAAAAGCATACTGTTTTCTCTGCAACTGCTCCAAAGTTTTTTGAAAGAGGTGGTTAACGAACCATCGAAATGCATCAAAGCATATTCATATTTTAATGAATTTTTTCGGAATGTAACTCCTTTTTTCGGTTAAATTTCTCTTCTCTTTCCAATTGTCAAATGACCAAATTGTTATAACTCGAATATTTTTTAAGAATATTTTTAATAATTAATTAGTAATAATCATTGTATAGCTGAGTTCACTCATTTTGACACGATCACATTTTTTCCAAATGAATCAGAGTTGGGTCCAATAAAAAAATTTTTTTCATCTGTAAAATATATATTGCATTATGAAACCTTTTGGACTTTTGGATATTCATACATCATTGAGAAAAATACCTTCCTCAAAATATATTTCGTTGAAATATATACCGTATCTATATAACACCTACGATTATACACATAAGACGATTAATAGTGTAAATGTCTATGCTCGTCTTACTGATTGAATTATTTGAATATAACGTATTCTTTGTTTTTCGACGTTTTATTCTTCAAAGATGTATTATTTTATCCTCATTTCTCTGAGCACGATCGGCTCTACCAGATCATAAAATTTATTCACGGATTAGAGCATTCTGATGTTCTTTCAGCCTGATTTATCGAGTGCCATTGATGTTGCCTTTGTTGAACAACCGTTGCCATCAAAGATGGCAAAAAGTTTTATCTTTTTTTTTCATACATGAATGTGTTTGTCGGTTTGTTTGTTTGTTTGTTTGCTTGTTAGTTTGTTCCAGCACTCATGGCCATATAATTTTGCCTACAGACTTGAGATATTGGCATCAGTACTCCACTAGAATAAGTCTAAGAGGATTTTACTTTTATTTTTGGAAAAAAATTTTAGTTTACAGATGTTTTCCAGTGAGACATGTCTGTCATCTTATCAATAGAATTTATTCCGACCATATCTATTTTTCGTAAGGATTTTTTACATGACTCCAAATTTTTACGCTATGGCTGCTCAATTATTGACCATGGAGGCTAGTAATTTTCTTTATTTGAAGTTCCATGATTAAATATTTCTGACGTCTGAACTGGTTTGTTTACTAAATATTGCAGTCATAAAAACTAGACGATGCTATCAGAAACTGTGAACTGGATCTATCAGTACCAACATAGTCAGCATGAGCATGTTTCTTCAGTTTTCAAGTTGGTCTGTCTTACTGTCTGACTGGTTGATATGTATCAGTCTGCAGCTATAGAGTAAGAGAGTTTTTTTAAACGAATCTCCATGAAATTTTCAAAAGTAAAAGAAATTTCACGAAGAATCACTGGTTGACAAGCTCAACCTCCAACAATTGAATCCCATCAGTCTTAGTAAGAAGGGTATACAACCGATGCATCCTCCCGATAGTCACTTAGGAAGCTGAAATATGGATCCTGAACGAAAGACTGACCCTCATACTGAGAACCTTGCAACCTGCAAAGGAGAGAATCATGCTATAATTCACACAGGGAGATCAAATTACAGCGGTATATATTAGGGGGAAAACAGGAGTCTGATACATCATAGGATTGGCAGGTCAGGTTGCAAGAATGGCAAACAACTGCCGGACATCACGACTTACAACATCGATCTCCAGGCAGGCTGAATATGAAATGGCAAGACGAACTAAACAAATTTTAAAAGTCTTAGCTCAGCAACACCCATGATAGAGAGAACTAGCGAATCTTGGGGAAGACCTATGTCCAATTACAGACGATTGAAAACGGATGATCATCGGAGTTATCATGGAATCCATTCAAAAAACTCAAATGGCAATGGGTTTGTCATGTAGCCAGAATGTCAGACCACGGATGTTCATGACATTCCACAAGATTCGACGGACTTCTCGATTATAGGTGTTGCAAAGCCAGTACGTTCTGAAATTATCTAATTTGTCATCTTATTACCTACCAGACACAATTTCACATATGATATCTTGGGATCCACGTTGTAAATTGTGATGTTCAGCGGCTGCCTGACAGTCTGGCTACATAATCTGCCCATTGCAATTTCAGTTTTCAATGCATTCATTGATATCTTCAATCCCTCTTATATACTGTGCTGTCGTGCGATCCCACAATATGGTGTTGACCATATTGTACACCTTGCATGATTCCCAGTTTGATGGTTAATCTTTCGCTTTCGTTCAATGTTTCAGCTTCATGGGTGCTCATCGAGGGGCTGGATTGGTTGGATACCCTTCTCTATAGAACTTTTAGGGTTTTCTTGTTCCTGAAGGTTGAGCTGCCTCAACCAAAAGCTTGCCAACCTAGAGTGATTCTTCGTTTGATTCCTTCTTCTTTTGAGGATTTTATGAAGATTAATTGTCCTTTGTAGATGTCAACTAACTCGAGCTTTGCATTTTTTTCTGATTGTTGTGTCTTTGTCCTTTACGTCTTTGTCGTCCAAGATATTTGTTTTCATCATCATCGTCGTCATCATCATCATCATCATCATCGTCATCATCATCATTGTCATCATCAGTCTTTTAACGTCTGTCGTTGGACATAGACCTTCCCCAGGATTTGCCACAATTCTCTATCATTGGCGCCAGCGACAGTATTTCCTGAATTTGTCTAATTCATCTCTCCATTTTGTGTTCTGTTGGCCTCAGTTTTGCATGTGACCTCTGGGGATCCATGTTGTGAGTTGTGTTGTCCATCGGTTGTCTTTCATTCTAGCAATATGACCAACCCAATCCTATTTGAGTTTTTTGATAATTTGCTATGATGTCTCACACTTCCGTTTTCTTCTTTATATTCTGTGATGTCTTATGATCTCTCCATGTGAGGTTGAGCACGATTCTCTCATGTGTGCGTTGTATGCTTCTCAGTTTGTGAGTCTGTCTCTTGGTTAAGTTCCATGTTTCGGATCCATAAGTGACCATCGGGAGGACTCATCGGTTATATACTTTTCTTTCTAGGATTGCCAAAGTTCATATTTTGTTGATCTCATTTTTGCATGTGATCTCTGGGGATCAACGTTGTGGAACGTGATGTCCAGTGTTTGTCATTCTAGCAATGAGACCAAACCATGGCGATTCGATTTTTATGGAATTGATTCAGATTTGAAATTTAAGAAAACCGTAGAAATTGAACATGTGGGGAAGACGTTTATGATATCAACAGGGTTGATAACATTTTGAACTATACGTCACTGTTTTGGAACTAAGAAGAATGAGCTTTGATTTTGATTATTTTATAGCACATGGCTTTGTGGGGGGGCTGAGCAATAGATCATGGAGGGAGTTGAGGGTTAAAGACGTTTAGGTCCGGCAAGGTGGTGAATGATTCACCCGAACCTCTCTCACTCTCTCTCTCTCTCTCTCTCTCTCACTCTCTCATTCTCTCGCTCTCTCTCTGTGTCTGTCTCATTTTATCTATCTCTCTATCTTCTAGTTTATCGCTCACCTAATGGTTCGTTTTAGTGTGTTTTCATCTAAGACTCACATAGAAATCTGTTTAATTCATTTCATTCACAAAGTCCATTAGTGAAGAAGCAAAGATGACTCGAAGGTCGCAAGATCATTTGAAGATCTTTTTTAAAGAATAACATACATAACAAATGCCATTTCTTTTATCTCAATACGGAAAAGTGTTTATTGGGCGCTTACTATAAATGGTATAATGATATACAATATTTTTTTTACAAATTTTCGTTTTTGTTTCATTTTAGTATTATTTTTTTCTATTGAATTTTATCTCGTAATAAACACCGTAAAGCTTCATTATGCGCCCCTGATGTTTATCAACACAAATGAAATAAAATTAGAAGTAATTTTTTTTTCATTTTGGTAGGAAGCTCAGGGCTGCAGCCGGCTCAGCTCATATGTATATCCGACGTTCCTCGTTATACTTCATCAGGATATACATAGAGAGTTTAAGTTGCTTACATCCGTGTATCAGAGTGATGTACTGCTGACTTTTATAGATGAATGACTGGTGCATATGTAGGGGTATTGATACTGAACTATTTGCTCTTACGTGACCCTCATCCAATCAATGTCCGCAGATTGGACTCATCCAATTCTTTCTTTACATACCTACGTAACTTTGTGATTAGTTAGTTACTAATACTTTTCGTCTTTAGCAGGCTACGGATCGGACTGCAAGTACAGATTATAATCAAACTGTTCAAGTGTCTTGAAACCCCTTTCGGTAGAAACGGCGTCGAGGGACTCCACTGACGATTCACTTCAGCAATCGGAATTTTAGGAAGAAAAAAAACCTGCAAGGAAAACATGGGTAATGTAATTTGTAGCCTCGCTCTGGAGATAGTTCTGATAAAACTTAACCTCTGAACTTCATTAAATGCTAAAACTACCAAAGAAAAAGCCGCCACCGGAACGTGATATTCACGAACAAAGATATAGATACTCGTTCAAATTATTCATGATATAATGACGATATTTCATTTCAAAACTTCTGAATAGATTTGGAAGGCTAGTGAAAATATCGCCCATCTCTTATGGGTCAAAACATTGATGTGTACATTAGTCCAAAATAGTACATTTTATGAGATAAAAAATGTACATATTTTCCCTACGTCCGATTGAGTATAAGCAAATTTCCAACTTTCACTAAACTGGTCACGAAATGAAAAATGGGTAAAATAATTGATATTTATTGTACTTTTCTGACATTATCCACCAGGGAATAACAATTTACACAGGATCAAATTGATTCTTTCTAAATATTGCACAGCGTTAACTACAGCTAAATAAGTCCACTCAACCAAATCTACAAACATTTCATAACCGAATCACAACAATGCTATATGTAAACCAACCATGGAAGCAAGCTGGCTTTAGAAGAAGCTATTCGACTGTGGACCATCTCCATTCGATAAATCAACTTAAAGAAAACGCAGCAGAATACAAAATGCCATTTGCTGTAACATTTATCGACTTCATGAAGGCTTTTGACCCGTCTTAGCCAGAGTATTGCTACATTTAAACACAGTAGGACTAATATTAGGCTACATAAAAACTCAGATCTTTTTCTAGCTCCAAAAAGACAAGGTGACAACAGATCATTTGCAGATGATCTTCCAAAACCTATACTAGAAAAATAAAGGGATCAGAATAGAAAGTGAATATTTGAAAATACTCAGATTGGCAGAAGACATCGTCCTTTTCGTAAAGAACCTCCACCACATCCAACAAATGCAAGGCGAACTGAATGAAGAAAGCAAGAAAGCCGACTTTCACATGAACTTCAGCAGAATAAAGGTCACGTGCAGCATTAACGTCGGAAATAAAAACACACAACGATCAAAATTGAAAACCGGAACTGGGAAAAGTAAGCAACTACATCTACCTAGGAAAACGAATCTCCATGAAATCCTCGAAAGAAGTAATCAAGCAAAGACTCAATTTATGATGGCAATCCCTTGAGCAGAGCAAGCTCAACCTTTAAGAAGAAGAGAGTCCTAAAGAACCGAGAAGCACACAGTTTAACATGAAAGAATTACGCTCAACTTCTCATGGAGGAATCACAAGACAGTGCATTACATCAGGAGAATGCAGGAGTCCGAAACATCATAGAATCCATTAGGAAACTCAAATGGCAATGGGCTGGTCATGTTGCAAGCATGGCAGACAACCGATGGACGTTACGACTCACAACATGGATCCTCAAAGCTCACATGCGTGGCCTAGGCTGGCAGAATACAAGATGGAGGGACAAGCTAGTCAAGTCCAGAAAGTATTGGCTCTGCGACACCTACGATACAGAGATTTACCGAATCCTGGGGAAGGCCAATGTCTAAGGACGGACAATAAAAGGCTGGTAAAATTGAGAACCATACAACGTTCACATGAAAGAATTATGCTGGGCCTCACATGGAGAGACCACAAGATAGCACAGTACATCCGGGAAAAGACAGGAGTCAGGGACATCATAGAATCCATCAAAAAGCTCAAATGGTCGTGGGCTGGCCATGTTGCTAGAATGGCAGACAAACGATGGACATCGCAGTTCATGACATGGATCCCCCAAGATCAGATACAGAACTAAGGCCGGCAGAATATTAGATGGAGAGACAAGCTAGACAAGTTCAGAAAGTACTAGGTCCGTGACGCCCATAATGAAGAAGTGTGGCAAATCCTAAGGAAGGTCTATGTCCAATGACTGATGTTAAAAGACTGATGACGATGATGATGATGATAATGATGAGTTTTCCAAACGGATGTTTTTTTTCAAACAGTAATGTATTCAAAACCTGATCATTATATAATTTGAACCCTATTGCATATTGCCGAAACGAAAATCATCAGATACGCACATCAATATACGTCAACGCGTTGGTTATGGGTAGATGAGTTTGTGGAAAGAATATATGATAGGATAATGATAAAGCAGTCTAGTACAACGATATGGCAAAGTTGATGAATTCAGTTGATAGAATTGAAAATCTCTTCGGGACACTCGATTATATACTGTTACTATTGATCTCATCCTTCACACACAATAGATAGAAAATATCAGAAAAGTAAAAGACCTCATCTACACTTTTTACAAGGACTGTATACGTGAGGATGGACGTAGAACGAAATTGCTGAAATGATGTTGGGACAACTTATTAGTCCGAACAATTCCTGGAGAAATAACGATGATGCTCTTTTCCAGAGCTTCATGAAACTTGAGGGAGCCAGGAGAATACGGCGACCGGAACATTTCGTTCCAAATAACAAAGATGTAGATATTCGTTCAAATGATTCATAAAATGACGATATTCCATTTCAGATCTTTGGAAGTTTGGAGAACACTTCAACTGTTACATACGAATCAAAACAACAAAAATAATCATCATGCACTGTTGGTGGGAGGCCTTTACTATATCCTTCCATGAGGACCGTGACTGTTCTAACCTCAGCATGTTTTACCGGCAATTTTTTCGATTTTTACCCTTCATCTTATGCCTGGTCGTTCCCTACTACGTTTGCTGTTCAATGAGGATCAATTGGTTAGCCTTTTATTCCATGTATTCTTTTTCTTCTTGCTGAGCGTCTGGCCCATCTTCATTTTTGTCATTTGATTATTTGTATCATATCCTTTATCCTATTTTATCTGCAGATCCACGTGGATATTTTTTCATCCCTTGAGGCAATCTCTAGCATTGTTCTTTCCATTACTCTCAATGCGACTCCGTAAGTTCTCAGATCGTTTTATTAATTTCCATGTTCCAGATTCGTGTACCATAGGTGGAGTAATGCAATTATTGTCTGCGTGGCGTTTTAAGCAGATTGGCTCGAAATCATTTGGTATGAATGGAGACATACTGAAATATAAGTATACTGATCCAAAATATTATGAAGTAAACGAAATTTTGAACGTGCTGTGAATTTCAGACTGTAATATCAAGTATTTCAAACCTGACTTTAACATAATTCGAAACCTAAAGTTTGTTGTCAGAAGCAACAGTCGACGAATACTCTTATCAACATTCACCATTGTTCTGGTTGTAAATAGAAACTCCCAAATGACCTTAAAAATGACTTTTTCCAAACTGACTAATTTCCAAAGGGAATGAAGGTGTTAGATGGAAATCATAATAATGAATAAACAGAATAATCGGAGTAAATAAAGAAAAATGCCCCAAAAAGGCAAAAAATTAGATATTACTGAACCAGAAAATTTGTAGCCAAATACTTCTCATAGGTCAAATTTGCCAAAATTGGCCATAAAATATGGTAATAAAAGAGTCGACTTCTACTAAAACGATATGGCAAAGTTGAAGGATTTGGTTAATAGGATTATAATCCTCTTAAGACTCTCAACTCAGCAAAGAGGAATGGACGTAGAGAAAATTCTGAGCATAGAAAATGCAGAATAAAAAAATTTGACGAAGTCATTAAAAAGATAAAAAATACAATAAGTGAAGAATTGATGGGAGCCTAGGTAAAAAGTCGAAGTCCAATGATTGCAAACGAATTAACACAGATGTTTACTACTTTTATCTTAGTCGGGTTTGATACATTTCGTACCATCAAAAATTGAAATAAGGTGGGAGGCGAACATTGGAAGATGGTTGAACTACATTGATGATTATGATTGACTGATAGACCGATTGCTATATTGATCCAAAGTAATTAATCACGTTGATTCAAGATCTGTTGTGTTTAACATAATTTTTAATAACACACAGATACACAGGCATATATCAACATAATGGTTTTATGCATCCCTCTGAAGGTACATCATAATTTTCAAAATAAATTACCGTGCAGAAAACCGTATCAAAATTTGATAGCTGACTACCAAACATAATAACCCATTAGAAACCTTTGGGGGTTAATAATAGTTGAATATAGGATGTATAATATCTTTTACTTGCAATACTCCATCCATCATCCATTATTCAGGATTTTATGGACACTTGATAAATAAGAAATTCACATGATTTCATGCACTCATTGGTTCTTGACATAGATCATTTACATTCGGCCTAAAGCAGAAGTTTGAATCTTCTCTCGGTATTTATTCTCTGGAAGTGACAGACAGCGCAAAGAGATGAAGATAGAAGGAATGGTGGAGGAGTGAAGGAAAAAAAAGAAAGGAAGGAGAACAATAAGGGAAAAAAAGAGAAGCAGAACAAGAAGAGGAAGACGGGAAAGAAAACGAGAAAGGGAAAAAAGGAAAAGAAAAGGAAGAAAAAAAAGAAAAAAGGAGACAAAAAGAGAAGGGGGAAAAGAGAAAAAAGAGAGAGGAAGACAAAGAAGAAGAAGAAGAAGAAGAAGAAGACGAAGAAGAAGAAGAAGAAGAAGAAGAAGAAGAAGAAGAAGAAGAAGAAGAAGAAGAAGGGGAGGAATAAAAAGAGAAAGAAGAAAAAAGAAAGAAGGACGACGATGATAAAGAAGATGAAGGAAGAAGAAGAAGAAGAAGAAGAAGAAGAAGAAGAAGAAGAAGAAGAAGAAGAAGAAGAAGAAGAAGGGAAATAAAATGGATATGAAAAAAAACCCCGGAAAAAACGAAGTAAACGGTCAAATATGAGAGTACAATCTAATGAAAGAAAGAGAAGGAAAAAGAAAGGAAGAAAGAAAATCAGGTGAGGGTTATTCTTGTTTTTGTTTCCATTACTGTAAAAAAGAACAAAGTCAACTCCAAACTTGGACTGAAGAAAGGAACCTCTAACTTTGTATTCAATACGAAACCAGAGCTAGAATGTAGACTCTTTGCTCTGACTTGCTTGGTATTTGACGCAAAACAATAAACTCTCAAGCGGCCGGACAAAGAGCAAATTTCTTGTTGGCAAACGAAACACAAGTCGTGACTTGTTGCAAGTATTCAAAACAAGGAAGTCATATCTCACATAATCATCGTTAAAAGAAAAGAAACAAGAGAAATGATATCAGAACAATCT
>OY735226.1:43621579-43669079 GCA_963457665.1 Thysanoteuthis rhombus | reverse complement strand
CAGCAGCCTTGGAGCGTCGGTCGTTTGACATAGACATTCCCCAAGATTCTCCAGACCTCTATATCAAGGGCATCGCGGAACCAGTACTTTTTGAATTTATCTAGCTCCTTACACCATCTTATTTTCTGGCGACCACGATTTGGTGTGTGATCTCGGGAGATCCGAATTGCCAATCGTGATGTCCAATGCTTGTCTGACATTTTTTAAACGTGTCCAGTCCGTTGCCATTTGAGTTTTCTATTTTTATTATTATCAGACTCTATTATACTGTTCCTCCTTATGTTCTCTCAATGTGAGGTCGAGCATGATTCTCTCATTCTCTCGAATGGTAATAAAAAAAGTTTTCTTATGAATCATAAATGCATGATTCAAAAAACATCGTCAAAAACTAAAGAACCAGTTTGACATATATTTTCATTGTTATTTGAACCAAAAAACTTATTGGGATGGGACCCCCCTCCCCCTTCCACAAAAAACAAAAATAAACAAAACACGTTTCTCCTTTTTCATTGAAAGATGGGTGAGTGCAAAATGTCAGGTTTTTTTCTTTGAACAGTTATGGCTAGGCGAAGTTCTGTATAAACAGATACATAGATACATGTAAATGTCAAAACACTTTAGTGCCCTAAATCCAGCAACAGGGGTCAAACCAGTCGGTTATGGGTAGCAGTGATCGATTATCAGAATTCTTTAAAAAGAGCAAAATGTCAGATGGTCTTATTGTGTGTGGTCTGTTCTTGCTCTCCATAGCTTCCTCTCCCTTGTCAGGAAGTCCTTCTTTGCCATCTGGTATTCATTCTTCCCTGCGTATGCTCTAACCCTTCGAGTAAATTGCTAGCTACCTACCCTCGCTCTTTTTGCCCTCTACGCACCCGGTGAGTATTAAATCCTCCAAAAACCCCTTCAGCATTTTGCATCCCAAAATTTCGACTCTTTCTGATCATCTCGAGGTAGGCTGCAAAGGTGAGCTAGTATCGCCTTGTCTCACCCCTTTCTCCGAGTTTAAAAGGGCTCATAGTCTTTATATAGCCTGATAAAAGCGAAGATCCATGTGCTTTTCCCACAGGCTCCAGTGGTTGGTGTTCGAGGCGAGGGAAAAAGCGCCTGAGTGACTAAAAGAAAGTAAATTCATTGAATTGGTGAATGGTTAAACAAGTGGGAAAGAGTTATTCAGTGAGCCTTTTTTCTTCTCTTTCCTTTTCTTTCGTCTACTTTTAGATATAGCTAATTTTGTGATACCTTCCCAGACGATGAGGAAGAAGGAAACACTGTTGCTAGATAGTTGGATAGCTTTCTGGCCCCCAAAACACGCATAATTGGCTAAAAATGGTCAGATACAACAATAATGATAATGCTTGTTTATGAAACATCGCAATATTGTCAGAGAACACACACACACATACATACATACATACAAACAGGCATACACACACACCAAACTTTTTTGAAATTACTATTGCAAGATCAAAATGGCTAAAAATTGTAAAATAGCCAAACCAAGAAGTTAGTGGCCAAATGCGTATAAAACGGCCAGATTTGTCAATTTTGGTTATATTTCTCCCTAATTTTCCTAAATAAAATATTATTCAATATCTTTTTAATTACATTTTTAATAGAATACGTTTGTTGCCATGACCTTTTTCATATTGCTTGATATTAATGGTATAATTTTTATACATGAAGTAATGTCTTGAGAGATTATGTCCGATCATCTGTTAAAACAGCTCGAGCTGAATGGAAATTTCAAATAAAAATCTAAAGTATAATACTTGTTTATTAAAGGGCATCACCCAATGAAATGGCTCCAGGCTCCCCAATCACAATCCATACATAAATAACTGCGTCATTTTCAACGGGTATATTAGAAATCAAAATAAGCAGTTTGGAATGTACTGGATACTTTTTGCACTCACTGCGTACCTCTTCCAACCGAATTAATGTAAATCATTATCATTAATGATAATAATGAATTAATACCGAACAGATGGGAGAAATAAAACCTTAGAATAAAGTATAAATGAAAAGAAACTTCCTTGTATTCTCGAACGGAATGAATGAGCGTAGTTTGAACAATGCCAAAAGATTGATAGTTATTCCAACACTTGAAGACAATAGTTCTTTCCTGTCCATTAAAGAAACTGAAGTGTCTTTTTGAAAAAGCTTCGTTCATGCGGGTAACAATGGCGTAGCCGGAGGTATAGTCGCGAAAAGAATTTTAATGAAAATATGGAACAAAAGCTGTGAACAGTTGGATTATCTTTACACATATCAATAAAATTACTTTATTTAAAAAGAAAACTTCTTTTTTTCTAAATGGTGCGGTTGAAATTTCAAAATTTAATGATAAACTAATACATGTGAAGCAATATTTGCTCAACAATAATCTTGATCCGTAGAATTCAGGTCCAAACGAATGTGATAATTGTTGAAACATTTTATTGGGAAAGATATTTCGTCTGGCACCGGCGTTGACAGGTATTGAATCGATCAGCCGACCACGTAAATGAATAAAGAAAATGAAAATCGTGCATCTAACAGAAAACGACCTTATTGCGACTCAGCTTCATCCATTGAGCTAACCACAACCTCAGCAGGCATGAGTCGGAAACAGCATACCAGGTTCATTTTAACTGTAATCATCTCGCATCCCCTGCACACACACACACACACACACATATATATATATATATATATATATGTATATATGTATATATATATATATATATATATATATATATATATATATATATATATATATATCTTAATACCTTCGATGTAAGCCTACGCCTGCGATTGGCAACCAAAAGATAAACAACAAATATTATCATCTCCTCTGTCAATGTACTTAAGCCAGAACATGTTTGTGGGTATGTACGTAGAGAGAGAGAGAGAGAGAGAGAGAGAGAGAGAGAGATCCCTGAGAGGGAATCATAGTCGAATTCGGATGCAGTTGCTCTCTTTGTACTGATACATCTCCTTCATAGCTTCGGATCAAAATCACCTTTATGCATTTGTCGCCGGACGTAAACCGATTGTTAATTGTAAAGCTCAACATTCGGTCACTCGACATTAAAAATAGCGCAGACCTTTTGTACGCCATTTTTGATATCGTGTGACCGAGCATGTGCAAAATTCATGAAAGAAAAACAGAAGTTATTACAAAAATTATATTGTTATTACTTTGAGAAAATCAAATAGCTTATATCCGTAGGAGGAATTGATTAGTATGAAATACTGAGATGTCACCCGGTGATTCAGAAAAAAAAAAACTGGAACCTTCTTGAACGAGTCAGATTCGAGCTCAGTAAAGGTAAAAAGTGCCCAAAGCTTTCTTGACATATTTCTAAAATTGTGCCGAACATAACAGTCATTTACTTATACAATAAGCTATGTAATAACTTATATTTTCTGTCTGTAACATACGTCAAGGCATATCACCATTAAACCCTAATTATAAAGACATATTCCCTTGTACTTTTTTAGCAAATACTTAAATCTGTATCCATTATAGTTGACCGCAAACAAAAATATGCTGTGTCCATACATCTCTATAAGACGCTTTACAGTCGGTCGGTCGGTCGATCCCTGTTATGTCAAACATTGTAAAGAGAAAAAATAGTGTTTTGTATTTTATTTTCCAGCTGTTATTATGGCATAAGAGGTGTGATATCATTGATAGATGATGTATCAAGCAACCGTTCCTTACTGAAACTGTCTACAACAATGACTGAAATCGCCGATTTTTTTTCAATTTCTTGTGAACTTTGTAGTTCCAGCAACTCCAAGCATGCCCTCCGGCGATTGAGGGCATGCACGATGATGCTTTCTCGTAGGAGCCGCCATCTTTTGCGGTTGTACTGAAGACGTCGGTATAAAAGCTGACGTCCTATTGCAAAATGAAGAAAATAAAATTCCCTTCTAAATTGCAAGAGTGTTCTGTAATCTCTTACAATCTTGAATCTTACAGTTCGTTACAATAGCTAAAAATATCATGTATACTAAGTTAAAGATCACTTATGATAATATCATAGAGTGAAGTATTGATAATTGTGTACTTAAATTGAAATTTACTAATTCTTTTTTTTTTTTTAAATATTTTATCATTATCTATATTTTTGGATGAATCATTCATACTTTTCTCTTCCTGCTCCCCCTGCTACTTCAGGGTTACCAACTTTTGGAAATGGAAATACAAGACGGGAAATGAAGTTCGTGAAACGCCTTGACGTTTTCGACGATCTGGATAATGAATTGAAAATGCTTCAAATCTCGCCCTCCCGGTATTTTATCTTCGACTTTTTAAAAGAAATTCAAGAGCATGCTTAAATAGGAATTACCTGAAAATTGCTATTTTTAAACAAATTGAGATAGCTCGTGACATTAAAAAATGTTATATTAGTTTTATATCATGATATAGAAAATACATTTAAAAGTCAATATGGGATACTAACGATTTAATACGGGAAAAGTTATCGGAATATAGGACATTTACGATTTATAGAATTTGAGACAATGCGTTGCTATATATGGTCGTCCTATCAAATATAGAACAGTTGGCAACCATTACTTTTACTAGTAATGCTACGATTGATCCATTTAGAATAACTTCGAAATCGTAAATCTCAAATATTGACGTGATGATGATGGACGCATTGTTGAACTTATGGTTCATGTTTCGATGCAATGCAATGGCCAACTTATTAAAATACTATCGTCATTTCTGGCACCATAAGTAAACAAGTTTTTTTTTCAATAAGAATACGATAAGTTTTAATTGAGAAAACAATGATATTATTGTCTGTAATAATAATAATAATAACAACAATAACAACAGCAACAATAATAATAATAATGATAATAATGATAATAATTATAATAATAGTAATAATGATAAAAATAATATCATCTTATTGTTGTTGTGCTAATATTATCGCCGATGAAGATGGCGGGGTTGGAAGCTGGTAACAACAGCAACTGAACTATTGGGAAGAAGAATAATCGATGTTCCAATCCAATTTCCGCGGATTTTGCCAAAGTTTTTGCAACAGGTGCTCGTTTCCCAAGACTCTTGAGAAATTGCAAAGCATTTCACAATCCTTACTTCTTTCACTCTTATCGATCAGTTCACAGATTGATTGGGCCCCGCGGGTGACGGAAAAGAAAAGAGAGGAAAAGATAGGGTCTGCTTAGTCATTCAACAGAAACCCTCACGTTGCCAACAACTTTTTTTCTTGCTTAAATGCTGTGTTGGGGACAATCAATTAAAAATAGGAATAAGGTGATAAAGCAACATTTATTTCCTTGTCTTTTTTGTCTGTCAATCATGTTGGGGTGATCCACTTCATAAAAAATTTGTAAAATTGGTGATCTATGATTGAGATATTTTTCTCACCTTTTGTTTGGGGTTCATCATGGAAAAGACTGATTTCGAGAAAAAAAATAAGAACAGAAATGCTGCCGGATTCAAAGTAAGGGACCAATCCAGTATAGTCTTACATTTGATATCGAGATCTCTGAATAATACATTTTTCTTGGGGCGTATGAAATAAAGAAACTTTTTTTTTTCTAAATATAATAAGGAGTAAAATATTTTAATTTCAAGCCATCTAGCTCGATTGGCACGGCATGTACGCATGACACATATCTATCTATCGGCTTATCTATCTATCTATTCATCTATCTATCTATCTATCTTTCTCACTGTTCGTATCTATCTATCTATCCATCTATCGATCTATCTATCTAAATAACTATCTTTCTAGCAGACACTTAAATAACCAATCCTTACACCATCTAAATACCAATTTGGGGGGATAATCTTTAAAAATCAAAAGAATATATCTCCCTCGATGTAATAAGAGATACATTGGCATGGCTTGTATGCGTAACACACACGTGGCCAGCCAGCCAGCCAGCCAGCCAGTCAGACGGCCAGACCGACAAATCAGCTCAAAAACTGGAGAAACCTATGTTGACAGTTTTGGTCGACACTACCCAATAATCCTCTAAAATTTCGCATGGGCATGCCTGGGCAAGTGAATGCTATGCCAGCCGAGTGACAGATTCACTCACACAAAAACACACACACACACACTTACATATATATATATATATATATATATATATATATATATATATATATATATATCTTGTATCATCAACATACAGCTGTTTCGTTGCATTACAACTCTTCAGTGTGGCTATAGACAATACATTATCCCATCCAGTATCACGAGGCAGAATTGAAACCTTTGCTTCAGACCAGAGACCGGTATCCTACCTCTGCGCTAGGGAACCGGACGGTCAGCAAGACTGAATTCAAGCAATACATTTATTTAGCTTACATTCCCCATCCACCAGAGTGCTCCATTCCTATGGAAGATATATATATATATATATATATATATATATATATATATATATATATATATAGTTTCAACTGTAAAGAGTGAGAGACAAACTCGGAAGTAAAGTGTTTTGAAGTTAGGTTTATTTACTTTTTTGGTAATATATATACATATATATATATATATATATATATATATATATATATATATATATATATATATATATATATATATGTTTTTGAGTGTGTTTGTGTGTGCGCGCGCGCGTGTGTGTGTGTGTATAAGTGCAAGATACCCCTGATACGTGTATCCAAATATATATATATATACTATGATTAAGTAAGTCTGGAACAAGGTTAACCGTCTAGTGAGAATCAAAATTACCTGTAGTAGTGATGGTCTTTTCTTAGGCTGTATATTATCAGGTGCCTGATTGCTGTACTCCAACCCTGCTTATGAATTTTAGAAAAACTCACTGCACTTATCAAGAAACCCCACTCTTCTCCTTTCCAACAATCTGAAGGGGCAGTGCAACTGCAGATTTGTTATAATTTTCCTCGTCAAAAAATAACTATTAAACAACACAAGAGGGAAAACTTGGTGAACCAAGTTTAATTGAATTTGCTAATTTCAGCGATTTTAAAATTCTGTACCATCAAAGGCCTTTTTGCTTTAATCTTACTTTGGGAACAAAAGAATTTTCTAGTTCTGGTCAATACTATACTTCCCATGTATCCACCCGACCACTGCTGTAAATCTTTCTCAAACAAATTTGTTATGCTTAGATACTACTACATTTTGTCAGTCGCTATACTTTCAAAACTACCCGGTTAATTCTCAACTTGGTTATTTTGTTGGGGAAATATTTTCCTCCTTTCGTTTTTTCTAAACCACTAGTTATTCCGACCTCGTGTGACTTTTGCTGCTTTTGTTTTTTCATAATGATTTTCGACAACAACCTTTGATTCAGGGTTACCTGTTTTGAATTCAACCAGATACTAAGACATTGTGCTCAACCAAACTATTAAAAAAATGTAGGTGATTGTGTCATTATCATGGTAATGCTCTTGAAGAAGTCTAAAATCGACCACGCAGAATCCTCAAGAAGATCCAAATGGATCATCAGAGCCAGATCAGAAGATCAGATCTAATAGTCGTGAACAAAAGAAGAATGTATCAGATGGTGGATTCCATTGTTCTGTCTGACCATAAGGTGAAGCTAAGAGAAAGTGAAAAGCTGGAAAGGTATCAACCTGAAGTGTGAGTGACAGCAAGTCACCGCAAATCACCAGCACCCCTCTCAGTAGCCTCGTTGATCAAAGCAACCAGGACCAGATAAGCCATGACACTTGAGGCAGTTTTGACACTTGAGGCACAGGGCCTTTGGTATGTAGACTGTTATTCCACCCTTCTCTCTCTCTCTCTCTCTCTCTCACACACACACACACACCTTCGACAAGTGAATGTCGGCAAACCGAGAAATTAAGTATAAATTGCAGATCTTTCATTTCATGAAGATTTCATAGAAGTTCGTCTTTTCTTTCGTGTTCGATCTCCCCTGACATCTGTAAATTCTAAAAACACTCAGCTTGTACATTGGGTTTCACAGTGAATGATAACAGTCAATTTAGCTCTTTTGTTCTTAAGTCATAATATATATATATATATATATATATATATATATATATATATATATATATATATATATATATATATATATATATATATATATATATATATATATATATATATATATATATATATATATATATATATATATATATATATATATATATATATATATAACGCTCCTCTATTCAGGGTTGAGCACCCTTTAAGTGAGGTAACCCATTCATTGTAAGCTTATTATGCAATGCTCTTCCATAGGAATGGAGCACTCTGATTGACGGGTAATCTAAGGAGCTTAGATTCAGCCTTACTGACCGTGGCCCAGCGGTAGAATACAGGCCTCCGGGTGTGAAGCGAAAGTTTCAATCCTGCCTCGTGGTGCTAGACGGAGAAAATGGATTGTCTACAGCCATACTAAAGAGTTGTAATACAACGAAACAGCTGTCTGTGGATGACACAATTATATATATATATATATATATATATATATATATTAATTAGCGGATCCTTATTCGATCGAAATAGTATACCCATATACATTTATAAAATATATAATGTCATTATATGAATTGTTTCCGTTTGCGACTTTTCAGAAGATGAAACGTCAAATAGTAGTCTACATTTGGAAAAAAAAAGTATCGTTTAAAAAAACTGAAATCACTTAACGATATTGTCTTAGATATGTTTCTGTTCAATATGTATCTAGGAATTTGGAAATTGTACTCCTGGAAGACTTTTCATATATATATGTATATAAGAGGGCCCAAAGTTTACCCGTGCCACAGACCCCTACAACCCTCTCTTCAAACACGTCTTCAATGTGTCTCACCAGATGTTTCGGCACTCATCGCTCAAGTCTAATCGATATTTCGTCCGTTCAAAACTCAGGCATTCTTCTCGGCATCCTCACTGACCCCAGCAACACTTTTCTCTCAATAGTCTTAACCCTTTCTTTATTTTCTAACTTGTAAATCTTGATTATAGTGTTTTTGACATGGTTCAAGTGCGTCTACAATTATCGGCACTACCTAAACCTTCATATTCTACTCATCTCTCAGTTTATTGTAGTGATGGTTGTTAGAAACATGTAACCAAAACTGTCACCAACAGCATAGTTTTCTTCAGTTTTTAAATGAGTCTTTGTTTCTGGCTGGTTGGCTATGAATGTATCACGTGTACTGGTCACACCGATGGAGCTAGAGGGCTAAAAATATCAATATTCATTCCTTAGTATGCATACAAAAAAAACGTTCGTGCGTGTTTTTCACCCCTCCCCTCAAAGAAATAGCAGGTCAGCAGTGGAGGGGATGATTTACAATATAATTTTATGACAAATTGGCTCCTATTTCGCATCAAGTTGCGATTAAGAATGTTTTTTTTTCAAATGCAGACTCTTGTGATTACCGCCTTCCAAAAGCAAGGAACGTATTTAATTGATCCCTCACTGTTTTCCTGTTTTTTTATTTCTCATGTGGTAAGCTCCAGTAGGGCATGCTGTCAAAAGTGACAGTTTCTATTGAGTGACAAACTAAACCTGTCGTTTCTAATGATTTTGCTTTAGCAACTTTTATTATTCCGATTGATATTATTACGATGTCAAATATAACTGATACAAAAAAAGCGACAAAGAAAAAAACGAGAAATCGAAGCAACGAAAAAACTTTAGAGAGAAATCCGGATCATATCAGAAGTACAGAAGGTTTTCTCTGCTAAAACGGATTACAAAAATTACGAAGAGAAAGCAAAACAAAATCGGAGCTATTACGAAATTTGCAGCTAAATGAGGGCAAAAAAAGATTTCCTTGAATTTTTAGAGTGTTCAATTATAGAAGAATGCAATGGGATATACGGTGCGCATGCGCGTATGATTCCAAGAATCTGGAACAACATCGATGAAGGAAGGTGAAAAATAACCACTAAAATTCCAGTAAATAATGGGATTTTATGATTTGTTTATAGCTTTTTGGATCCTTGAATGTGTGTGACCCGTTTAAAGCAAAGAGAAAGAAATAAGATTAGGTTTTTCTTTCGTTCTTAGGAAAAGGAAATATAACCCACTGGAGAAAAGTTGATAAATCTTAAAAATATACCAGTCTCCAAACATGGTTGGAACATTCTGTAAACAGCAGGATACTGATCGTCAAAGATAGGCTCTCAATTTCGTGTGCTGTGAAAGGCGGGGTTTTCAGGTTCGGAAAGCGGATTAAACGACTGAGCATTCGAGATTCCGAAATCTTCCTTGCATAACTTAATCTCAAACTAGAAAAAATGGATTGTTATAAAGTTAAAATAGAAGTTGTATCAAAGTATTAGTTTGTATCAAAATATGTTAATAGCAAAATGATTGAATATGTTGGATGTCAAAATTGCGGTTATAAAGAGCACACCCTAACCCATGTATTTTCATAGAAAATATATTTTCTTACGAACAAAATATGGCCGGATTTCGGATAATCTTGAGTCACAGACTGAATCAATATATATATATATATATATATATATATATATATATATATATATATATATATATATATATATATGTGTGTGTGTGTGTGTGTGTGTTGTGCATGCATTTGTGTGTATTAATTACAAATCTGTACATTTCTACAAACATATCGATCTAAGTCTGCTTATTTACTCTCAACCTGACCAAATCGCACTCATTCATCATCATGATCATCGTCATCATCATCATCATCATCATCATCATCATCATCTCGTTTTTTCATTGAATATAGACCTTTCCCTGGGATTCGACGCGCCTCTTTATCATGGGTTTCACAGAGCAAAATATTCGTCTAGTTCGTCTCGCCATCTCATATTCTGCCGCCCACGGTTTTGCATGTGATCTCTGAGTATCTACGTTGTGGGACGTGATGTCCAGCAGTTGTCTACCAATTCATGCCAACATGGCAAGCCCATTGCCATTTGAGTTTTTTTAATGGATTCTATGATTTGTCGGAATTTTCTTATATATTGTGCCATCCTACAGAGATGCTTGATATCTTCTTTCGAGAATTTCATAGAGATTCGTTATCTCTGGTAGATGAAGTGGTCTACTTTCTTTAGCTTTGCATTTTCAATTCTTATCGTTATCTGTTTATTTCTGACACTTATGTATTAGTAATCGATAAATAATTATTTATGAATCTTCCAGTTTTATCTATTCCTAAATCAAGAAATAGTAGATCTATCAATCAGTCGGTCTGTCTGTTTTCAATCTCTGTCGGTTTATCAACCTGGACTCTGTAGATTATCACTAATCTTTGAAACTAATTTATAAAGCTCCAAGAGCCATCGATTTTCTTGAGGAATTAAGCAACAATAATTCTTTTAAGCCCCAAGTGTATCTTAGATTTATTATCTGAACCAGCTCCTGAAAACTCTCTAATCACATCGGCTCTTCAACAGAACCTTTAATGACACACAAACAGGGACGAAAGAAGTGTAGAAAAGAAAAGTCAACAATATGCATTGCAATTCCAACAAAAGCCAGATTTGGCACACGCTCACACGCACTCACACACAAATTAAAAAAGGGTGACCAATGAGTGAGAATCTTCCTGATATCCATAGAATGTTGGGCGAGCTATAAAAGCGAGTACTTCAGTAAAATATATATATAGAACAATTACGCAGAGGACAAAGATACGGTGCCCAGAATAGCAAATGAGTTACTGGTGAAAGTGGAACACTACATTTACATTGGACAACAGATCGCAATGAAATCCTTAAAAAAAAAGACAGAATCTGGCAAAGAATTGCCCTTCGTTAGCAAGCTCTCGGTAAAGCTAGCTCAACCTTCAAGAGAAAGAAAATCCCTTTAGTCCTATAAAGCAGAGTATACTACAAATGCCTCCCCCCAATAATCAACAATGGAGTTGAGACATCAATCAAAATATCGACCCTTCAGGTAAGGATCATTCCTCATGTACAGGAGAAAATCGTGTTCAACCTCACCTGGATAGATCACAAGACAGCACAGTATATAAAATGAATGACAGTTGTCCAAGATATCAAACAATGCATCAGAAAACTCAAATTGCAAAGGGCTGGCCATTTTGTAAGAATTTCAGACAACCACTTGACATCCCAAATCACAACGTGTATCCCCAGATTATATATGTGGAAACGTGGCCTGCAAAATATGAGATGGTTGGAAGAACTAGACTAGTCCAAAGGGCGTCGGCCCTGCAACGCCCATGATAAAGAGGTGTGTCGAATCCTTGGAAAGTTCGATGATGATGATGATGATGGTGATGATGATGATGATGATGATGATGATCCTCCAAAAGTGAGAATTTTATTAAAAAAAAATAAAACAAAAAACAAGTTTGAACACTGCCATGCACCAACTGAGGGACTAATATATTTGAATTTAAATCTTTTGCCAATTTAGATATTTTATATCTAGATTTAGATCTGATGCCGATTTAGATATTTCATATCTAATTTTTGATCTATCGCCGATTAAATACTTCATACTTTAATTCAGATCTATTGCTGATTTGGATATTTCCTTTCTAAATTCAGAATTATAATTCCAGATAAAAGATCTATAATCTGTAAGTAAACACCGTTACCCACAACACACAAGTTTAATCATTATTGACGGGTGTAGCTTATCCATGTGTTTTGACATTCATATGTATCTTTTTTTTTGTCGTTTTTGGAAAATCCCCCAATATGTTTTTATTGGAGAGAATGTTTAATATACATTGTAATTTTATATTAATTTTTTTCATAAAATCCAGACTTCTGGATCACCGCCCAACAAAGAGTGAGAGAAGTAACTTTCTCTCTGATCTTTCTTTTTCCGAACTTTTCGACTGATCACCCCAAACACAACATATATGGATGGGGTGATTCAGAATCTTCTTTGGAGAGCTAGTTGTTAATTATTCAAAAAATAATTTTTCTATCTCTCGAGTACTGCAGATACAAACAACTTCAAACTGGGATGCCACATGTGCTGAATAATATATGTGGCGACTCTCAACTTCATTCAATGGCCAATTGTCGAATTATCGCTGTGTGCACACACTCACACACTTATTTCGTCAATTGTATCGATCTGATTAAATACATAAAAAAAGAGGTCTATGAAATAATATTACCAATCTATTCATATTTCTCTAATCACGACCTATCGGTCAACGGGAAGAAGGAGATGTGAATCTTCTTTTCGATTCCTGACTTTTCAATTGTAGCGTATTGAACAAAGCATTATGGGTAATGGAATTTAACAAGTTCCATCATAATGGTAACACCAACAAAGAGTCAACCAGGAATAATGGATTCAAATATTTTTTTTCTATTGTGTTAAGTGCTTTCAAAATAAAGCTTTCTCAATTTCTTTTCTACTCTTCAATGATTTTGTTGCTAAAAACACGTCGAAATTTCGGTCCGAGGCTATGGAGATTACCATTAAATTTAAAAGTAATTTGTACAGCCCGTGGCTCCATTGACTTGTTTATTGGATTATGTCTGTGGAACACACCGAACTTTGTTTTCATCATTATGGTGAGCCACTATCCAATTCTATTTCATACTAAAAGAAAGAATATTGTGTACAAGGTGAAATCAATGACTGCGAATCCAAACAGGTCTGTTTTGACACTCAAGACAAATTGTCAGGTGACAAACGTCCTTTGGCAGCATGCCCTGTTTGATGTCGATCAAGACAGGAATGAATAAGTTTCTTTGCTCACCTTTTAGTGGGATCACTGAAAGGTCTGTAATTTAAAAAAAAAGATAAAATAAAATCCATGAATACTACCGAGCACAAACTAAATGACCTATCTCGTCTGAACTGAAATAAAAAAATTCTTCAAATCATCATCATCATCATCATCATCATCATCATCATCATCATCATCATCATCATCAGTCTTTTATCGTTCGTCAATGGACAGAGACCTTCGCAAGAGTCCACCGCGATTCTCTATCATGGGCGTTGTAGGTCCAGTATTTTCTGAATTTGTCTAGTTTATGTCTCCGTCTTGTATTCCGCCGGCACCGGTTTTGCGTGTGATCTCTTGAGATCCATGTTATGCGTCGTGATGTCCATCAGTTGTCTTTCATTCTTGCAACATTGCCTGCCCATTGCCATCCAAGTTTTCTAGTAGATTCTGTAACGTCTGTGACTCCTGTTTTCTTCTTGATATACTGTGCTGTCTTGTGATCTCTCCATGTAAAGTTGAGTATGATTCTCTCATGCACGCTTTGCATGCTTCTCAGTCTGTGGTTCTGTTTCTTGGTTAGGTTCCATGTTTCAGCTCAATAAGTGACTATCAGGAGTATGCATTGGTTCCTCTTAGGATAATGGGGTCGACTTGTTTTTGAAGGCTGAGCTTGCTTTGCCGAAGGCTGGCCATCCAAGAGTGATTTTTGGCTTGATTTTCTCTTCTTTTGAGGACCTCATGGAGATTCGTCGTCCTAGGTAGATGTAGTGGTCTACTTTTCCAGTTTTGCCTCTTCCATTAAGGAGTGGATGCTAAAATTCACATCCTTCTAAATGCATTGGTGCATTCTGTACGCACGACACATAGATAGATAGATAGATAGATAGATAGATACTTGAATTGATAGATAGATACTTGAATAGATAGATAGATAGACAGATAGCCATAATCACTTAAAACTGAAAAAAGCATGTTGACAGTTTTTATTGACAGTTTCTGATTATCAAATAACCTAAAATTGATACAGTGAGTTTTTTTACTACTCTTAGATGAAGAAAGTTGACCATTGCATTAAACCAAGCCAACAAATCTCAATGTAATCCTCAAAAGAAGAAGAAATCAAGCAGAGAATCAGTCTAGGGTGGCAAACTTCCAGTAAAGGGAGTGCAATTTTCAAGAATAAGGAGATAGTCACCTATGGAGCTAAATCATGGAATATTACCAGAAGATTGACACTGAGTACGATGCAACGGGCACAAGAAAGAGATATGCTCAGCATCGCATGAAGAGATCATCACAGTGTATTAAAGAAAAAACAGGAGTCGAAGACGTCATAAAATCTATCAGAAAACGTTAATGATAAAGGGTTGGTCATGTTGCAAGAATGGCAGACAATTGTTGCACGTAATGACTCACAACATGAATCCCGAGAAATCATATGCGAAATAGTAGCTGACAGAAAGTTAGATGGCGCGACGAGCTAGACAAATTTGGGAGTATTGGCTCCGCGACACCCTTCATAGAAAAGTCTAGCGAATGTTGTAAAAGGTCTATGTCTAACGACAGAAGTTGAAAGGATAGTTTTCTCCTATTTTTTTAATGTTTTCTTGCTCACATGTTTTAAAACCAGTGCAAAGAGGATTAATAACAACTGTAGTGTCAAAATTTGAAGTCATGTGGAAAGATTCCATCGGCATGGATGAATTCTGATTATAACATCACTGGTGTTTTCCACTGGAAAGAGTTTAGAGCGGAGGGATATCCATTAAGGGGTAAATTGTGAAGTGGATGTATTCCTAAATTAAAAGGTTCTGATAAAAAAAATTTGTAAACGTTTTCAATTTGGCTTTATTTATGATACGACGATAATACAAAACTGGACTCTTACTTTCCATTCAATATATACATACACACACTATCTCTCTCTCTCTCTCTCTCTCTCAAACACACATACACACACACACACACATAAACACATACACACATACACACAAACTCACCCCCCCCCACATATATATATATATATATATATATATATATATTTACGTGCCGAATAAACCCGTCCCTGGCATGGGTATTAATCGAGTATATACATATAATTTAAGGCAATTCTAGATATGAACTGGAAAAATTATGTGGCCTGCGGTAAGCAGTATTTCGTGGACAAAATTTTTATTAAGAATCTTCTAAAAGGGTTAAAATAAGGTCTTGTGCCGAATTCCAGCCTCCTCAGTAAATTTGTATAGTTATGATTTTGATGAGAATATTGTCATTGTCGGTACAAGGGAGAAGTGAAGTCAATCTCAGCGTATGAATTTGACAATATTGCTTGCGACTTCAGATACGTTGAGACTCAAACAACAGGATGGAGGTTTTAAATCGCCCTGGGCCCCCGGTAGAAGGCGAGTCAAAAGGGTTATGGATAGCAGTTAATCCACGTAATTTCCACTTAACATTATGTTGGGATCATCATCATCATCATAATCAATCATTTTCATCCGTTGTTGGACATGGACCTCCCCTGAAATTTGCTAGACCTCTCTATCATGGGCGTCACTAAGCCAATATTCTACGAACTCGTCCAGTTCGTCTCACCATTTCATATTCTACCGACCTCTGTTTCGCATTTGATCTGTGATGAATCATGTTGTGCGTCATGATGTGCAGCAGTTCTTTGGCATTCTTGCAGTGTGACCAGCCCATTGCCACTTGAGTTTCTTAATGGTTCCAATGATGCCTCGGACTCCTGTAAGGTTGCCTCACATTAAATACACCGACAAATTCTGAAGCAGGAAATGCAGTAAATATTCGATTAATTATACGACATAAACATTCATAATATCAGAGTTATTTGGATGATATCTCTCTCTTACAGATACTGTCCTCATAGGAAATAAGACTATTGTTTTTGTATGGCCTCAATGCTGTTCGAGGACATGAATTTCACATTTGGAATAGGAACTTACTCAAAAAAAGATAGAAAGAATGATGAGGGGTTGGTTCCACAAATTATGTTCCGTTGATATGAGTCTGGATAATGACCTTTAACGACGCCCAAAATCGTTAGATGATGATGAGAATTTAAGTGATGTTCTGTTACAAGTACAACTGATCGAGTTTCTAAAACAACTGTAGGGTGTCACCAAGCATATTTTTTTCCTTTCATAATCGGCCATTTTATCTTTGACAACTCAATACAATGAAACTCTCACTAAAACTTAAAATGGACCATCAAAGTGCTAAGAGCAAATTCAATAAATATCTCGGTACATAATTGTTATTAATATTTATCATTTTGTACCAGCTACACGGCATTTAAATAGTCAACTCACGGACCCGCAGTGATATCTTTGTAGGACCTTAGGGGTCTTAGTTCCCCAGGCTAGGAACGTGTACAATGAATATTGTATGGGAGGAGGGGTCTCAAAACCGTCCATCCCATCAAATCTCCAGCTACACCCTGCATTATTCTTCCATCAATTCAAGTACTATTTGGAAACATTGATGCATTTCGTACCACATGCCTGTGAAAGGTAAAACTGTGATGATAATATAACAAAAGACTTTTTCTCGGGTGGGGGAATTCACTTTGATCCTACTTACCGTCAACTAAAACTGTCAGCATAGATTTGTTAGGTTGTCATGGTGGGCTGTCTGGTTGCCAGCCATATATATATATATATATATATATATATATATATATATATATATATATATAGCTGGCAACCAGACAGCCCAACATATATATATATATATATATATATATATATATATATATATATATATATATATATATATATATATATATATATATATATATATATATATAAAAGTATTTATGTATAGCTAAAGGGCTGGAATTTTTGCATTTACTCTTTATTGCCTTAAAAAAAGTGCCCCCCCCCCATTCAATAATCTTTTTAGAATGGGGTTTAGTTTGTAATGTAAATTTATGCTCGATTGTCCGTTTATTTTTATTCGTTTGTATTTCGAATATCAGTGTTCACTAACGAAAAGAATAGCTCCTTTGTCTTATTTGGGTTATTTCTCCCTGGGCCTCACTAATAAATCCGAGTGCCTTTCCTTTTTTTTTTTTGGAATACTTTCATTTAGATATTCTTTTACACCATCAAAATCGATAGAACTTCGACCAAGGAATAAAAAATATAAACTTCAAAGAATATTAAAACGAGATTGAAAATTGACCAAGTTCTTAATAAAAATCAAAAATCTTTGTTTCAATTTCTGTCAACTTTGCAGACGTTGAAATGAAGTCTTTGAAAAGTATTGGATACTTTTTACACTCACTGTATGTAATCCCTGCAATAGAATCAAGCATGTAAGATTCATCACCATCATCCTTCTAGCGTCTGCTGTTGGACATAGACCTTCCCAACGATTCGCACGACCTTTCTATCATGGGTATCACAGAGCCAGTACTTTTGAAACTTGTCACACCATCTTTTATTCGGCCACAGTTTCATATGTGATCTCTAGAGATCTGCATTATGAGTTGTAATGATCAGCCGTTGTTTGACATTCTCGCAAAATGACCAGCCCATTGCCATTTGGGTTTTCTCATATATTATATCATATATCTTGGCCTTGTCTTTCCCCTTAATATATTGTGCTGTCTCCGCCCAATGTTGAGCATGATTTTCTCCTTTGCGCGTTGCATAGTTTTCAATATCAAAGTCAATGTTTTGGTTGGGTTAGATGCTTCAGCTCCATAGCTGACTATCGGGGGAATATATTGGTTGTTAAGCCTTCTTTTTAGGGCCACTGGGATGTTCTTGTTCTTGAATGTTGAGCTTGCTCTAACATTAGGATCCAAATTTAAATAATGATGGTAAGATCGAATTCTGCATATAACATGGAGAATATATGGACAATGTACATGGACAAAATATCGAAAAATAACTGATGCATAACATAAAATCTTATGATTTGTGACTCATAAAATTTGTAAGATATCTCAATTAAAAATTCTTTTTCATTGTTAACGTACAATGTTCCAAAAGCCATAAACACACACACACACACACACACACACACACACACACACACACACACACACACACACACACACACACACATATATATATATATATATATATATATATGTGTGTGTGTGTGTGTATATATATATATATATATATATATATATATATATATGGAGAGAGAGGATGGATAGATAAATAGGCAGATAGATACATATAGTGGATTTAAAATGTTGTCTCACATTTTCAGCTGAGATCACAATACCTGCTCAGAATCCCGACACAGTCATCCGGTCTATTAATTCAAAGAAGTTTTAATTTACAGTCTACTGAAACGCCAGAATTTTAGTAGAAATCAAACGAAGAATCAAAGCAAGCTCATCTTTCAAAAACGAAAAATATTCCACTAATCTTAAAAAGAAGAGTATACAACCAATGCATCTTCCAGATAGAATATTATGGAGCTGAAATATGGAACCTAACTATGGGACAGATCTGCAAACTGAGAACCATACAACGTGCACATGGAAAAATCATGATGGCCCCCACCGCCCTTTTTTGTAAGCCCGAGGCACTGACACTGACGCTTGCCAGCAGAATGGGTCGGAGATAGTGTGGCGGGTTGGCATCAAAACCGAATGCGCAGGTGCAATGCGTCAGCCAATGAGGGGGGCACTGAGGCTGCGCATTGCTAAGCGTATTGGGAGCCTCTGGATTCGTCATTAGGCTCTCCTGATATTACTCGGCCTAGCTGCGGGGAAGCAGTTCGCACCCGGGCTTCGCTGTCCAATTGTACTAAGAGGGACAGGTCTGGTTCGTTCCGACGCTTTCGTGACTGCGGTTGCTTCAGTAACCAAAGTCGTTTCAGCTGGAGCTATTTTTGATGGGTTGCTCCATATTTCCCCACATAAAGCCCTGAGCTTGTGTTGCATATGCTCTGAGGCGAGAGTGAATTATTAAACGCCCAAGGCGGGGGAGCTGTCGTATTGCACTTAGGGGGAAGGGTCAGGCTCGTCCTGACGCTTTTATGACCTCGGTTGTATCGACTGAAGCTTTTTTTCGTGGGATGCTCAACTTCCCACGTCAAACTTGACCTTCAGTCATTGTTGGAGTGCAAATAAATAGGTGCTCAACCTCACATGGAGAAACCATAAGACGACAAAATATACTCAGGAGAAAATAGGAGTCTGAGACATCAAAGGTTTCATTGAAAAACTCAAATGGCGGTGGGCTGGTCATGTTTCAAGAATGACAGGCAAACAATAGACATAACGACTCACAACATGGATCCCCAGAGATCACATGCGTAACCGAGGCCGGCAGTGTACGAGATGGAAAGACGAACTAGACAAATTCATAAAGTACTGGCCCGGTAATGCTCACGATAGAGAACTTTGGCGAATCCTGAGAAAGTCTACGTCCAATGACGGACATTAAAAGACTTATTATGATACTAATGATGATGATGAAAAGAATACAAGACAAATGGCTCAATAACCAATATATTACCCTGTGCAGCTTTTTAAAAACTTTTCTTTTGTTCCCGAGTAATTGGGCTCTCCCTGACAGCACCAACAGAGTTGGGAAGCTGATGTCCTCTATAAATGTGAACTGGACACTGCATAAAAAGGCACCTCCTATGATACCTACCCAGTTCCAACTAGGACAAACTACGGTGGTCTATATTTGAACATGCACTGATACTTCAAAAACAAACCCCACAAAACTACCTTCATAAAATGGTAAAAATCCAACAGCTACTAGGCCTGAAAAGCTGCACAAACTTGCTTGCTAAGCTGCAAGAAAATCTCGAAGACCAAGGACTTGGAACATTGAGATCTAGTAAGAAACTAAGAGAGCTAAGGACATTCGCCAAGAAAAAGATGCAGTGGTTTTAAATGAAGAATGGCTGAATGCCATTTCAACTACTACGGCTGTAGAATACTGTCGGCCATCTTCATCCATGTCTAAAAGGTGTATAAAGTGTCAATTACTATCCTGTCCAGGGGAGCAATGTTAGACAGACGTAATAGCTATTTTCTATACTTTTTTTATACGTAAGTAATCAGAAGATAACACCATGGAACAAAAACCACGTTGCATAGTTTTATCTATTGGGATGTAATGTCAAGGTTTTTTTACTGAATCTACTACAGCATATCAGACTCCCTAACCATTAAACTGGCTGAACTACGGATGTTTATTATAGAAAAGAGGGAATACTTTGTTGGAAGCAAAACTGTTGCTTTTGAAGCCAAAATATTATGACAGGTCTGGCAGTCCCTCGATAGTGCACTGTGTTGGTGGTGATCAGATAAATATTAGAAAAGATATGATCGTTGAATAAATTACTTTTCTTGTTTCACGTGAGCCGGTGATCGCTAAGATGTCCGAACTTAAAGAAAAAAAACAAAATGCTTTCATCAAAACTGAGGGGATAATTTATCATGAACTTGCATTGTAAGTTGGACCCTATTTTAATGGGAACTTTGAAAATCACAACGTTTTTTTCTAGATTTTATAAAGAATAAATTTTCAAATTTTCATCCCTCTAGCTCCATTGGGTTGGTCTGTTCGCTCGGCACATACACACATACATAGCCAGATAGCCAGAGAGACAGACAGACAGACAGACAGACTAGGTGAAAAACCTGATAATCCTATGTTGAAAGTTTTGGTCGACAGTTAGGATGAATTAAAGTGAGAGAACAACCTATGGAGAAAACTAGTCATGATTACCTAATCTACCATGAATCAACAATATAAAAGCTTCTACTATCATAGTCAACCTTGACAAAGATCAATAGAAATAATCATCAATAATAAAAAAAAATGATATAAACCGGTCTTGTTGGTCATTCAACAGAAATCGGCACATGACCAACCTCTTTCGGCTGCTTGCTATATTAGGAGTGATCATTCAAAAAAATCGAAAAGAGTGGTAACACTAGGTTGACAAGCTTTCAGTAGAGGAAGGCTGGCTTTCAAGAACAAAAAAATCTTACTAGTCCTAAAAAGAAAGGTATTCAACCAATGCATCCTCTCGCAAGTCATCTATGGAACTGAAACATGGAATCTAACCAAAAGATTGAGCCAAAAACTGTGAACCATGCAGAGTAGACATGTAAAAAAAACACGCTCTCCCTCACATGGAGAGATTATTATGCAGTAGAGTATATTAGAGGAAGGGCAGGAGTCTGAAATATAATAGAATCCATCAGAAAACTCGATTAGCAATGGGCTGGAAATGATACAAGAATGTTAGATAACCGCTGGATGGACACCATAGATCCCGAAAGATCACATGCGAAATTGGGACGGTACAGAAAGTAAGGTGGCGTAATAAACTAGAAAAACTCAGAGACGACTGGCTCCACGACGTCCATTAGAGAGAGGTCTGGCAAATCTTGTTGAAGGTTCATGTCCAATGACAGACGCTGGAAGGATGATGATGATAATGATGATGATGATGATGATGATGATCGATGAAAAATCTGAATCTTCAGAAAACAAACGTGAACAATGCCAGACACATTGGTATAAACTTGAATTGCAAATTGAACCCCAAACTGAAAGCCGGGAAAAGTTGGCGTTGGGTTAAAAAACAAGAATAGTTTTTTGAAGACACAACAAAGAGTAAATATTTAAAGTTCCATACCTCTACTTCCGTTGGTGCGGTCAACTTGCGTGATACATAAAATGCATAGTCATGTACATGATTCAGCTGGCTGGAAGAACCTATGTTGACAGTTTCGGTGGCAGATTCGGTTGACGGTTTTCTAATTGAGCAAAAGACAAAAATCCCTCGTTACCCAGAATCTCTCATAAACAGATACACAAAATTCCAATACTTATATCGTTGGGAAAACGCAGATGATGAGGATGAAACACGAAAACTAATAGGGTCGTTGGATACCAGGTTTCCAATTTATGAGGACATGCCTTTATGGGGGAGGGGGTTGTTGAACATAAGAAATATATTCTTGCAGGAACAGGTGTAGATGAACATATCACTTGAGGCAACAACCTAGTAACCTCTGCATCACAAACATATGGTAGATAGATAGATAGATAGATAGATAGATAGATAGAAGGATAGATAGATTGGCTGAACAAACTTTAGATTGCTACGTAGATAGATAGAACATTATGGAAACCAGGTCCTGTGAGTCACTCAATAGAGATTGTCGCGTGATCCAGGTCTTTCGGCGACATGTTATGCTAGGGATGATCAATTAAAAGTTGAGAAAGATGTTAATCGGTGAATGAGTAACTTGCTCACATTGAGGCAGCGATTATTAGAAGATTTGGATTTTTAAAAAACAAGTGAACATAAATGAAGGGATTATTTACCATAAACTTACATTGCAAATTGAACTCCCTATCAAAATACCTATTTAGGGGAAGAATTTTTGAAAAACAGCGTTTTTTGTAGTCCTAAATAGGAGTAGATTTCCTGCCTTCAAGCAACATTGGTACAACCTGTGCCTGTGATACATATGTACATATGCATAGCGAGCTGGATCAACATAAAAACTGATCGGAAATCTATGTTGATATTTTGATGACACTTTTAGTTGACAATTTCCAGCATGGTTAGCCGAAGATAGATAGATAGATGGATGGATGGATGGATCGATAGACAGATAGATAAATAGATGGATAGATGGATAGATAGATAGATAGGTACACGGACTTATATTAATAAATGGATAAATGGAAAGATTGAGACAGATAAACGTTGAGAAATGATCTGGGATGGATAAAAAATAAAACTTCAGCACGAAGAAAGTAAAAGAGGGATCGATTTGCAGATAGACAATCAATAGAAACCCACACTGGACCAATGTCTTTTGGTAGCAAGCTGTGTTAGAGGTGATCATCAAAGCTGTTTCTATCATAATCAACCTTGACCAATATTTTTTCTATACATAATAAAAAGTAAATTCTCGGACCTCTAATTCCAATGGTGTAGCCTGTACGCGTAATAACATACAGCCAGATCTGATTGAAAACTGAAGAAACCTATGTTGACACTTTTGGTTTACGGTCCCCTAACTTCGAATCTCACGGATTGATTGACTAAAAAGAACTGATTTATCAAGTTTCGGACTTTCTTTTGGTTTTTCTAGGCAAATCGAATTTCGTCCGCTTCGCCCCTAATATTTGATGTAACCAACCCACACATTGGTCAATGATTGCATTGCGAGTGGATATGGATTCCCAGAGGGGCAATAATATAAAACCAGGAAGCCGGCATGATCACGCAGATGTTCGATAGAGGCCTGCAGACAAATATCGATCTGTTGCCTTCCCATCGACTCAAATGCGTACCTAGTCCTACACTCACAAATGTGTATTGTTCAGTACTTATTCTTGATCTTTCATGAGAGAGGTTATAATTTTTATACATCGATGAAAGTGCCTGTATCTACTTCGAAATATGTCTGAAATATGCTGAGAGCTTCATGTATATAATCATTTTGCTCAAATATACAATATCACCCATAAATGAGTACACCCACACTGATACGTTGTGGATAGTTAATCTTTCAACTAAACCAAACATAACAGTAATTTATTATTCTTAGTGGAACATTACTCAATCAAAACAGATATTATCAGGTATTATCTATAAACAAACTGTATTGCATTTCAAATCTTTTGCGAAGAAAATGAATATATTTCCGCCCAAAAATGAATTGAACAAAAGATTATACAATATCAATATTTAGTCTGACAACTTTTATTTTCTATTACTGCTTGTAGTCGTAACGACATCAACCTCACTACATTTGCATTGGAATATTTTCCTCTACGACGGTATGCATTCTTTCAAATCTTCTTGGATAGCCGTCTTCAACGTCTTAGTACACTCAACAAGTCCTGGATGGGATTTAAATCCGCCCACATGTTTAGCCAATCAAACACTTTTACCTTTTAATTCTTGAGAAACTCAGCTGTCTTTTTTTCCCACTGGAGTGTTTGGATCCGTGTCATACTGAAGCACTTCTCTGGTTCCGAAGCGTTTGAGTGAAGGTGACATGTTTTTCTTCCAATAAACTGATGCAGCATTTAGCATTCACAATCCCGTCGACGGGATGCAGCTTACCAGTGTCATCAGACGTCATACAATCCCAGAGCATGACGTCTCCACTGCCTTCTTAACTGCTGATATCAAACACTTCTCGCTGATGACGCAGAACACGTTGCACGTAATCAGAAACGGTTAGATTATTGGTTTATCCGTCCGAAAACGTTGAACCATTATCAGACAATTATGAATAAAAATAACTTTCTATGAAAGAATTGATAGGGTTGTCATTCATGGAAAGATAGAAAGATATATATATATATATATATATATATATATATATATATATATATATAGAGAGAGAGAGAGAGAGAGAGAGAGAGAGAGAGAGAGGTGTAGATTGGGGGAGAGGGAGAGAGAGGAGTACTTGAATTCCACAAGATAGGTCCAGTAAATGTAAGAGATAAGTAAAAAATATTTATGGGTGACATTATATATATATATATATATATATATATATATATATATATATATATATACACACACACACACACACATATATGTATATAATGTCGCCCATAAATATTCATATATATATATATATATATATATATATATATGAACAGAGAGAGAGAGAGAGAGAGAGATACAGACAGAGAAACAGGTAGAGATAGATAGATCGGGGGTACTTGAATTCCACATGAAAAGTCCAGTAAAAGTAAGAAATAAGTAAAAAATACAGAGTGTACACTTGCTCATGCGTACAGGTGTGTATATGCGTGTGCGCGCACCAAAACTGTTTCAATCGGACGAAAAAAGTTATGATACCAGAATTTTCTGCAATTATTCGTACATTTCAATTTATTTTCTCTTTTGTCGTCTAAAAGTTTTGAAAGCAGGTCTGGTTAGTCACTCAATAGAAATTGTCTCATGACCAAAGTTTTTTTAAGCTAGCCTTGTTGGGGATTATCAATTAAAAAACGAAATCAATGAGCTCCTTCTCTTGCTTTTTATTGGTGAACACTAAAAGGTAAGCGTGAACATTAGCGGACACAAACTGAGGGACCAATTTAGCATTGACTTACATTGTGAATTGAACCTCCTCTAAAAACAATTTTTCTAGGAAAGGGTTCAAAAAAAAAAAAAACAATTACTTTTTTTAACATAATCAAAATATTCATCCCTCTAGCTGCCAAGTGACAACCAGAACCACTTAAAAACTGAAGAAATCTATGATGACCCGTGGACGGTTCATAACTAAACATTGATATGTATCTTGTATCATCATCATCATCAGCAGCAGCAGCAGCAGCAGCAGCAGCAACAGCAGCAGCAGCAGCAGCAGCAGCAGCCTCCTTTTACCGTCTTTCGTTGGAAATAGATATGGTTTCGCCAGACCTCTCCATCGTTAAAACAATGAAGAAACAATTTCAATTGAAGATTGACAACTGATATATTTTAAAATCTGGCAAAATCAGCTTATTATTCGATTCCGATGGAATTTTCCTCTACTTATTTATTAAAGAATAAATCTTTTCGAAAAAATGTTCGTTTGAAATATCGAGAAATCCTCTTTTTTCATGATTCGTAATTTTAATGATTTATCATCTCCATTCTTTGCTGTTTTTATTGACTCTTACACATTTTAGAGATAAATCCCTTGAGGTATTAATTATGTTTACCTTTTTTTTGAGAAAAGCGCCCCGGAATTGCCCTAACTGGGAGTCTTACTTCCGGAATCCAAAAAAAAAAACAGAAAAATAAAATATAATTTTTTCTCAGCATTTTTCTTTAGTTTTATTCAATTAATTAGGTTTTTGATCCAAAGAAAAGTTGTTTTTTTTGCTCAATATAAAAAAAAGAAGATTTCCCATCATTCCTATTGATTGCACGCAGTTCGAGCAGTTCCTTGACTCTTTTCTAAAGAGGTAAACCTAATTAGAATCTCGAGGGATGTATCCGTTAGATGTGTAAAAATCAATGAAAACATTGATGTTTAAATGAAATAATTCATCAAAATGATGAAAGCTGGGGTAGGAATCAAATGGAAAAAAATCTTCTTTACCGATATTTGGAATGGAATTGAACATTCTTCCTTTAATAAATAAGAAACGTATCATTGAAATTGGATGATGTGCTAATTTTCGCCGAATTCTTACATTTCTCAGATGCCAATTTTCGGTGAAAATTCTGTACATATTGTTCATACCAACTCATCTATCACGGAAGTAGTGAAGCTAGCATTTTCTGAATTACAATATTTTCCATCAGCCACAGATTCAAATAAGATCTCTGTGGATCAACGTTGTCAGTCGTTCAGCGGTTGTCTGTCACTCTTGCCGCACGGCCAGTCCATTGCCGATCGAGTTTTTAGTGGGGGATTCGATCTACAATCTAATTTTATGCTAAATTCGTCCTTAAGTTTGTGCCCAGTAGTATTTGCGCAAGTTTTTTTAAAACTGTATTTTTTTAATGATAACTGCCGAGAAAAAAACGATGAATAATCACCCTCAACACAGCATGCTACCAAAAATATCGATCACCTGATGGTTTCTATTGAGTGACTAATCAGATAAATCCTTTCCATTTTCTATATCATGTTACAGACAATGGACGGTCCCATTCTGAAGCCTCCAAGTGGAACCTGCGGACCCTATGTCACTGGGCATTAAACCATCGGTTGGCTGGCGGTCCTTGACAGAAGCTAATGTTTTGATAATGTACAAACTAACAAGTTAATATAAGTAGTCTTTGGCATATTAAGGATTATGAGAAATACTGAAAAAATATTGTCATCATTTTACAGGTTATTTAAATGGGGATTGCACGATCTGGCTAGATAGAGATATACTCCAAGCTTCATCCCACAGACTTACCAAACAAAGGTACAGGAATAGCATCGGATTAGGTAATCAAGCCAGATTGGAGCAGAGGTTCCTTGGAGGCTGGCATTGAATCTCTGCCTCCAGACCCAATCGATCCCCAAATCAGACAGGATTCCAATGCCTGTATTCGGTAAGTCTCTGATATAAAACCTGGATTATCTTCTCTTTTGACCAAATCTGACAACCCTGATTCAGACTAACATCCTCATCCTTATCATTATCATCACTTCATAATCTGGGAATAATCATTTTCACTATTCTTTTTGCTGAGATATCTGGTGATACACAGTGAATGAGAGATGATTTCATGCCTTTACTAAATACGTTTGCCTGGAACTATGACAATCAGATCCAGAAAATTTTAAACTTGTTATTCCTGTTCCATTATACATATATATATATATATATATATATATATATATATATATATATATATATAAAAAATACAAGGAATGATATGCAGTGTTGCCTGGGGGTGGGGTAACCTCTAATATAACAACACGGTTCCCCCTCGTTTTGGACACCTGAAAAAAGATGTAAAAAAAAAATCGCCCCTTTGTTTTTGACACCTAAAAGTGAAAGACTGCACCCACTTGAATTTTTATGTTAGACAGTGAATAAAGATGATGCCCCCGATTTTGACCCCATACATGATGACATAGTCGGAAAATAGGTGATATCAACATTCTGTAGAGAGCTGCCATCGATTGGCTTTTCATAAGGTTCACCAAGAAATTGTTTCGAGGGAGCGCATGATTAAATATTGTGTGATATTCATATTGATTATTATGACGATGAATTGAGTTGTCCTTGCTTTTAAATTGAATAACAGCAATACAAAGAACTAATTTAAAGTAATGATGATAATGCTGCTGCTGCTACTGCTGAGGATATTCGTAATAATGAGCCCAATAAAAAGTGCTGGAAACAATGAGAGCAAACAGCGAAAAAATGTCTCAACCCCTTATTTCTCCTTTATCATCATTATTACCATTATCATTATCATTATTATTATTAGTATTATTATTATCATTATTATTATTATTATTATTATTATTATTATTATTATTATTATTATTATTAGTAGTAGTAGTAGTAGTAGTAGTAGTAGTAGTAGTAGGACAAATATGATGTATGAGAAAAACGGAAGCAAAGAAAGAAAGACAGATACAAACATACGGAGAAAGACAGAAGGAAAACAGTATCGTGTCCATTTTTCTTCGAGGAATGATAAATGGAAAAAGTAGTGTTTTTTTTTTTTTAAAGATATCTGTCTTTTGCAAGATTTAGTTACAATTTATTCCCCACGTTGGAGATATCTAAAGAAATGGTAAATTCTCTGTCTCTTCCTCCTTGGCGTCACATGGAACCAGCAATAAGATAACAGATTGTTATCTCGATGGTATTCAAACATTTTGCTGGTTAATCCTATTTCTCTTTTTCTTTTTTTTTTCTGAGACGGCCTTGAGGCAAGCTCATTCACTTCACCTCTTTAGTCTGCAAACAACACATTCCAGTGTGGATTTTCATCATCGTCATCACCATCGTCAATCTGTTATCGTCTGTTTTTGAACTAAGATCTTCCCTGGGATCGCCACACCTTTCTATCGCGGGCGTCGCAGGGCCAAGACTTTCTGAACATGTATAGTTCCTATTCTTATCTCATATTCTGTCAGCCTCGGTTCTGCATTTGATCTCTGGGGATCCATGTTGTGAGTCGTGATGTCCATCGGTTGTCTGCCATTCTTGCTACATGACCAGCCCATTGCCATTTGAATTTCCAAATGATTTGTATGATGTCTCGAACTGTTTTTCTCTAATATACTTTGCAGTCTCCTAGTCTCTCAATGTGATGCTGGGCATGATTCTTCCACGTGCGTGTTGCATGGTTCTCAATTAGAGGGTTTGTCTCTTGGTTGTTTGAATCAGTAGTAGGATTGCCAGTTTCTATCCCTCATTTTTGGGGGGGAGGGGAGTAGTCCTGAATTTTTAGGTCCAGTGTTGAGTATGAAAAAAATGTTACCAAATGAAATGTTTTTTGTTTGTTCATTTGTTTGTTTTTTTAATTTTTGGAATTCGAGAGGCACAGAAAAATGATATATTGCATCTGAATTGATAACTCTGAGTGTGGTCCGAGCGGAATCTTCATAAAATTACCACTACTACTACTACCCCTAATAATAATAATAATAATAATAATAATAATAATAATAATAATAATAATAATAATAACAATGATGATGATAATGATAATAATAAGAAGAGAGAAGAAGAAGAAAGAAAGAAAGAAAGGAATGAAGAAAGAAAGAAAGAAAAAAGGAAGGAAGAAAGAAAGGAAGGAAGAAAGAAAGAAAGAAAGAAAGGAAGGAAGGAAGGAAAGAAGGAAGGAAGGAAGGAAGAAAAAAAGAAAGAAAGAGAGGAAGAAAGAAAGAAAGAAAGAAAGAAAGAAAAAAAGAGAGAAAGAAAGAAAGAAAAAAAAGAGAGAATGAATGAAAGAAAAGACAACAACAGATCTAAAACAAACAACAAATCCTGCCCATGTGGAAAGAGAGATGAGACAGTAGATCATATTGCCGATGAATGTAATAAACCAGCCCAAAAGGAGGACAAGAGCAAACTAGACGGGGTAGCAACACTTATACATTGGAGCTAAGCAAACGATTGGGATTCGACCAAGCAGACAAATGGTATCAGCACTAACCGGAGACAGCCCTGGAAAATAGAAGCCACAAATTACTCTTGGACTCTGACATCCAAAGCGACCATCCCATCCAAGCGAGAAAACCGGACCTTATCGTTGCGGACAAGGGAAAGAGAACCTGTCAAATAATAGATTCGGTTGTGCCTGCGGATCACAGAGTTAATATGAAAGAGATTGAAAAGCTTGGAAAATACCAGGACTTGGCAAAAGAATTGAAGAAAGTACCTGACATAAAAGTCAGGGTAATACCAGTAATAATAGGTGCACTCGGAACCGAACAAAAAACACTGAAAACAAGGTTGCAGGGCCTGGGGATGAGGGAGTATCGAGACTATCCTGACCACAGCATTACTGGGCTCTGAACGGATACTGAGGAGAGTGATAGAAATATAAGAGATATGACCTTCAGTTGTCAGCAATGGCCAAACAGCCAGACAGAAAAGGGCATGATTGAGACGGTTTAAACCATAGCACTGCAGTGGTATATTAAGACAATTAGCGGAGGGCTAGAGACCTGAGAAGATCTACTGTCACTCAGCCTTGAGTTACAACCACCGATGAACTGTTGTGAAACTGATAACCATAGCACTACTGCGGAAGGTTTCAGAGGAGGGCTCGATACTTGCAATCACTCAGTCTTTAGCGATGACTGCTTCACAACTGATATGACGATAATGATAATAATAATAATAATAATAATAATAATAATAATAATAATAATAATAATAATAATAATAATCATCATCATGATAGGTGAAAGAGAGAGGAGACGTTAGCTTAAGACCTGAGGAGACTTCAGCGATAACCACTGGGTAACCGGTGTGAAACTGTAAATCGCAGAATTACTGCGACCTAGGAGTACTAGGAGAGGAGGGCTGGAGACTTGAGGAGACTTGCTGTCACTCAAACTCCAGCGGTTACCACCAGGCAACTGGTGTGAGATTCCAAATGATGATGAAAATAATAATAATAATAATAATAATAATGATAATAATAATAATGATAATAATAATGATAATAATGATAATAATAATAATAATAATAATAATGATAATAATAATAATAATAATGATAATAATGATAATAATAATAATAATAATAATAATAATAATAATAATAATATCCTCTTATGTAAAATTAAGGACTAGCAGGTATCATCTTGACATGTTGATAACTATCTGCTAAATCGTTAAATGTTGACTTCGTTGAGAATTTTGCATGTTCTCTTATTTAAAGTTAGTCTCAACCCCTTTTTCACGTTGAAGTTTTAATCGTAAATATGGAAAACGGGTAGGAAATATTGTATTTCCTTAACAAAAAGTCTAGTTTATAAGTCAAGACATGGAAGAAATAAGGTAGAGTTATGACCATCCCAATAAGACCAACATAATTACATATTAATTAAAGAAAAAATGAAACAATACGGGAGAAAGTACCTAATTGAGAAGCTTTAAGATATGGTTGTTGAGTAATTTGGTAAGACAATCTCCCTGCTATCCTTGCAAGTGTTACGCACACTCTTAAGCTTTTCCATCATGAGAGAATATTATAGGAGCTAAGAGCCGGTGGAGCTTCGACTTCACGATAAATGACATTAGCTTCGACCAATCCACTGAGGTCTGGTGCTACCTCAAAGCACAACAAATCAAACAACCACGACAGTACAACCAAATCAATTTATCAAAAAAGAATCTGGCACTAATTCAAGATTCGTTACAAATTGCATGCGGCCACCAGGAGGGGACCAAGTTGTTGTCCACGACTTGTGGTTAAACCCCCGGTTCGGGCTCTCTAAATGGCCTTCAGGAGGGACACAGTGGTTATCAAGTTACTGTTGGCCAGAACTCCGGCTCGTACTCCTTTAATGGCCTTCAGGGGGAACACAGTGGTTACCAAGTCACCGTTGGCCAGAACTCCGGCTCGTACTCCCTTAATGGCCTTCAGGAGGGACACAGTGGTTACCAGGTCACTGTTGGCCAGGACTCCGGCTCGTATTCCCTTAATGACAATTTGGAGAGACAAAACCATCACCTAACAGATGTTAGCCAGAGTAAGAAGAGAACATTGATGAAAGAAGAAAAGAAAAATAGTTATGGATTGCTATTTAAAAGCAAACAATCAAAGTTGTGCTATAGATAACGCATGTTGAAAATATGGAAGGAAAGATCCCATGTTGGGGCATCAAATCAGCGCCTGGCTGATCAAATGAAACAAATCCTGAAAGAAAAAAATGGCTCTCGGAGATAGAATTACCAGAAAACTGCAATAACATAGAAAAAACGAACACAGCTTACATGAAGAGGAGTCCCCTAATACAACCAAAATCATATACAAGAAAGAGACGTCGACAGCCCTAACTGAAAATGAAAAAAATCCAGCTACAAACTCTAAAAGAAATGATGCAAGAAAAGAACAATAGTTTTCTATCTCTTTGGGGCAAAGACTGAAAAAGTAAGAGAGTCAACTGAACATGTCAACTGTCTCTTGCAGCATATTGAAATTAACGACGTAACGGGGCTCAGCAACATGGTCTACACTGACGCAAAAATGGTAACGGACTTCAACACCAGGAGAAACATCGGACAATAGGAACACAAAGCCCACCTGGGAGACGAGATTAGAAAAAAAACAGATCTCTCTATCATAGAGAGATAAAAGATTACTGAAAAATTCAGCGCGCATGTAGATGGCAATTACAAGATAAAAGGACAAAAACAAGATAAGATAAAAAGATGTGCCCGGTGCGGTGGGAGGAATACACTGAAGAAAACTAGCTGAAAAGGCAAGACTACAGGGTTATAGACCAAAGACTTCACGATACACACAGGGAACTGCACTCTCCAAATCAACGAAAGAAAAATTTACCAAGACCTGAAAGGAGGAATGACAGAACATAAAACCGGATGCCACAGAGGCTAAGTTCTTCTGGAACGTCATATGGGGACACTGAAAAAGATAGAACGAATCTCTAGAATGCTATATTTGCTCGTAAGTAAGCAATTGCTGACCTATTCGAAACCGTCAACAAAAACTCTCACCTAAAGACTTGATATAACTTTTTCAAGGCGGTCCGGCTGGTAGGCTATGTATGTATGTATACATCACATTTACAAGCTATACCCATAGAGCCTGAGGGCTGAAAATATAAACCTTCATCTCTTATTATCTCAAGGAAGAACAATTAAAAAATTTCCTCCAAGTAGGGGTTCAGGAAGGGGCTCAACTTTTTATTCAGGTTTTCCACCTCGGAATCAACTGTAACACAGTGTATTGGTGGATGAATGCAGATAAATGTATCAGATTTTATAGTTTCGAGAATGGTCATTGACATTCAAAGAGTTTTTCAGGCAGTTGAACTCCCTTTTATTCGTGTTTTTAAACACGACGTTTCGGCTGATCCATTCTACGACTTTCTCCAGATGCATTACCTGAATGTGATGATGGTAAAAAGAATTTGGTGGCAACGCTTAAAACTTAGGATTCCGATAACTTTTTTCTTGTCTTGTTCAAGATCCTGGAATTCCATTCTTTGGCCTTGCTGAGTAGCAGAAGCCACACAAGGTTGAACTTGTCTGACTTGTTGGCATATTGATGTGGGCTGTCTTTGATTTTTCTTTGTTTCTTATAGTATTCCCGGTTTCGGGTTTCTTCCAAGAGAAAATAAAGTTTGCCTTTCTCTCTCTCTCTCTCCACATATGGTCGGTCATCCCAGACTTTTCTGTTTCGCTTTCGATTATAGCTTTTTCAGGCTCTACGAATCGGTGAATAAAGGTTTCTGCATCTTCTCTACATAAGGAATATGGATTGTTATGAAACGAAACGGTTATCCTTCATCGTAACTATTTATAAACTGATTTTCATTCGGTTTTTTATTCACAGCGTTGGTAGAGGTGTGTTTGGGGGGTACTCTTTAGTTAAATCCCAGATATTGAGCCCTAAACCTTGATATTTATTTACTATTCAGAGTTTCTCATCAGCATGTGTTTGCATGTGTAATTTCAATTGGGAATTCCTCGAAAATGTACATCTGCACACTTGGCAAGAAAGGTTTCTCCCCTGTGTGGTTCTTCAGAATCCAAACTGCGCGAAAATGCCTATCCACACACTTCACAATAGACAGCGCATGTTTGTATGGGATCCTTCAAAGGCAAATTCTGCGGAAATGCTAATCCATACACGTGGCAAGAGTAGGGAATTTTCTCATTTATAATTCAACCAGCCCCAGCCAACATTTACATGTACATTGTACGGAAAGTATGGGTTCAGTTGAAATCACTATCAAATGATACGTTTTGCATATATATAAAATGTTATGTTATAAATACGCTAGGGCTTATTTCATTATAATAAATACCTATATGTATTGGAATATTCTTCTCATTCATTATTCAAACAATACAAAAGTTTCAGTGATTGTTTTTCAGTCGAGATAGAAATATGAGTGCAGTTTGACCCTGCAACAGACATGCAAAATCGTTTAATTGGCGAAATCGTCTTCTTTGCGATTTTTTTATTAAAAAAAATCATCATCATCATCAACATCGGTCTTTTAGCGTCCGTCGTTGGACATAGACCTTCCCCAGGATTTGCCACACCTCTCCATCATTGGCGTCACGGAGCCAGTACTTCTTGAACTTGTCTAGCTCGTCTCTCCATCTAACATTTTGCCGGCCTTGGTTGCGCATGTGGTCTCGGGGAATCCATGTTGTGAGTCATGATGTCCATCGATTGTCAGCCATTCTTGCAACATGGCCAGCCCACTGCCATTTGATACATAGTTTTAATTTAAACGAGAACAAAAACGACTATTTTTTCGCGATCAAAATTCAATGGAATCAAAATTAGATTAAAGCTTCTTGTTTTTTTACAAAAAATAAATAAATAGATTTCACCAATTAGGCAGTTTTAACAAACACTCGCAGACACAGACACACATAAACACACTCACACACATACAAACACACACACACACACACACACATATATATATATATATACATACATATATATATATATATATATATATATATATATACATACATATATATATATATATATATATATTGAGAGAGAGAGAGAGAGAGAGAGAGAGAGAGAGAAAGAAAAAGAACGAAAGAAAGAAGACAATAACCATCCTGTTAGGATGGCTGCTCACTCGTAATACAAACGGCTCCCGTTTCCTTTTCAGTGATCACCCAACAAATGCAGGAAAACCTCGTAAAGACTTAATCTAAATTATTTCTTTCTATAAGAGATTGAAGAGGGAAAAAAGTGTTTGTTCACGGAGGAGAAGATCTGGTGCCATTGTCGAAAAAAAAAAAAAAGCTGAAAACATTCCCAATTATTTATCCGATGCAAACAAGAGTAGACTTTTGAAATAGTGCCTTCGCTACTCTGCCGCATCACACTGTCAATATCTTTTGTAATCCTCCGCCAGTAAACCGAGTCAGCGAAGAAATTGGCTTATCTAAGAGTTTATCAATGCTGCCTCTGCTGAATGGCTCTTGTATTCGCTTGCAATGTGATAGCTGTTTAGAGATACCGGATGAGCCGACAATGGAGATTGGGTAGCTGAAAAACTTGAATTGGGAAGCAGGAAAAAGGAGACAAAGACTAATAGAAAAAAAATTGAATACTCGGAAGGAAGTAACTAACGAAATGAAGAAAATGAGCAAAAAAAAAATACTTTAAAAATAATTAAGAAAGGAAAAAAAAGGAAAACAAGGGAGGAAAATAAATAGAAGTTTGGTTAGTTACCCAATGGAAACCCTCAAGCCTTTTGGCGATGTGTCGTGTCACCATCAATAATAAACAGAAAAAAAAAGGGTGATCAGTTAATAAGTTACGGCTCTCATTACTTCATCACTAAAATATCCGATTTTTCAAAGAAACCAGGTTTCTACACTGCGGGATACATGGTAAGGGTGAAATTTAGCATAAATTCACATCGTAAACTTCCCTCCTGCTGCATGGAAAAACATTAAGAGGGAGCACTTCAAAACAATAACAATTTTTTTTTCCAAAGATATTGTTTAAACATTGAGCCTTCTAGCATGAATGGTAGGGCCTGTGTGCACGATACATACACACATACACACATACGTACATACACACATGCACACATACATACACACACACATACATACATACATACATATACACATACATACACATATACATACATGCACACATGCATACATGCATACATACATACTCACATACATACATACACATATACACACATACATACATACACACATACATACATACACGCATATATACATACATTCATACATACATACACACATACATGCATACATGGACAACTAGTCAGATCAACATGAAAATTGAAGAAACTTCCGTTGACAGATTCGATGACGGTTGCAGTCGATGGTTCCATTTGAGAACCTTCAGAAAGAAAAGAAAAGAAAGAAAGAGGAAAGTAAGAGCGACAGAAGAAAGAAAGACAGAGAAAGAAGACAAAAGAAGGAAAGCAGACATACGGATAGACTGATAGACAAAAAAAAAGAAAGAAAGAAAGATAGAAAGGACGAAATAAATGATGAATGAAAAGAAGAAAGAAAGGCAAAATAATTGGGAGCTGATAAATCACAGTATTACCGTGAGAAAAAGAAGGAAAGAATTAATAGAATTTTCAAAAATCAAAATATAACTAGAAAAGAAAGGGAAAGATGAAGAAAATTGGAAGAAAGAGGTGAAGAAGAGAGAGAGGAAAAGGATGAAAAGAGGAAGGGGTAATAAAGTAATCGCAAATTGAAAGGGAGAAAAAGGTTTTAACGATAAAAGTTAAGGACTAAAACGAACGAGCAAGGAGAAAAAACGAATGAATAAATAAGAGACAAGAATCGAAAGAGATTAAAGAATAAGAAAGAAAGAAGAGAGTAGAAGGAGAGAGAAAAAATGAACTCACACAATGGAATGTGATAAATGAAGCCCTGAAAAGTCATAACTTGGCTCAAACATTATTTTGTCAAAGAATCATCATCATCATCATCATCATCATCATCATCATCATCATCATCATCATCCTTACGGCGTTTATAGTTAGACATAACCTCACCCAAGATTCCTCAGGTATCACTAGTAAGCGTCGTTTAACCAATGCTTTCTCAACTTGTCTAGTTCATCACACCATCTTGTATTTAGCCACCAACAGTTTCACCTATGATCTCTTGGGTATAATGTTGTTAGTCATGATGTCCTGCATCTGCTTGACATTCTCATAACATAACCAGTCAATTGCCATTTGAGTTTGCTGATGGACTCTATGACATCTCAGATTCCTGTTTTTCCCCCCAATATACTGTGCTGTCTTGTGATCTCTCCATGCGACGTTGGATAAGATCATCTCCTTGGCTCATTGCACGGTTCTCAGATTTTTTTTTGGGGGGGGGGGGGGTATTTCAGTTATTTCCCATATTTCAGCTCCATAGGTGACCATCGGGAGGATATTTTGGCTGTATGCCCCTCTTGTTAGGATTAATGGGATTCCCTTTTTGCATGAAAGTTAAACTTGTTTTGACGAAACCATTCCATCCTTGATTGATTCTTCTCTTGATTTTTTTTCTCCTTTGGGGGATTTCATTAGGATTTGCTGCCCCAGGTTGATAGAATGGTCATTACTCGGCTGAAACAAAACTTTAAAAATCAAAGTAAGCACTGTCGTAATCAACAAAAGGCCTGCAGTAAACTTATTCAAGCACGATAAAAACTGAGGTTACTAGAGTTGACAGACTGCTTCGACCCAGTCCTCATCGGTGTGCTCTTGTTTGAGCATATATGCATCTTACACCTGGAATAAAATGTAATCATTGGTAGAAGGCCAACTGATTATAGGGATGTCAGGACAGGACGTCCATTCTGAATTTCATCAGTTGTTGCCGGGTAGTTTGTGCATTATGAGCTGTTGCATTACTCTGCACTGGGGGGGTCTACTTCTATTCACTCATTATCATCATAGGTCTTTTATTGTCTGTCCTTCGACATACACCTTCCCTAAGATTCGATAGAGAGAATTGTTGAGGGTCTACGTCCAACGACGGATGATAAAAGACTGATGCTGCCGGACAAAATGTTAGCAACCTTCGATGCATCATTTAGAAATCACGACAATTGAAAGGGCCGTGAAGAATAATTCTTACCCTGCATCAACGAACAGTCTGGATGATCAATTGGGGATGACGATATGGTTTTCAGAAGGTTGAAAGAGAGGCAAGTTTGTGTATCCCAGATAGTCGTGTTTCTCATTAAAAGAAACCATTTTTTTTCTACACAGGAAGCATACGATCTAGAAAGGGGTATTTTTTTTAAAACGATCAGTCGAATAGCAGAAAGTATCAAACCGCAGAAACTGCTGACCATCAGTCAAATTATGCGATACCCACAAGCTTCCTTTTCTTAATTTGTGTCAGATGGCTTCCGACTATACTTTGCTCCCAACACCCAGGTGATAGCTTGTAGATGAGTCACTTAGCCCATTCTTCCTTATCGAGTAACAACATGCGACCACAGACTCATATTGAAAATTATGATCGCCTAGAACGAATGTTTAGAACAAGTAACATGTTCTCGATTCAAGCCTCCAGTTCGGTAGAACGAGAGCTGAGTCTTATTCATGAAGCATAACGACACGAAAATTGCGTTTATACATCTTTATAGCTCAGAAGAAGTGATAGCAAAATTTGAAAGAGGAGATACAGTGCTTCACAATAGAAAAAATATATATACGAATAAACAAGAGAGATCGTTGCTAAAAAACGATATCACTAATCAAAAATAACTTTATTTCTGCCTTGTATTAATGTGTATGTGTGTGTGTGTAAGAGAGAGTGAGAGAGAGAGAGAGAGAGAGAGAGAGAAAGAGGTTATGGGAGTCAGATGAGAGAGGAAGAAGCAAGAATGTAAGATGATGTGTACTTGGTTCATGTCTTTGCTGGAACTGATGGTAGGTTCTTATTCTATCGCTGATCACTGGGGTCTCAGCAATAAAGAAGCTTCTTCGTAACGGATCGCGATGAAGAAAAACGACTCGAATCATATCGTTGATAGCAGTTTTATTCATTTGACCTTTTACGGTGCTCTGTCGGAGATTGTTCATTTTAAAGGAACAAGATGATCTGTTTTATTATCTGTCTATCATTTTTCTGTGCTAGCTCATGCATCTTTTGCTTGTCAAACAATCTCCAAGTTGGTTGTCAAAAGCTGAATTTCCGATATGTGGTTATAAGTAGCTAACTACTATTGGCAGGTACGTACTCGACCAGGGGAGTCACGATTCGCCGTTCAGATACCAATGAAAGGCCCAGCGGAAGATTCACTCATAAATCTTTCTTACTGATATCTATACCTATCTGATCCAAGTAACACGTAGATTTTACAATATTACATCACTAGTTGTATGTAGCAACAGATTAGGTGGTTCCAACTGAATAAGGTTTGTCTAATTTATTTCAATTTCAAAATTCATTTCCAACATTGTTCATGATCAGTGCTGCTCAAAAGGACGAGTAAACTGAAAAAATGTATTTGTTTGTCCTTTTCAAGTTTTAATTTTCCTTTCACTATTTCTCTCATTTACGCAATAAAACTTACAGTTATATACGAATGATTTTTTTCTAAATTTTTTATTTTAACATTATCTGATCAATTAGAAATTAATTTTCTTTTTAGTTACTCTACATGTCTATATATTCTCCCATTATTTGACCCTTCATATATATATATATATATATATATATATATATATATATATATATATATATATATATATATATATATATATATTATATATATATATATATATATATATATATATATATATATATATATATATATATGTATATATAAAGAGAGAGAGACAGACAGACAGACAGACGGACTGAGGAGAGGGGAGGGCACATTATAAAGGAAACTGGACGGAGATACAGTTCTTTAAAGAGAGAGAGATAGAGGGGAGACAGAGAGAGAGATCGTATGTAGCAATTCAATAAATGTCCATCTATTCATACATGTTATTATATAGGATGCTGAAGGGAGTGGTTGGGCAGATGAAAAAGAGAAGCACAAAGTGTGTGAGAGAGAGAAAGAAAGAGAGAGAGAGAGAGAGAGGGGTGAGCAGGATGCGTCAACGATGTGAGATCTTTCCTGAAGACAGCTCCCTAGGCCATAATAACCTGTTCGACAATCAACGAACGAACAATAGCTTATTCTTCCCATTGTGTACACCTGGTACAGTCATTTACATTTACCGTCAGTTTGCACGCGTTTCCCCTTAATATTCTGAAAGATATGCTCTGCACTAGGATATATGGAGCCTATTCATGGCCTTACCTAGGTCTTCTTATTATGACAGATTGATGCAAAAGTTTCCAGAAATTATTGACAGAATCTTTTATTCCAATTCATAGCATCAGTATCCAACTATCAAATGGTTTTCCCGGGCCTTTTGTATCCTCACACAACCTTCAGCTAAATTGTACCTTACATCATATTAATTCCAGGCAAAATTAGCTGGCGTTTATTTGATTAAGTATTCTTGTCATATAGATACATAGCATCATTGTTCAGTCGTCAAATTACTTTCCCTGACTCTCTATGACCTTATGCCATCCTTGGGACGAGGTTGTAGGGTGATTGTTCGGAATTGTTTCACCAAAAACTACATCAATATTTTACAAGGGAAATAACTAACATAGATGCTGTACGTGATAAGATAAACTAACTATTCAATGATTTTTTATTTCAATAATTTCAAATGTCCGTTCATCGTGAGTTACAAATATTAAAAAATATTTGATGTTAATTGCAATCCCAATCCTTACCCCACCAGTAACTCCAAACACTTATCCAAACCCTCATACTAACCTCAAAATTTACCCTGACGCTAACCCTAAGCTTTAACCCTAAATTATATCCTTTGTAGCTAAAATTCATTAGAATATAGTGTCAAATCATCTGAGTTTTCTGCTTTCATTTGTACTGTAATAGTTTAACAACAGCAGCAGCTAATCTGTGTCTGCTGAGATGTCATCTCCCTTGCAAAATAATTTAATGTTTTGGTTAACTTATTCCAAACAATTACTGATTTTATTTTTCATCGTCGAAGATCGATTCTGCTCATAGTTTAAAGCATTTTTTCAAAGGGTCCTATGATATCTTAAATGCGTGGAAACCCCTTACTTGACAAAGACAGTTGTATTGACCGAAATAAATGATAATCCAGTGGCAGCTGATCTGAAAAATACGTTGCACATGTGAGAATATCCTACTCCAGCGCGAGGATCATTTGGTTTGACGTATCCATTGTAAAATTCAAATGGCAAGGAGCAGGCCACGTAGCAAGAATGTCCGATAACCGCTGGACCTAACTAATCACAACGTGGATCCCCAGAGATTATTTGCATAACTGTCATTTTCATAACTGCCAGCGATATGTAAGATGACATGACGATTCAGACACATTCAGGCGACTCCCACAATCAAGAGGTTTCGTGGATCCTTGGGAAGATCTAGGATCAATCCATGTAGTGTTTGAGCCGAATTAGGACATTTCAAAGTTTGCAGTCCAAAACAGCCATTTATTTCATTTCAATGTTTAATGTACATATATGTCTGTGCATGTATGTATTTTGTGCGCACGCGCGTATGTGTGCAATCTATCAATTCTTGAATGATGATGAAGGTGACGATGATTTGCAATGCGATATCGGGTTTTTATTGTGCATCGAAATCTCTGATCGACTTCCTTGTTCATATAAAGGTCGTTCATGTCCAGATGCATCTTTCAGAAAAGCCGACTTTCCACTTTAGCCTTGTGCTGTAATAGTCTGTCCTGCTTTCAACAATTTATTATAGATAATTCGATTCGAAACCCACCAAACATTGAGGGAAACACCTTTTCCGTCATTAGATTCTGTCTAGGTTGATACGCTAAAAGCTTTCCTTTTTCCGAGCAAGTTTGAAAGCAAGACAAGCTTTTTTAAGAAAAAAGTCAACAATTTTTTTCCAAAGAAAATGATACGCCGAACAGGTTAAGAAAAAATATGCCATGCAAATGACAAAAAATCAGTAATAAAAAAAAAACGCAACCAGATCAAAAGATACGAAATACAAATTTGAAAATACGCCGAGCAAATAAAAAAACAAAACAAGAACAAAACAACAAGCGAAACTAATCTATGAATAGAAGTTGATCAAATGAATGCATGGCTGCAGTCCTGCAAATATTTTCTTTATTTTCTGAATGGAATGAATTGAAACTTGTTTCTTAATAAGATTAAGTTACTTCCCACGAGAAACCAACATTCATAATTTGGGGAAAAAAAGGAATTCAATCCCCCCCCACCTAAAAAAGACCCCTAAATGCTGGGCTCCCCATTTCGAAAACGGGAACCTTATCCCTAACTCTAACCCAAAATCCCCAGTCTTACGCAATGAATTAAACATAATTTTTCTTCATCATAAATTCACGTATTAGATCCATTTTCCATCGCCTGTGACTCATTTGTCCATTGATGATATTTCCTGTGTCGAATAAGATAAAACAAACAAGTTCTTGAACACTAATCGATGTTTCTTTCCATAAGTTCATGTGGAAGCCATTTTCTCTGCATATTGAATTCTTCCGAGGACCTGTAAGCGACTTGTACTGCCGACCGATTAGGCTAATTTGTTGCCCATTACTCTGGGGCAAGGCAGCCTGATCGACTTTGTATTCACAAATTTTCGAAGGCAACTTTTACTACTGAATAACGTGACACTTAACAAGTAAAGGTGATGTGTTAGTTAATAAAAATCACGCTTTAGATTCTGGTAAACTTCTCAAACTTTCAAGATAACCATCTTAGTAGTCTTCTAGAACATTCCTCGGTAATTTCCTTGTAAACGAAGTCCTCCAGTTCACTGATTACATAAACAACTGGAAAGCACTCAGAGAGCGTATATATCTGCAAACGCTATTGTCAGGGGAGGTAATTGGGCATGAATCCACCTCAAAATTTAATCACTTCTTTAGTAACCCATCGCCTACCCTCCCATCGAATTCCATGGTAATTCATCGAAAACATTGCAAGGTCCACTATTTCAGAAAAATTCAATGAAATCCATTTAGGATCTTGAGAAAGATCGTGTAGACAAACATGTGCGTATACAAAAATGTACACAAAAAAAAACAAACGAAAAATAACTTTTGATCGAACAAAATTCCTTGATCCGCCCCAAAATTCACCCATTCTCCCTCACCACATCACCCATCTTTCCACCTTCGCTCATTGAAATCTATTGGATACTTTCGAAGATATCGAGCAGACGGATGCAAAAACGAAAAGACAGATGGAACATTGGGCAAAAGATGAATGAGACTATTCTGACAATTGAGGAATAGAAGTAACTCAGACAGGTATGCTTGTCTTAATAATTTTAAGTGGCAAACACAAAATATCATAGATTTTTTTCATATTGCGATGATTATTCACATCATCTTCTGAACGTAGATGCAAGAGAAAGATGACTATACGAATGGATTATACTCCTTGATTGGTAATTGTATAGTTTCCGCCCTATAAGCATTATTCGATCAATGTGATTCTATAGAGCAAATACCGAACGTGTATTCATTCTTTTGCGATAACTGGCAGTCAGGACTATCGAACCCCTTCACTCTTGTGAATACTGTCGTCTACAAGATTAGATTAGAAAGAAAAAATCATTCAGATCTTATCAGAGATCAGTTTGGCAGTAAACAAAATAAATTATTACATCCTCCGGTTCGGTTGTATGTTAATCAAGATTAACAAATATATATTATTGAACCAAATACGGCATATGACTTCAATAACATAAGCCAGACGAAAGATACAATCCACGGCGTGATACGACAATAGTAACTAAAGACAAGTTTACGAACTCGTATAAATACACCATATATTCAATCTTCTGTTATCATTAACCTCTGGAAAGGATTCGGTGATGTTCAAATACTGATTCATCGACGATATTCTCATAGCAATTGCAGCTCTCCCATTCAAATTTAGAAGTTATATTATATAATTTTATGCTGCAATTTAGTATGTCCTTGTTGAGGTTTTTAAAGGGTATGTAAATAGCAGCGTTCTGATTATCAGTATAAATGCATTTTCCATTCATAAGTGAGTCATTTTCGAAATCTGAGAAGCAACTCAACTTTAAAAAGAAACGCTTCATTTTTTGACGAATAACTTGCGAAAGGTTTTCAACAGGAAATTTCGAGTAGCCATATTGACGTTTTTTTTTTCCACTGGTACATTTTAAAGTCTCCTCAGAAAATTGTACATTCTATCTCGTCACACCATTTTATATTTTGCCGGAAATAGTTCTGCATATGATATCTGGGGATCCATGTTGCGAGCCAAGACGTTTGGCGTTTGTCTTACATTCTTGTAACATGCTCAGCCAATCGCAATGCAAGTTTTTTAATGGTTTCTATGATATCAGAGACTCCTGTTTTTTTCTCTAACATACTGTGATGACTTGTGATGTTGAGCATGATTCTCCTATGTGTGCAGCGCGTGGTTCTCAGATCGAGGGTCAATCTTTTGCTTAGGTTCCATGTGCCGGCTCCATAAATGACTATTGGGATAATACATTGGTTGTAGACACTTCTTTCTAGGGCTAGTCAGATTCAACCCCCCCCGCCCCCGTTTATTAAATTGTTACAAATTTTCCAACCATCTACTTATCACGACCCCTCCGTCAATTGAGCACTTAAGAATTGTACGTACATAATGGAAAGACCGATTTTCCACGTTCGTTTCTTGGACCGGTTACACTTTCGCTGTAGTAGACGACTCTAATCCCGTTGCCTTCAATTTCTCTTAGAGATATTGATTGAGCCTTTTACACCAGCAATCCAGACTCGAATATACACTCACTGCCCCTAGCTACGACTGCCGTTATACAAGTGTCTGAAATTCAAAAGGTACAGGTCCTTAGCAAAATATGATTGACCAGCAAGAAAAAGGTTGAAAAAACACAACTGTTTTTGCATGTATTATCTTCTTACTCACATTTACTTGCTCTGAAATGGGAATGGTCAAGTAAAAAATAGTTACCATGTGTTTACAACTCCGGCTCCATCTAGCTGTGGTAGTGTCACAGCTCGCTTAATCGGTAACCAAACTATAACCTCCAATAAAAATCTGGTCTTATTCGCATCACCATTTGTCTGCTCCCCACCCACTAGTACAGAGTATGACATGAGGTCGATTTAATGTTGGGATATCACACACGTGAACGTGTTAGTAGGTTATCAGCAAAAACATCTCTTCAGTCCTCGTAATCCTCGGCCCTCAGGATTTGACTATTCAGACCAGCAGTACCCCTCACAAGGTAAGACCCAAATCGGTCATGGTACCGTATCTGTGTTCGTTTGGTCTTAAATGGCCATGAGAACAACACAATCAGTTTTTGATCGATTCTTGTGATGGATATAAAATTATATCATCAGCATGGGATTATGAAATATAATTTTTTTTAGTATATCTCGGAATTTTTGAGATGAGGTATTATTATTATTTCCATTATTATTCGGACCATCCTCATCTTTGTTGTTTTGTTTTTGTAGAGTGCAACGGCCGAAACGTTGTATGAAAAACAACAAAGATGAGGATGGTCCGAATGATAATGGAAATAATAATTTTTTTTTCTAGATATAATTAGTATAATTTATTTTTCCTCTCAACAGTCCCCTTATACGTGGTTTGTTTTCAGTGGTCCCCTTATCCACAGTTTCTCTTCCAGTGCTCCTCCCTTTTCCGCTGTTGACACTTAAGATGTATCCCCTTATCTGCAGTTTTCCTTCGAAGCTACTTTGACGCATCACTAGAATTCCATTCTTGTTTAGTATAAATTAAGTCGTTAGAACGAGAATTGTCATAATCTATGAATAATACGTCAAACTCAGCTTTAGAATTTTAATCGATATTTTGCACACCTGCTCCACCTTTTCAGAAATAAGAAAACTAAGTAAACATATCTATATATACATATCCCCGAAACAGTTAGATGATAAACAACTGATCTCAACAAGGAATAATCAAAATCTGTACCATCTTATCTAATTCTGTGTGAACATGAAAAAGATCTCGTTATATAGCAACAGTTTCATTTATATCAAAGAGGCGGAGTCAACAGATTTGCATAAATCTAATTTCTAGCATTTATCATATACTTCAACTTGAAACAGTGGCGGATCATCAGGTTTCTAAGTAAGAACAGCTGAAGCCGTAGTCAGCTGGAGGGCGCTTTCCATAGTTCAATGTATATAAAAGTTGCATCCTGGTCCAAAAGTCTCCACTACTAAATTTTAGCTCAATACGACAATCTATGAGGCAACTCCGTTGGAAGAAACTGCAAATACAGTAGATTCCCTTGCCAAATGGGTTCTATGAGTAGATCTTCGCTCCACACCGATAATAAATTCCTTGTCAATGGCCTTTAATATTAAGCTTGCATTAAAGAAAGATTGCTACCCGCGTACACACACACATACGCACACTGTGCCCAACAGCGGACTTATAGCGGTTGTGACAGTCTTATGAGTGTGGTATACGTTTGTGTACCCGAACGTTCACATATATAACAGACAAGTTATGAAAAAGATGCATGCAGAAAGGAAATATTGAATTCCAGTTGAAGAATCCTGTTAACCGATCGATGCCAGCCTTGTTGTATTGAATATTTCCTTCCCTCCCCCATCACTCTTTCCGTCTCTCTTTCACTTTCTCTTTCTTTCTCTCTCCCCATTGACTCGCAGCAAAAGCATCGTCCATTGTTAGTGTCTGGAAAGCAAGCCCCACTGGTGTAATTACCAACTTTTACTGATAGCAGCACACAGTTCGTCTAATTACTTTATAAACAACTTCAACGATTATTTGTAAAAACACTCTGTCACTTTCTTTTGCAGCCCTGTTCGCTCATCATTCACTGTTTCAGTATATATATATATATATATATATATATATATATATATATATATATATATCAGTCTCCATTTCTTTATCTCCATCGTCATCATCATCATCACCACCAACACCACCATCATCATCATCATTATCTAATATCTGATTTATCTACTAACTTACAACTCTCTCTCCCGCCCTTAACAGGTACACACATGCCACTGAAGATAGGAATCCTTCCCAAAGTATGTATAGCATACTAATT
>OY735226.1:43584079-43619079 GCA_963457665.1 Thysanoteuthis rhombus | reverse complement strand
GACTTGCCTTCTTATATGTACAGCTGGGCACTGTGGCCAAGCTCAACAGTCATAATCTCCCTACTAAACTTCAAAAACACGTTCAGAACATTCCCTGATGTCTGACACATTTGATCGGCATGTTACAAGCCTATTTCCTTAAAATCTGACGATCATTGTCTGATCTTTTCTCTCTCGGTATGTGCATCATAACAGGCAACAAAGTATCAGAACTGTGTTCACTTACACACACACACACACACACACACACACACATATATATATATATATATATAGTATATGTGGTACAAATCAGGCAAGCAGTATAACATAATACAGTAATATATCAATAATATAAAGCCACTTCTGTAATGTAATGGATTTATTTCATAGAGTGCTCGATATATACAACTATCTACTCATGAAGTTAAGTTTTTTTTAGTGTAGAGCTGGAAATAAATAGTAGAATGTGGATTCACTACACAAACTAGCTCATGTTTCTCCCCGGTTCAGGCCTCATGCCCGAACAAGGTAGAAACATGAGCTTGTTTGTGTAGCGAATCTACATTCTACTATATATATGTATATATATATACATAAATATATATATATATATATATATATATATATATATATATATATATAAACTAACAAGGAGTCCTATGGGGAGAATAAGTGAACATTGCACATCATACAATACAGAAAAAACACGATATTTAATAAATGTCTTCTTACACGACACAACCAAGCGGACGGTTATGGTGCAAGCCAAAAAATGTTTGAGTGTATTCTGTAGTAACTGACAGATTGTACAATCAATTATTAGCATTAGTTTCGTACACCCTTTGGTTGGTTTTCATACGCTCCTACTGTGTGAAATGTACGTTCTCTTAAATATTTCTAGAAAAAAAGAAAGAGATAATTTACTGCAATAGCTTATTTACTTCCAATCTGCGCTGTTTACTGAAAGTCGTAGATTCCTTGCCTGAGTTAATTTGTATTGAAAAACGTTTGAAATTCGTTTACCTACTAAAAGCGGAAATCTATATAAGATTTGTTAGATTTTTACTCCACTTTTTTTTTATTTTCTCTGGAGAAACTCTTGGTGCTTCCAATCGATGAGAACTTCGTTACGTTATGGAAAGTGACAATCTTGGAAGGAGACAAATAAAATGAATTAATAGATTCCTGTGTTTTTAAAAAAATGATTTCGGACCGTAGTACGATAGACAGAAAGTAAGTTTTCAGTTGAGTATTATAGTTATATTGTCAATAGCACCCCCGAACCGACTTTTTTTTTTCTTTACAACTGACACTTATCCCAAGGTATCAGAAGTGTTATTGATTTGAAGCACGAAAAATTCCCAGAGGAAAAAATCTTTTTAATAATTTCTTTGCTTTTACTGGTAACAAGAACCATAACCTAAAAATCAACTGAAATATTAAGGTTGGGGTAAATAGTAGTCAAAAATCAATGATAAAGATTTACAGAGAAGCTTTTGAGAAAATTTGATCGATGAGACAATGTTTTCTAACTCCCTCACAAAGTTATAGAAATAGGTTCTAGTGAAGTTTAGTTTTTAGTCGTGATCTCACTGTAACAGAAATAAACAAATCAACCGCCCTAAAGAAATTGAAAAATGAATTTTATAATGTTTACTGTTTACTATGGGAAAGTACAATTTGAAAGGAAATTACGATGATACAACAGAAACGAAAATGGAGAAGTAGTGAATAGCACTGATTAATTTCACAATAAGCACAAATACGACAAAATATTTATATGAAGAAGAAACAAAACCCTCATCTTAAATGATTATTCTTAGTGCTCCTTGGAATTCCTATGATCTTTACACGACCCCCATAGGGTTTCACAACCCCCAGTTTGAGAAGCGCAGGTTTAGAATACTTCATCTGGCAAAAACAAATATGTTGGGTTTCGACAGTTAACTCTCAACAAATTATTAATGGTTGCTGCTGAAGCTGCTGCTGCTGTCTGTTTATTTTTCTTACTCTGCCCCCTTCTCAACCAGTGTAGGGTGTGCACAAGAAGATTACAGACAACCAAATTTATATATATAAGGATACATCTCTCTTTATATATATACATATATATATATATATATATATATATATATGTGTGTGTGTGTGTGTGTGTGTGTGTGTGCGAGTGTGCGTAAATGCTTTGTTTGTCATTAAGCTTGTGACTTACTGATTTATCTACGAATGTTACGCTCACTTGTATACACATGCATATTCAGTGGTGGTCAAAAGTGTTAATCTTACCCAGAAAATTAACGCTTCGAATAGAGATCTAAAGTTCTTGGCTGAAAATAATTTCTGACAACCGCTGGATACATACATAGGTATATATGTTCTTTCCTGTGCCTATGTGAACGTGTGATCACACCTTAATATTTTTCTTTGGTCGTTCAAGACAGAGCCATCCATAATATTTAATAGCAATGTAGTTGAAACAGCTGAAGAAAGCAGACGACATATAGAGGCCATTTTAGACCCAATCAAAAATGCTCTTACGAAATTTTCGCATATAATGCCACCTGGTTTTGCTTTTAACTGACAATCCCTGTCTTACATTTTCTGCAAACGTTTCCCTGTAAAGCACTTAGCCGGCAGAGTAGTGGACTGACGGCTGATGAGTGCATGACTACATTCCAAATGTTTGAATGTTAACCCGTCAACTGCGAACGACGGAAATTCAAGTCTTTGCAGTTTATTGACAATAGAATTTTCTTTTTTTTGGAATTGATGGCGATTAGGTTCATTTTGTGTGTCAGGGCGTTCATTGTCAAGCTCCTGCTGAGTTGACTTTATATTTTTGACCTGACGACAATGATAAGTTCAGACTTCCGGTTAAGGCTAAAAAGTGAATCATTTAAAATGACGGATAGAGAGAGAAGGGAAAGAAAAGAGAAACAAATTCTATTCCTGCGTCACCAAACGAATTGAAGAGTGAGAGAAAGAAAGAAAGAAAGAAAGAAAGTAAGAAAGAAAGAAAGAACGGAGAGTGAGCTAAAGGAAGACACTGAGACAGAAACAACGAAAGAGAGAGAAACAAAGAGAGAAAGAGAAAATGAAAAGCTATTGACGGTAAGTTGAATAATCTGGTGTCGCTAAACAGATTCTTTTAATGAGAATTTATCAATTTTTTAAAAATCTTTACTAAAATTTTCTTTCTTTCTTTTACTCTCCTCCTCTCTCCCGTATTAGAAATTTGAAAAGTTGCACACACACACCCTCCTCAATGAGTAAGGAAAACATTTTTTTACCTAATTGGGCTTAGTGGCTGAAATAGTTGCGTTCAGAGTTGACCCTGAATCAGCCAGTCCCGTTTTGCAATGAATTACCCGCAATGGATGACTTGAAATGGATTATCTTGCAATGGACAATGGGTTTTATCTTGCAATGGATAATTATTTCATTCGTCACATTTCGCAGTCAATGGGTTATTATAGCTTATCATCAATGTATGTTGTGATCGACAGTCTGGTAGCAAGCGTTACCAATTTCTATAATACTAACTGGTTGTAAATATCGAATTACTGTCTTTAATGGACAGTTGTTTGATGAACGAGTCACTTAATCCGTTCTTTCGAAGAAGTAAACAATGGTGCAATGGATGAGGTGATTGGTCTCTGTTATCAAATTTATCTCATTTTATATGATACGCTTAATCTGCGAAGTTGCCAAATTAGCGAATCTTTTATTTCAAAGGAAAAAAAAACAAATACGTAGATTTAATTTGATCAAGAGATTATTTACTCAAAACAACAATGTAAACAACTATTTTTTCACAATTTTAAGTTCATACAATCAAACTTTTGTTTTACAAAAAAAAGTGAATTTCGCCAACCAGGCATTTTTGCAAGTCCGACGTAACAGCAGCAGCAGCAGCAGCAGCCTTTTAGCGTCCATCGTTGGATGTAGACCCTCCTCAAGATTTGCCATACGTCTCTATCATGGGCATCTTGGATCCAGTACTTTCTAACTTTCTGTCGGCCACAATTTCGCACATGATCTATGGGGATGCATGTTGTGAGTCGTGATGTCCAGCGATTGACTGACATTCATCATCTTCATCATCAGTCTTTTAGCATCCGTCATTGGACATAGACCTTCTCCAGGATTCACTACAATTCCTTATCATGGGCGTCACGGAGCTAGTACTTCCTGGAATTATCTAGTTCATCTTTCCATCTTGTGTTCTGTCGGCGTCAGTTTCTTATGTGATCTCTGGGATCCATGATGGGCGTCACGGAGCTAGTACTTCCTGGAATTATCTAGTTCATCTTTCCATCTTGTGTTCTGTCGGCGTCAGTTTCTTATGTGATCTCTGGGGATCAATGTTGTGAGACGTAATGTCCATCAGTTGTCTGCCATTCTTGCAACATGGCCTGCCCATTGCTTTTTGAGTTTTTTGATAGTTTCTATGATGTCACAGACACCCGTTTTCTTCCTCATATACTGTGCTATCTTGTGATATCTCCATGTTAGGCTGAGCATGATTCTCTCAAGAGCACGTTGTATACTTCTCAGTTTGTAGGTCTGTTTCTTGGTTGGGTTCCATGTTTCAGCTCCATAAGTGAGTATTAGGAGGATGCATTGGTTGTATACTCTTCTTTTTAGGATTATTGGGATCATCTGGTTTTTGAAAGTTGAGCTGGCTCTGCCGAAGGCTTGCCATCCTAGAGTGATTCTTCGCTTGATTTCCTCCTCGTTTGAGGGTCTCATGGAGATTCGTTGTCCTAGGTAGATGTAGTGGTCTACCTTGCCGAGTTTTGCATCTTCTTTCTTGACGATTATATTCTTATTCTCAACATGATTATTGCACGATTTTTATTTTACTGAAGTTCATGTGTAGGCCGACTTTTTTTTGTGCTCTTCGTTTAGTTCATCCAGCATTAGTTGGAGGTCGTGTAGGTTGAATCCGGGTGTAATTGTTTTAGGTGGTTTGAAGCTTTTTTCGAAACTCTTCACATACACTAAACAAACACCTTCGGCCTGTAGCCATGCAGATTTTATATGCTATAACCCTTTTTTAGCACAACATATCATATCCACACTCTGTTGATCGACAGAGGGAACCTATTTACCCAACGAATATGGTTACTGTACTTTACATCCACAGGTCATTTACATGGAGTCCCTATCATTTTTTTTGGCTGACGCAGGACTTGCCGCAGTTGCCTTATTCTTCCTCTATCTGGATTAGACTGAAACTTACACACAGATATTATAACAGCAACCAATATTTGAATAAAGCAAAATAAAGAAAAGTTATTTTCCGATGTATCAAGTTATATTTTCCTGTTTTTGTTTTGTTTACAAAGATTTACTCGGAAGAAAATGTTTCCTGCGTAAACATGGATTATGAATATCGATAACTTCCTTCGGAACGTGTTAAAAATATTTTTTCATTTTTTTTTTTAAATGTAAAATATTTTACATCGAAGCGCAGTTCAACGGAAGGATGATTGAACTAAATGTATTTGCTAAAATTGTTCGAATCCGCCATCAACATTTGGGTGTAGATTTTTAACGACTGAATTTTAAAATACTAAAAAGAATTAGTGTCTTCGATATTCATTATTCTGCTGAATATGAGAATATAACAATTATATATAATCAATGATAGTATGTTTGTCTTTTCGTTCAGGAAAAAATTGGGGATGATTCACTATTAGAAAAACATTCAAAGAAGCGGGAACAGATTTTTTCAATGTCTCTTCATCGCGTGTTTAAAATCGGGTATTGACTTTGCGTTGAAAATTTTGTTCAAAATTTGTTTATGCCTCACATATAATGTGTCTGATATATGTTTTAATCACTCAACCTCATTGCACATAACTAAAACATGTAATTTACATTTTATAGTGGATGTTTTTCTGTCATACGTTGTAAAAAAATGTTCAAAATAGAAAATCAGCCTGTGTTTTGGGAGAGTGAAAAACCCTAGAATTGATTCCGTTTGTTTCGGGTAATTCACCAGACGGTAATGTGATGACAAAGGGAAACGATAAAGCAATCAATCGAGGTAAAAATCCACCGTCGGTCAAAACAGTTTCGGGGAAATGACTACCACCGATGATCATTATAGATTCGCCTGCTCCTGTAAACAACTTTCTATAGCTATGACTGTTTTTTTAAATGGTGGAAGAGCCTCCCCCCATGCACAACCCACAATCTGAAGGACCACATGTTCCGTTTAAAGACATGCCTACCCATTGCCATTTGAAGCAAAGACAATATACACATTTAAAGCCTGTCTGGATAGATTTGGGGAGAATCAGGAAGTTTTATCAGACAATCATAAAGCTGTTATCTGCCGTTCTCGCAACATGACCAGCTCACTGCCATTTAAATTTTTCTTATTGATTATATACGTCAAAATTCTTTATTTTTTTCCATATTGTATGCCTTCTTGTGATCTCCATGTGAAGTTAAGCATGATTCTTTAAGGTGCATGTTGCATGGTTTTTGGTTTAAAAGTCAATCTTTTGATTAGGTTGCATGTTTTCACTCTGTAAGTGACTATCGGAAGGATGCGCAGATTGTATTTCCCTCTTTATTTTTCAGCCCTTGCGGAATTTTCTTCTTCTTTGATGTTGAGCGTGCCCTGCCGAATCTGCTTCGTATGCCATGAAATATGCCACTTTTCAATAGAAACAAGCCTGTCTATCAAAGTCCAGACAGTAAATATCATTATTATTGCTTGGGTGCTACCATTACTCTCAATGAATTACTTTCTGGGTCAAAATTCGAGGGCCAAACAACAAACGGGGAGGACTTCTCGACGAGGATGAAATATCATTGAACATTGCCCTCATGCTGACTACGGCATCAGCCGTGCGTGCCCGGTTTTCAGATATCACGTTTCCTGTCCCGGCTAGTTTTTCGTGGTTTGTAGGAATAAACTTAGAATAGACAGGCACCTAAAGTGGCGTAACTCTCTTCACCGTGCGTACGAGGACAAAAATATCTGCCAAAAATGAGAATCTCTAAATGAAAATGAGAAAAGGGCAATATATGAAAAGAGAGAGGGAGAGAGAAAGACAGACAGATAGACAGACAGACAGACGGGGGGAAAGGGGGGAAGAAGAGGAGAGTAAGAAGTAGCAGATACTGGTGAACATTTTCGCTTTTGAATAAACGAATGACACGGCATCGCTGTCAATATTTGAATAACCGTAGCGTCAACATTTGAAGTAATGTAAAAAAATTCAATCGAAGAATAAATATAGTCTGAATAAATTCTACTTATGACATCACAGGCGTTTTCCAGTGGAAAATATTTGAAATAGAGTAAAAAAAAATCATCTAGATAGATTCTGGAGAATATAGATGTTAATAACCCGTTAAAGCTCTCCCTTCCTCATCGAAAATACCCTTCTCCCCTAAATAAAAGAAAATACTAATTTTAGAGGGGTAGCCGTGGAGTACTGATTCCTATTTTCATGACTGTAAACAAAAAGGAGCGCTGGGACATACAAACAAATAAACAAACACATGTACTTATATATATATATATATATATATATATATATATATATATATATATCAAAAAGACATCTTTGCTGGCTAGGGTTGTTCAATTTTCGGGTCCTAAATCAATGGTATGTCGGTGGACCAGATGATACCGGTTCAAACTTGAGTGTACATGGTTCGTGAACGAAATTTTTGAATGTTGAACGAGAAAAAAGAATGGTTTCACAGTTGAGGAAGAAATGAGAGTTGGCAGAGTGAAAGAATTCTGTTGGAAAGTTAGGTGAAAGATAACATTGAAGAAGAAGAAGAAGAAGAAGAAGAAGAAGAAAAAAAGAAGAACAAGAAGAACAAGAACAAGAACAAGAAATAATAATAATAACAAAAATAATATGGGGATAAAAGAACTAGCGTGAGTGCTGCTGGAAACAAATGAAGGGACCAATTTAGGATAAACATACATTGTAAATGGAACTCCCGATCAAAAACATTTTCTTGGGGAGGATATTATCAAGAACAAAAGCAAAATATGTTCCTTATTAATTGAAGGCGGGTAAGAGTACAGAATTTCAGGTTTCTAGCCTTAAACGATAATACCTTGGCAAAGTCCGCATAGATAGATAGATAGATAGACTGATAGATGTCAGACCACACGAATCATCCAAACCATGTGTTAGTGATTAACCCAGTCTGTTGTGGATAGCCTTGATTTAACAAGTCCATCTTACAAAATCCAGACGATGAATACCATTATTATTGTTTCCTATTTCAGATATCAGAAACGGAGACGTTGAAACTTAATGATCAATGTTCGTTCGACCGGCTAAATCTTCAGAGCACTACGGCCATCTATTCTTATGAGCGCAAAAATTTTTCTAGAAAGAATGAATGAGCGGAAATCCGGCCCAATAATCAGCCGTCGCACGCATTGTGCAGGTATCGTGTGATTATACGCGGAAACAAATAGTCCTTGGCTCTCATTCGATACGTCATATGTGCTGTTTCCTGAACGAGGGTCAGTTCCAAGCCGTCTTCTCATCTTCCCCAGAGAAGATACAGCATTCGTTGACACAGAGCGTGCGGGTATAAAGGATAGGAAGTTAATATCTGATTCACGAGGAGGAGCATATGATAATGTCATTTGACACAGAACAGAGGAAAGACTAACTCAATTATGGGTCATTTATGTACATGCTGCATTCAGACAAGAGGGAAAATGAATGCATGCAATGTTAGATCTGATGGTTGTACGATATGATAACAATGTAATTTGTGTTTGCATTGTCAGTATACACGGATAGATATATTGATAGATACAATGTTACATTAACTCTCACAAGTATGTGTACGGTCATTTTAATTACGATCACTTAGGGTTTGAGAGTTACAAACGGGAGCATTACGCAGGAAGAACCAAGTATTTACCGATACTTATGAACAATACTCTCTCTCTCTCTTCCCCTCCCCTCTCTCTCTCTCTATATATATATATATATATATATGTGTATATATATATATATAATTGAGTAATCCACAGACAGCTGTATTACAACTCTTCACTGTGGCTACTTACTATCCATTGTCCCATCCAGTACCACGAGGTAGGATCGAAACCTTCGCTTCAGACTCAGAGGCCAACAATTTATCTCTGCCATATACAGAACTGGACGGACATGAATTTAAGCGATATATTTACTTACACACAATTCCCAATCCACCAGAGTGCTCTATTCCAAAGATGGAAGAGCATTGTATAATCTTATAATGAATAAGTTACCTTACTTAAAGAGTGCACAACCCTGAATAAAAGAGCGTTAATCATAATATATATATATATATATATATATATATATATATATATATATATATATATATATCACTCAATTCAAACAACGTAAATAGAATAAACAATTGAAGAAAATGGAGCGACTGCAGGAATCGAACCTGTTACCGATAGGGTAGCTTGTTCCACGTTGCGATATTCTTAAGATTTGGGCAAAATACGTCAATTTCTTGAATACATAACTGTCGTGTTGGACGAGACAAAAAAACCGAGAATAAACAAAACGAGAATTCTGGTTTTAACAGTTATTTGGCCTTTGTATTACCGGCAGCTGTTCATCTCAATGGTAACAGCATTGATACGTCAAACTGGCTACTCTATCGATGGCAGAATTATTTCTTGAAGCAGCCCCATTCTTTTTAAATGTATATTCTATCAACGTTGTTTAAATTGAATTATACATTAACCGTGTAACGACGGGAGATTATCCCAAATTACTTTGTATATAGTATAACGCAATTTATAATTCATATATAAATTATTATTGATAAAAAAAAAATTACTTATAAGTATCTGAACAAACACAAAATCAATTATTGCCCTGAGACTGCAGGGGCCATTATGAATTTTGATCTGAGGTTTTGGTCAAAATAAATTACTTCTTAGGCAACTCTTACACAAAATTGGATATATAGGTAGATTGAAACTGGGATAGACGTATAGATATAAATATAATGACAGATTGATAGATAGATGGAGAGATAGAGAGATAGGGAGAGGGTCAGGGAAGAGAGAAAGGGAGATTAACAGACGTGTTTGAAACAGATAATTGTATCAATAGTGATATTATCCTAATCCACTATAGGTCCATTGGAGGATAAAGGCCTTTCCCATCTTCATCCATAACGACTGCAATTGCTCGAACCTCTATCATATTCTACCGGTAAAACTCTCTATTTCTATACTTCATCATAAGTCTTGTTTTTTCCTACTGTCTTTGCACAAATAGTCTATCTATCATCCCTCCTTGATAAGTGTTCCGCCCATCTCCATTTTTGTTGCTTGATTATTTGCATAACAGTCTTCTCCTGATCCATACTAATCTTTTTCTACCCCCTGGGGTTATCACGAGCACGGCTCATTCAATGTCACTTTCAGCTATTCTAAGCTGGCTTTCCCTTCGTTAAAGATAGATATGAGCAAAGTTATCTCTGAAAAGACTGAGATAACGAACATAGAATATAACAGCCGGAAAACGATGGGTTTCCTTGATCTGTGACTTATCGGAAGATAAGCACACGCTATGATGGCGGTTGCTTATACTTTGTACCTTGGGTATATTGGGTACTACGGAAGCATAAAAACGCAAAAATGTTTTGGCCTCGGTTGTAAATTGTGAACTTTCACACCCCTGCTCACCCATTGATACAAACGGTGAAAAATAAAAAGAATTATGAGAAGTAATGAAAGAAAACAGAATTTGGATTGTACCCAATAATCCTCTGTTAATAATGTCTAATCCACGTTTTGTTTTCGAATAGTCTTCTAATAATCACAATCGGGACCTCTATGTGGGTCCACTGACGATTATCTAGGGGGTGTAAAAAGATATACTTCCATAGAGTATAAAAGGATATATTCAGCAGAATCTTGCTCTTTATTTTAGATTGTACTATGATGAGTGTGATTAGGTCAAAGGTTTCCATGGGTCATTGGGACCCAGTTTGCAAGCATGGACAGAGAATCCGGAAATTTTCTTCGTTTTTCTCAATAGCCCGAAGGAATCAAAGACAAAGTTTCGAAATTGAGAAGTAACTTGAGAATTTCAATTCTGTTGTTTGTAAAGGGAGAAAGGTGAGAGAAAATAGTTTTAAAACTGCTAATGCATCAAATGCTTACACAGTGCTAACGCAATACGTATAGCTGAAATGTCAACAAATACTACAACCAAGCCAGATTGTAAAAGGAAAAAAGTTTGAACCGCTTCTGGTCAAATGAGGATCAAGAAATCCAAAACGTGCAACTTCAACGTGTAAATCGTACATCTGCTTGTAAAATGCGGAAATCTGATAAAAACTGTTAACTTTTATTTTAAGAACGTATCGGAGATAAAACGAGATAAAACTAATTAAATTCGTGAAGTGAACGTGATTTTGAAACAAAAAGTAAAGAAAATGAGTCGTATTACTTACCCAGGAGTGGAGGTGTAGGAAGGTCAGAGAATTTTCAATTTGACCAAGTTGATTAAGTCTTGATGAAAATGCTGTCGTTAGAAAGAAAAGAGCCACAAAGCTATCACTAACGGATGAAGGATCGTCAGAAATAAAAATGTTTAAATTCTATGTAGTAAATGGTTTTGAATTCCATTGACTAGAAACATTGTTCTTGTATCTTCTATTAAGATACCTTTTCAAATTCTAACGTTGAGATCACTTTTGATATGATGGAGAGAGGTTGGGGGCTAAAACCTCTACCCCCCCCCCGCCTGTGCATTTGCATGATAAGAAGCATATCAACTCCCTCCTCTCAGCTGATAGTCTTGGTGGTCTCTGTTGGTCACAATTTCCGATTGGCCGCTGTCAAGGTTGATAATGAGAGTAAAAGTTTTCAGGCAACTCTTTCTGGTTCTGTAAAGTAGTTATGGCTGTGTTTTTGCCCAAGGGATCACTCACACATTTTTCTTTTCGTCACTATTTCATATATATATATATATATATATATATATATATATATATATATATATATATGTGTGTGTGTGTGTGTGTGTGTGTGTGTTTGTGTGTGTGTGTGTGTGTGTGTGTGTCGATGTATATATACGAATAACAAGACATTACAGTTTTAAAAACTAAACACATTAGGAAAAATCTTTTTATACGTTTTTTGTGCGAGTGTCACTTCAGTCACTTATTTCCCAATATCTGTCAATGTGAATTATGTAATTCTCATCGGTGTTCTTTTTTTCATTTCTATTTCACACATATTTTGCTTTCATGGTGCGATGTGTGAATTTTCTCTTGTTGGGATCATCAGTTGTTTACCGTGTAACCGTTCCAGAATTTAAAAAACAAAGCAGGTATATTACCATGGTACCCCAGCAGTGTTGATCAAACACTTCCTCTCTCAGCGAGGATTTTAATATACAGCTTATGTCATATATATATATATATATATATATATATATATATATATATATATATATATAGATAGATAGATAGATAGATAGATAGATAGATATGAATATATATATATATATATATATATATATATATATATATATATATATATATTAAGAAATCAATTCAGAATGATTATGAATTGCGTTATATTATATAAAAACTTGTTTTAAATGATTTCCCATTATTACATGCTTAATGTATCACTCAACTTAGATGCTGTAAATAGAATTAACAATCAATTTGATTCCCGCAGCAGTCCTATTTTCTCTGATTGTTTGTGCGTATGTGTGCACACGTGTGTGTGTGTGTGTGTGCGTGCGTGAACTAGAAACTGTCAACCAAAACTGGCACCAAAAGCTATCAACATAAGTTTATTCAGTTTTCATGTTGGTCTGGCTGTCAATGTATGTATCACGCTTTCAGGCCACACTAATAGAGGTAGAAAGCTGAAAATTTGATTATTAATTTCTCATTACTTTTCTTTTTTTTCTTTTTAAAGGCACTTGAATATTCTTTTTAGTTTGGGTTCAATTAGCAATATAAATTTAAGCTAAATTGATCCTGTAGAAATATTCATATATTGGTGTGTCTGTATTTGTGTGTATGTGTGTGTGTGTGTCCTGTTTTGTAAGAGAATTCTATCTCCATTTTAAGGAAACACAAGAGAACCTTTGAAAAACTCATCTACCAATTTCTGGTCGTAGTTTCTCAATACGACTGCCTGATGATCATGAAGTGGGACACACTAAGAAAAGATCAGGGGTCAGACCATCCATTGTATGACTATGGATAGGCCATGGAGCACAAAAGTAAGAAAACCGGTGGCCATTAAAACTCTCAACGAGGATCCCCAGAGATCATATACGAAATTGTGGACGGCAAAAAAAAGAATGATGAGACATTTGAGACTATATAAGTTTGGAGAATAATGGCTCTACGGCATCTGCGACCGGGGGAACTTGCGAATCTTATGGTGGTCTTTGTCCAATGACGGACGTTAAAAGGCTGATTATTATTATTATCATTATCATTATTATTGATATTATTATTTGGAATCTCACACCAGTTGCCTGGTGGTAACCGCTGGAGTTTGAGTGACAGCAAGTCTCCTCAAGTTTCCAGCCCTCCTCTCCTAGTACTCATAGGTCGCAGTAATTCTGCGATTTACAGTTTCACACCGGTTGCCCAGTGGTTATCGCTGAAGGCTGAGTGACAATAAGTCTCCTCAGGTCTTCAGCTAACGTCTCCTCTCTCTTTCGCATATCATGACAGAGCTACGATTCGTTGCAGTCCTTATATCTCTAGCACCTTCCTCAGTATCCGTGCAGTTCCCAGTAGTGCTGTGGTCTGTACGGTCTCTATCCTCCCCCTAATCCCGATCTCCTCCAGTCTCTCCCTCAGCGTTTTGGGGACAGTTCCTAGTGCTCCCATTATGACCGGTACTACCCTGGTTTTCATGTTCCACATTTTCTTTAACTCCCTTGCTAGGTCCTGGTATTTTTCCCTTTTTTCACCCTCCTTCTTTTTTACTCTATGGTCTGCAGGTACAGCAACGTCTACTATTTGGCAGGCCTTCCTTTTTTTGTCTACGATTACTAAGTCCGGCCTTCTTGCCTGGATGAGGTGGTCAGTTTGGATGTCAAAGTCCCACAGTAGTTTGTGGCTGTCACTCTCCAAAACTGCCTCTGGCTTGTGCTGATACCACTTTTCCCCATGGTTGAATCCCATTTGTTTACTCAGTTCCCAGTGTATCATCGTTGCTACTCTATCGTGTCTATGCTTATACTCCTTCTGGGCGAGTTGGCTACATTCACTAGTTATGTGGTTTACTGTCTCATCTCTTTCACCGCACATGCGGCATTTGCTGTTTGTCTGTGTTCTGTCGATTTTTGCTTTTATGTAGTTTGTCCTTATGCTTTTGTTTTGGGCTGCCATGATGAGCGATTCTGTTTCTCTCTTAAGGTTCCCCTTTCGTAACCACGTCCATGATTTCTCGTCTGCTATATCTTTTATCTGTCTTTTAAACTCGCCGTACATATTATTATTATCATTATTATTATTATATGCAATTTCACACGAGTTGCCTGGTGGTTACAGCTGCAGGTTGAGTGACAGCAAGTCTCCCCAAGTCTCCAGCCCCTCACACTCCACACTCTCATAGTCACAGCAGGGCTATGGCTTACAGTTTCACACCAGTTGCCCGGTGGTTATCGCAGAAGACTGACTGACATTATGTCTCCACAGGTCAGCCTTCCTTTCATGTCATCTTTCCCTCACCTATCACAGCAGTGCTCTGGTTCATACTTCCACCAAAATTTGCGTGTTTTTTCCATCCTCTTCTGTTAGACCACTGCTAACAAATGGGATCTTAAATTTTCAGCAATCTCCTCTGTATTCGTGCAGTTCCAAGCAGCGTTGTGGTCAAATCTCCTCAAGTCTCCAGCCCTTCACCCAACACTCTCAAGAGTCCATAGCTGTGCCATGGTTTACAGATTCACACCGGTTGCCCCGTGGTTATCGCTGAAGGCTTAGTAATAGCATTTATACCCAGGTCTTCAGCCCTCTATTCATCTCTCCCTCACCTATCACAGCAGTGCTGTGTTTCGTACTTCAAACACCATTTGTGTTTGTGTGTTTGTTTTTGTTTTTCTCTTTTGTTAAGCCACTGCTAACAGCTGGTGTTGTAGATCTCACATTTCCAGCTCTCTCCTCAGTATTCGTGAAGTTCCCAGCAGCGCTGTAGTCTGTATAGTTCCAATTCTTCCTTTTACACCTAGTTCCTCCCATCTCGCCTCCAATGTCTTTGATACAGTTCCGAGTGCACTTATTATTACTGGTACTAACCTGACTTTCATGTTCCACACCATCCTCAGTTCTCTTGTCTGTTCCTGGTATCTTTCCAGTTTTTCACTCTCTTTCCTATTTACTCAGTGGTTTGCAGGCACGGCCACTTCTATCATTTGGTAGGTTTTCCCCTTCTTGTCCACGATTACTAGGTTCAGTCTTCTCGCTTGGATGGGGTGATCATTTCAGATGTCAAAGTCTCAAAGTAACTAATGGTTTCCATTTTCCATTGCTGTCCCCGTTTTGTGCTGGTACCAATTTCCTGCATGGTTAAATCCTATTCGTTAACTCAGTTCCCTGTGTATCACTGTTGCTACTCTATCGTGTCAGTGTTTACACTCCTTATGGGTAAGTTGACTACATTCACTAGTTACGTGGTTTACAGTCTCATCCTAGTCCCCACGTATGCAGCACTTGCTGTTTGTCTGTGTTCCGTCGTTTTTTGTTTTGATATAGTTTGTTCTGATTCATTTGTTTTGACCTATTATGATGAGCGATTCTGTTTCTCTCTTCAGGTTTCCTTTTTGTAGCCACGCCCATGATCCCTCGTCTGCCACATCCTGTATCTGCCTTTGGAATTCTCCCTATAGTTTTGTCTGTTCCCATTTTTCTTTGCTTGTTTGCTGTGCTGTTCCATTGTTTTCTACTTTTGTGTTGTTTATTGTGCTGCTTTGGGCACTTTTTACGATGTCTTCACTGTTTGTTTGCGCATACTTTTCTAGACCTGCTTCTGTCAATGTCATCACTGTATTTTTTCAATTAAACAGCGTCTCAAGCTCTCCCATCATTATTATTATTATTATTATTATTATTATTATTATTATTATTATTATTATTATTATTATTATCTGCCTTTTTCCAAAAGATTTTTTTGTAATCGGACGATTTCATTTCAGCATGGCATATGGTCACCAAATCAACCTTTTCCACTCATCGCTCAAAATACTCATGATCAGCTCATTAGGGCGTAAACGAACCATGCTCTATCGCCCTGACTTGAGAGCCATTATCGAATGGACATGATTAAAGGATTTTTTCAGACATGATCAGGAAATGAGACTGTCCTTTGAAGATGAAAGAGAGGATGACTGATTTGACCTAATCTAGGGAATTAGCGAATGGAGCAATTCGGAAGACAAACAAAAAGGAAGGAAGGGAGGAAGGAAGGGAGGGAGGAAGAAAAGAAGGAAGGAAAGGTGTAGGAAGGGAATGTTGAATGAAGGAAGGGAGAGAGAACTGAATGAGGGGATAAAGAAAGAAGGGAAAAAAGGAAGTAAGCGAGGGGATGTGATGCGAAGGAGGGGAAAGAGGGGACGGGGAAAATGGAGAAAAAGACTGAGAAAGGGGGGGGGAATATCGGAAAAGATGACTAAAAAAGGAAATTTAAAAAAGACAGTCAATAAGTGAACAACTGTAGCGTCAAAATTTGATGTCATGTAAAAAAATCTCCCATCGAAGAATAAATATAGTCAGAATGAATTCTCGTTATGACATTACAAGTGTTTTCCACTGGAAAACATCTAGAATATGGTCTTAAAAATCCCCATGTTGATGTCATCTTTAAACTCATTAGAATAAAACCCCAAGGGGGCGAAAGAGTTCCCCACTCGTCAAAAGAGTCTAGTGGAGTACCGTCGCCAGTTTTCAATTTCGTATAGATCAAGCAGTGAAAATTCAATCAGTTTGGTTCGAACCGTAAAATTATTATTAAAAGAACAAGTCCCAACTCTCCGAAAAAAACATGGGCACCAACCAAGGGACAAGTTTAGCATGAAACTTCATTGTAAAATGAACCATCCTCCTCCGAAATTATCTCCCCAACTCTTTGAGATGAATGTGTGCAGAAAAGTTTTCATTATGAACGGTTAGGGCTGGGTGAAGTCCGGATAGATAGAAAGATAGATGATATTAATGTCAGAACATATGAAAGACCTAAACCCAGCAACAGTGATTAAACCAGTCCGTGGAGGTAGCGTTGATTAAAAAAACAGAGAAAATAAGAGAAAAGTAGTGAAATGAAAAAAAAAAAAATATTGAAAAGAGAGAGGATAAATTGAGAAATGTTGAAGGTAAAAGAAAGAGAAGGACAAACAGAAGAAAAAGAAGTAAAGGAAATAGAAGAAGGAGATAAAAGAAAAGGAAGTAAGAGACAGAAGAAGAAAAAGATGTTATAAAAAAGGTGATAAAAAAGGTGAGGAAATAAAGAAGAAGAAAAAAGCGGAAGAAAAAACATAGTGAAAGAAGAAGAAGAAAAAGAAGAAGAGGAGGAAAGAGAAAAAAGGGAGGAAAAGATGAAGAAGAAGGAAAAGGGGAAGAAAAAGAAGAAGACGAAATAGGACGTAAAAGATGAAGAAGGAGAAGTGGAAGGAATTAAGAGAAGAAAAACTAGAAAAGTAAGTGAAAGGAGAACAAGAAAAAATGAATAATAGAAGGATAAGAAAATGGAATGAGAGAAGAAAAATCAGCAGAAGAAAAAAGAAGGAGAAGGAGAAAAAGAAAAAAAATGAAGAACCAGAAGAAAGAGGAGAGAATATTAGAAAAAATGAAAGTGAAGTAAAAGAAATGGATATAAATAATGTAGAAGAAGAAGAGGAAGAAGAAGAAGAAGAAGAAGAAGAAGAAGAAAAAGAAGAAGAAGAAGAAGAACAACAACAACAACAAAAAAAAGAAATTAAAAAGGAAACAAAAGAAAATAAAATTCAAATTGAATGTACGAATCATCACCATTTACATTGTGATGGAGCTGATCAATTAGAACGTCTGATAAGGTGGCGATCAATGAATAAGTTACTTCCTTTGTATTTTGCAGGGTAGTGATTACTAAAAGGGTCTGAATTTCCAAGACAGGTGGACATAAACTAAGGGATCAATTTAGCATAAACTAAAATTGCATAACCCCTCTCACTAAAAACCTTTTATGGGTGGTAATTTTCAAAAAAACATATCCTATTTCCAAGTCATTGAGTAGAGAGTGTGTGTAAAACTTCAAGTTTCTGCTATCAAGTGTAAAGACTGGGCTAAGTCCCAATCGCTGCATAGATAGATGTCTGAAGACATGAAAAACTTGAACTCAGCAAAAGTGATTAAACCGGTCTTTTGTGGGTAGCAGTGATTAAAGAGAAGGAGAAAACTAAAACAAAAGCCGTTTCCATTCATTTAGTAAAGACAGAAACCATTATTGGACATAAAAGGTAAAATAATACCTTACGCTGGCAGCAAGTACCCAGAGTGGCGTTAACCCCTTCTCCATACGCTTTTTTATCTCAATGCTTCGGGAAGAGAAAAGACAGATCTATGCTTTTTACAAGAAGCGATATTATCAGTCTCAGTCGAAATTTGAACTCAGATCGCCCAGTCCATTTCCGGGGCTGCTAACCGATCAGCAACCAGCATTTCTTTCCGGTATATTCTCACACGCAAATGCTCGTAGGCCCCCATTTCTGTCGCCATATTAATTTCAAATAAAAAATTTTTTTTTTCTCCTCACTTTCATTTAGTTGATTCACCTCTACGAAAGTCGCCATTTTGAGACAGGACACAAGAACATGGCGTCAAATTGAATTTATTTACTACAACACAGAGATCACGCAGGTATATGTGCGTTTGCGTATGTATATATATGTGTACTTCTATGTGTGTGTGAGAGAGTCTGTGTTCGTGTGTGTATGTGCTCATGTGGGTGTCTGTGTTTATATGTTCTTTTGTAAATGTGTGTGTTGGTGAGTATAAGTATATGTGTTGTAGGTGCATGTGTTTGTGTATGTATGTCTGTTTGTGTATGTGAGTTTATATGTATGTGTGCTTGTGTGCTCGTTAGTGTGTGTATGAGAATGGGTGTATGTATTTGTATGTTCTTTTGTATATGTGTGAGTATGTGTGTATGTGTCTGTATGTTTGCTTTTGTGTGTATGCATGTATGTGTTTGTATGCTCGCTTATGTTAGTGTGTATATGTGCTTGTGCATATTTGTATGCATGCATTAGTATATGCATGTTCATTTATGTTTTTTTATATATGAAAGAGTATGTGCGAGTATGTTTGTTCGTTTGTTCGTTTGTGTATGTGTGTGCATGTGTATGTGTCAGCGTGTACGCATGTGTATATGTGTCTTCCTCATGCCTGTGAATGGAGTCTCGTAATTCCAATTCAGGAAGATCCTTTCGCTGAAAGCAAACTAAAAAAAAAAACTCTCTTCAGAAACGAATAAGTAAAAACGAATTGCAGAAGCTGGAAGAGTAAATAAACAAGTATTTCAAAATCATTTTCAGAAAGAATAGCGTGCTGACATTGACGGCACGTAGAGAAAGATAGAAAAACAGGCCCAGAGAATCAAGGAAAAAACATAACGGGAAAGTGAACCTATATTATTCATACAAGTCTGGTTGGTCGCTCAATAGAAACCGCCATGTGACTGACGTCCTTTGGTAGCATACCGTGCTAAACAATTGAAAAAAGTTGTGATCAATGTGTAAGTTACTTCTCTCACCTTTTTTTGGATAGTGATCACTAGGATGGTCTGAATTTAAAACATCTAACAAAAGCAAAAATAAACGTGATTGCTGCTAGATACAAACTGAAGGTCCTATTTAGCATAAATCGACATTGCAAATTCAACCGTCCCCAAAAAAATTATTTAGAAAGATTTCCAAACACAGATAAAATTTCTGTAGGGATATAGGGAATGATCCCAGTAATCCTAAAAAGGAGAGTATACAACCAATGCATCCTCCTGATAGTCACTTATGGAGCTGAAACATGGAACCGAACCAAGAGATAGACCTACAAAGTGAGAGAATCATGCTCAACTTTACAGGAAGAGACCACGAAACAGCACAGCACATAAAGAAGAAAACGGGAGTCCGAGACATCATGGAAACTATTTAAAAGCACAAATGGCAATGGGCATGTCATGTTGCAAGAATGAAAGACAACCAATAGACTTGACGTCTCACAATATGGATCCCCAGAGATCACATAAGAAACTGAGGCCGACAGACTACAAGATGGAGAGATGAACTGGACAGATTCAGGAAATACTGGCTTCGCGACACCCATGATAGAGAATTGTGTCGAATCCTGGGTAAGGTTTATGTCCAACGACGGATGTTAAAAGACTGATGATGTGGGAATGATGACAATTTTAGCCCTCCAGCTCCATTGGGTGATACATACTTACATAGATATATACACACATACATGCAGTATAGTCCATGAGAGTTTCAAGAGTTTAGTAATGAATCATACCTAATAATATCTTCAATAAATATATAATACTTCACAAGAAATAATAAAATCCTGGAACGTTCGAAGAAATTGACTTTTTATAAAAAAAAAAATTCAAAAGTTGGTAAGGGTGCACTTATTCATGGGCAATGCCGTACGTACATAGCCAGATGGACCTACTTAAAAACTGGAGAAACCTGTTTTGACAGTTGAGGTTTATAGTTTTCATTGGCAGTTTCTAATAAGTGAATAAACAAATACGTATTTCTAAATGATTTTGCAAAAGAATTGCGTATCGACACTGTTAACACCTAGAGAATAAATGGAATGGACCCTAGGAGTCAGAGAAAATATGGAGGAAAAAAACCCTATATCCCTTTAAGAAGGGGCGACGAAGCTAATATCTTCAAGCTGGGTGACATTTTCATTTCGAATTTTCAATTTTACGATTTTAACGCTGCAATATAGATTTTTCCACTTCCGGTAAAAAAGATGAACCGTTATATCCTGTAGGGATCGCTGGATACTTAAATTGGCGTACAGGCAACAAATACAAGCAAGTTCTATACAGGCAAGTCTATTGTATTGTATTGTATTGTATTGTCATTCTCTTTCTCCCTCTCATATATAGACATAAGTAGACAGACAAATGAATAAACTAATAGATATGAAGATTTATGTATATATATATATATATATATATATATATATGTATGTGTGTGTGTGTGCGTATATATGATTATAAATTGCGTTATGTTATATAAAAATCTATTTGAAATGATCTCCTGTCATCACATGATTGATGTATCACTCAACCTAGACAACATAAATAGAATAAACAATTACAGAAAATGGAGCTGCTGTAGGAATCCAACCTGCCAACGATAGGGTAGTCAGTTCAACGCAGCGATGATCATACCATTGAGCTAAACAGGCTGTAATATCTGTCTTAACACCAAATTCTCATCTCGTTTATTCTTGGTTTATGTGCTTCTTTCGATGCAGCCGTTATGTACGGAGAAAATGGATATATATGATCCGACAGAATGATTATTAAATGCGTTATATCATATAGAAACTTATTTGTAATGATCAGATTGTATACATCCATTTTCTTATCACACACACACACACACACACACACACATATATATATATATATATATATATATATATAGAGAGAGAGAGAGAGAGAGATAGAGAGAGAGAGAGAGATAGAGAGAGAGAGAGGGTAGATAGAAAAAGACAGAGAGAGAGGGAAGAATGTCAATAAAATTCTAAGCCGTTCTGACTTTCTGGTTAATTGACATAGAAATTAACTTGAAATGTTTTTTAAATCTTAATTATAACATTCTTTCTTAATGATAAAATCATTTAAGCGAAGGGAAACTCTTCTACACACGCACACAAACCCAGCTACATGTACACACGTCTTCCTCCGTCTTCTTGCATGGGTTGCATCCTAAGAAGCAACTCTCAATTCAAATCCCGAAATATATCTGCGTAAATATGTCATAATCTTTTTTCATGCGATATTTACACAGTTTCATTTCAGGGAAGTTGTTCCTGAGACATCAACACGTACAAGAAAGAGATGAAAAATATTATAATATATTTTTAAGAATCTATTCTCAAGAGTATATAAAATATCAGAAAGAGAAAAGGATTTCAAAATTCCAAGGTGAAATTGAGAATAATTGGAACGCGTATTGAAAAATTAATCGCAACAACTACCATTCAGAACAAAATATAATGAAACAGGTCTGGTGAGTCATCAACATCTTTTGGCAGAATACTTTGTTGAAAAAGGGGGTGATCAGTGAATAAATTATCTCCCTCCCTATTTGTTTGGGCAGAGATCACTTTAAAGTCTGAACTTTAAAAAAACAAGTGGGCACAAACTGAGTGATCAATTGAGCAAAATTTTAAATTACAAATTGATATTCAACTAAAACGTTTTGTAGCAGGGAAAGGTTTTGCTGATTTAATAAGGAGTGGATATTTAGATGACCAGCCTGTATGCGTGATATATACCCAGCTAATCGGTCAGCAAGCCAGACGGACCAAATTTTGACTGTTTTGGTTGACTTCCTAATATATTTACAAAATAGTTCAGATAACAAAACAGATGACCTAGGGACCTGGCTCCTATGTTTCCACCTCGGTTGACATGACATGCAAACCCTTGGTTTAAAGGTTTCGATCGTTATTGCGAATACCAAGCCTTACCTTAAAACTCCATTGCACGAGTGTGTGTGCTATTCACGCAGAGACCTCGCTGGCTCACAAACTGCCAAGGTGTGGAAAGACTGCCCGGATCTTTGTTCGCAGAGTTGAGCTATCAAATAACAGGGTGACTTCTGAAAACGTCAACTGTTTTATAGAGTTTGTGTCAGAATTTGAAGTTGTGTAAGAAAATCCATCGAAGAAAAATATGGTCGGAAAGACACTGAAAAGCATCTGAAATAGATTTTGGAGGATTAAGATCTTATTTCCACTCGAAAACACCTATAATAGATTGAAGAAAAAGACATTTAGAAACATCTAGATTGGGTGGGGGGTCTAGATACTGTTAGTAAACCCATCAAAATAAGGCTAAAAAGGTCAAAAAAGCATTAAAAAAAACAAAATTGAAATGGGTTTAGTGGAGTAGTGATGACAATTTTCAAGCCTGTAAACAAAACGGTATAGCCAGAAACACTGGAACATATAACTACGATTGTAAGAATGAACTACATAACTTCTTTCTATAGATATCAATAAGGGTTCTGGTGGTACCAAATGTTAAAATCCCTTTGATCAGTAGATACATATTAAATACAAATAATTGCATAAACCTGTACATGTTTACAACATAGGAGAGACTAGGGACGGTTGCAACACCTTTTGCATTTCACTCAGTTACTATTCAGAGAAGACCGACCGTTTCTTTTATATATATATTAAACTTGCATTTGTCTCTATTTAACTGTCTCATTTGAGGATTATTAAGTATGACACATCGTTCACAATATTTATTTGAATGGAAAAAGTCAGTTGTTGCAACTGTCCCCAACTGCAGGGACGATGGCAACACTGTTCAGGGATCGTTGCAACATGTTGCAAATATATCAAATCTAACCAATTAACTTTTGATTTCCGTCTCAAAGAGTATAGTTTTAAATTATAAGTATTGTCTCTCCATACTTTTAGGGAGGAACTATGGAACACTTTACAATACAAAATACTTTTATCAAACATGCATTTATTGTACAGAACTGCAACTGTTTTGAAAACCGATTTTTGTCACATTCCAACGAATGTGAAATGTGACCTAACGATTTCTGAAAGGTGGGCAGACATCCCAGAAAGACACTGCTTTCTATATTTTTTAACCATTCTTCTGGCTCTCCAAAACAATTCTGCCGGCTCCAAGGAAGCCATTCAATCAAAAAAAAAAAGAAAAAAATAAGGAAATTCATTTATTCAGAGTCACATTTGCGGCATGCGTAAAAATCACCTCCAGGTGTGCAATTTTTATTTGCCGAGGACTTGCACATCCAGTGTTGCAGCCACATTTTCCTGCATTTTAAGTAGCTTTCCAGGCACACAATGCAGTTTTCTCTTCCCTTTTCAGAATTGGAGGGGGGTGTTTGTCATCGCATTGTTTCTCGTGGTTTTATTTTCCCAGATTCTTTTGTTTGCTCCTGCTGCGGTATTTTTGTTTTGTTTTTTTTATTTTCCATCTTTGATACTTTCTTCACAGCGTCGTTTCTTGCATTTTGGAAAGATTTTCTACTTTGTTGTGTGAGCGGATAGCTTTTGGTGAGAATTTTTCTATACCCCCCCCCCCGAGGTTGATAGCTTTAGGGGAGATGCACATAAGCTTGGGGATAGTCGCACCTGTTGTAATCGTCCCAAACCATATCAGCTATTATTTGGAGTCGTGAAAATATCTCAAAATCCTTTTTTAAAGAATTATTATGCAAGAAAATGGATCATTGCTATTTGTTATTTTTTTTAAAGAATCATTATCATTTTTATTACATTCTAGTGATTTATTTTTTCAATTTTTTTTCTCATGATAAACACTGTAAAACTTGATATACGACTCTGATTTTTATCGTTACTGATGATATATAATTATCATATGTTCTTGTATATAAATCGACCGTGGGTGCAAGAAGATCGTCTGACACGAATATAAGCTGTTAGTTCGTTACTTTGCCATAACGTCGTCATGAAATATGGCCTATCCTCATTGAGACGCCATTTATGCCAAGTTGGTCAGCTGTAATCTTAACATTAATTTCTCTCATCTTCAACGAGTCGATCGTTGTTTCCAGGTTGCAAAAGTGAAATTCTAATCACTAATGAATCTACCCGCCCAAAAAGTTTTCAGATGGATATTATAAACTAGGCACTGTATTATACTAACGTAATATTTCATACAAAACCCTTGTTCTGGATCAAGTTAAAACATTGGACATTATCGCTCCTTAAACTATGCTGAGTCTATCCACGCTGAATCCATATAGATACAAATATTGGTCACTTTTGACCAACCTGGATCAAATTGCTAAATTCCGATCAGTAAATACTCGTCTCACATAAAATATATGGCAAACAGTATTTTTCTAAATTTTTTGCAGTGGGTAGAAGACACTCCATCCACTAGATTATGAGGGCCTGGGCTGCAATCTACCCGTACGTAAATCCGGCACCGGGGAGCATCCGTTAAAATTTGAACGTACAAACAATGAACTGTGGGTGTAAACTTATGTAAGCCACGCTCTGCGGTAGGCGCACCATCGCCTTTCTTGATAGATTACGTAAGTATTAAGTGGAACAGAGAAGGTCAAGTTAGATGGAAAGAGCAAGTGACGTCTACCGCGCGCGAATGTTTCTGAATTGTCGGTCTTGTTGCGTGTGATGTCAAATTTTATTTGTTTGAAATGGACGTCATTGATGAGAAAGGAGAAAACGTGAACAGATTGACGAATATCATTGGATAACTTTCTGCTTTCTACTTGTTTCTCGGAAAAGTGCAAATCAGAGCATTTTCTTATATACAATTGTTCGAGAGTGTGTATGCGTGTTGGTGTGTATTTGTGTTCAGAAAGTAGGGGGTCACATGTCTATCAATCTGTTCATCTCTCTATCTCATATATATATATATATATAGCTTCATCGGAAGAATTGTAGGTTAATCTCGTCTCCATGGATTTTGGGATTTTTTTAAATTATTGTGTTCAGGTGGTTAGAACTAGAACTTAATGATAGAGTTTTCTTTTCTGTATGGTTCGTATGTATTGTTGTCTAGGTTAAATGTGACATCCAATATCATTGTGTCATCCACTGACAGCTGTTTCGTTGTATTACAACTCTTCAGTGTGGCTACAGACTATCCGTTATCCCATCCAATACCACGAGGCAGGGTTGAAACCTTCGCTCCGGACCCGGAGACCGATATCCTACCTCCGCTAGGGAACAGGACGGTCAGTAAAGCTATATAAAATTAATATTTTGCAACAATTTACCTTCATCTTATTTGTTGCTTTATATCATTATACCATAACTAAACTCAGGCCAGGTTCCCTTCAGCAGTAAATAAATAAATTGAAAGTGGGTATTTGAGTGAAGAATAAGTTTCAGGAGAAGATTGAAATCATGCACAACCGTTCTTACCACTGAATCACTGGGACTAAGCGGCAAAGACCCGACCAAATCAAACCCTTGAACTCACTCCTCAGCTACAATCTCCTCCGTGCATTGTTTGTTATGAGATGGTTGTTCAATCGGATCGAATTTTATTTCTATTCATTTCAGTCGATTAAATATTGTAAATCGTAATTATTCATTTTTTTGCTACTATGTTTTTCTGTATCTCAATTGTTGATGCATTTTATCGCAAATGAAATTGAATGAATAAAATGAATGTAAAGTGAGGAAGTAAATTGACAAAGCAAATGGAAATAAAGCTGTTTTATGTTTAAAGCGCTCAATTTTATGAATAGGAATTTATTTAGAAATGTTTTTTTGATTACATTGAGTTTTTTCGTGACAGATCTTTCAAATTCATGCATGATCTTCATATCAATATATATACATACATACATACATACATACATACATATATATATATATGCGTATGTGTGTGTGTTTATAAATGTGTTTGTGTGTGTAAATATGTGTTAGTGTGTCATCTCTCTCTCTCTCTCTCTCTTTCTCTCTCCCTATATATATATATATGTATATGTGTGTGTGTGTGTGTGCGCGCGCGCGCGTGTGTGTGCGTAGAGAGAAAGGTGGAGATCGAAACAGTGTAACTCATGTGTAACTTATCCATAATTCACTCACACACGCACACAAACACACACACACACACACGTATATATATGTATATATTATATAGTTTTTTGTTACACATTTTTCACACTTATGAATAAATGATCTTCATCTCTCTTTTCTTTCTGTATATGCGTGTGTTTGCATGTGTAGGAAGAGAAGGATGAAGATTTACATCGAATGTGATTCATTCATAATCATTATATATATATATATATATATATATATATATATATATAGAGAGAGAGAGAGAGAGAGAGAGAGAGAGAAAGAGAAAGAGACATATGTACTGTGTGCGTGTGTGTATCCGTGCATATTCGTACGTGGGTGTCCGGGTGTACGAACTAATAAAAAGGAATCTTGAAAAACGTAAGATATCTTGTCTGAGAGAAAAAAAAAACACTCAGGAAATCAGGCTAGGAGCGACTGGAAAAAGACAATCCTTCATTTTGGAATTACCTTCTTTGGAAAACTCACAATCCTGGCAGCGTCTGTCAGAATCAAGGCCACGCTGATCCAAGAGGAAAGTGGAACTCTATTCTTGAAGTTACTTTCAGAAGATTCCATACATGGGAAAAAATATGATGGAAAGCTTAATTCCTGATAGGATCTATTCAAAGCTCTCACCATGTAGACATCCATAGTACATTTCTTCTTCTTCTTCTTCTTCTTCTTCTTCTTCTTCTTCTTCTTCTTCTTCTTCTTCTCCTTCTTCTTCTTCTTCTTCTTCTTCTTCTTCTTCTTCTTCTTCTTCTTATTATTATTATTATTATTATTAATAATAATAATAATAATAATAATAATAATAATAATAATAAGAAGAAGAAGAAGAAGAAGAAGAAGAAGAAGAAGGAGTTATTGTTGTTAGTTTTGATTTCAGTTGATGTAAAGTCTCAGGAGACTGAGTGACAGCAAGTCTCCTTTTCCAGCCCTTCTGTTCACACTCTGACAGTCCACAACTGTGCTGTGGATTATGGTTTCACAACAGTTGCCAGGTGGTTATCGCTAGAGGCTGAGTGACAGTAAGTCCCCTCTCATCTCCAGCCCTCTTCTTATATCATCTTCATCTGTCAAAGCAGCGCTGTGATTTGTACTGTCTCCACCATGCTTTTTTTCATTAGGCCATTTTCAACAGTTGGGGTCATAGATCTCATATTTGTTATACTCTCCTATGTATTCATGCAGTCCCTTGCAGTGCTGTGGTCTATATTGTCTCAATCCTTCCTCTTATTTCCAGTTCTTCTAATGTCACTTTCAGTGACTTTGGGACGGTTCCGAGTACACTTACTACTACCAGTACTACCCTAACTTTCATGTTCTATACCCTCTTCACCCCCTTGGTATTCTCCCTGCTTTTCACTCTTTTTCCCATTTACTAAGTGATCTGCAGGCAAGACCTTGTCTAATATTGATAAGTTTATAGGTGCCATTTGCTGTTTGTTTGAGTTTTGTCAATATTCGCCTTGTCATAGTTTGTTTCGATGTATGAGTTTTGGGCTGCAACGATGAGCAAATCTGGTTCTCTTTTCAGGCTTCTATTTCGTAGCAATATCCATGATCTCTCACCTGCAACATCTTGTATCTCCGTATATTTTTTTCTGCTCCCATTTTTCTATCTTTGTTTGTTGTGCTGCTCCTTCTTTTGTTATATTTTTATTATTTGCTGCACTGCTCCAGGCCTTCCTCATAATGTCTCCACCCTTTGCTTGCTCATACTTGCTCTGCTTTGGCCTTTTGGACACAATTTTTTATGCTGATAAGTCCTCTACCAACTTACTTTCTCTTCAGGTACAGTCTATCTGTGTCATCTCTGGGATGTAATGCCTTGTGCGTTGTCATAAGCTTTCTTGTTCGCTGGTCGATTGATTGGATTTCTCCCTTTGTTCATCCAAGGAATGGTCCTGTGTATCATACAACTGATACAGCACGTGTTCATCTCTTTTATCAGATTCCTGCCACTGATTTTAGTCTCTAATATCCTCCTTATCCCCTATCAAGTATTCTCTTCTTACTTTCTTTTTATTTCTTCCTGTTTTATCGTGTCACGTGTTGGAATCAGCATTGACCTAACTTATACATTTTTCCGTTAGGTGTATGTATGCAGCTTTCTTCAATTTCCTCACCTTCCAGAAATGCACCCTGAATCGGGTGAGAATTAACAGCTCACATTATCATTATTATTATTATTATTATTATTATTAGTAGTAGTAGTAGTAGTAGTAGTAGTAGTAGTAGTTCTTCCAGGTTTTTTTGCCATCTTATTTAGGACTGTTTTTAGGGTTCCAGACACTATACCGTCACTCTCATGTTCCACGACTCCCCCAGATCCCTGGCAAGGTCCAGTTTTCACCCTTTTTTTAACTTCTCCACCCTACAGTCTGCTGGGAAGGCGAAGGACATGTTTTGGTTAATTCATGGACCATTGGTTCGTATAGTCGAATTATGTAGCTTGTACAGTTCCAAGCAGTCCTGTGTCAGACATTGCTGCCCCAAAATATGAATACGTTGCTATTCAAAAATGAGTACACCCACAGAAAAAAATTGGGGGAAATAGAGGTTCAATCTTGTTGAGTTTTAGCATAAATAATACCTGATAATATCTGCTTTATTGTATAATTTTCCTCTAGAAATAATAAAAGTCTGCCCACTTCAATTAATTAACCCTCTATGAAAAAAAGTTATAGGGTTTTACTCACTTCTGGGCGACATGATATGTTCCACGTTGATACTGTGCAACTGGATCTCAAGATATTCTGAGAGCTTGCTAGACACTCTCCGGAGAAATCTTGTATATGAAAACACCATTTTGTTTGGGTTTTTTCACTTCATTACTACGTCAGTTGAAGAACACAAAATTAAATTTTTATATTAGGTGTGTTTTCCCTCGAAGATACGATTATCCCTCTTATCAATAACATCCCTTTCTTAATCACCCACGTCCTATTTCGCAGCGGGTGGTTATCCTTCTTTTGTAAGGATTCCCATAATTATACGTGACGTTAGCTTTAAATTCTGTGTCTTCAGTTAAAATCTACTAATCAATCGAATATGATTTGCACAAATTGAATTAAACTATAAAAAAATTGTTCTATAATAGTAGGAGTTGTTTTGAAACTTGGACTCATATTTTGTGTCGCTTTTTATTAACCATAACATTTAGTCAGATCCATTCTACGACCTTCTTCGCGTGTACAATCCATATGGCAGTTACCCTCTGTAATTTTTGGGATACGTTCTCATTTCAACCATTGCAAAGACTATTGATCCTTTTCTTTATACTGCTTTTCTTGTTTTTGCAGTATTTCAGCTAATCCGTTCTATGGCCTTCTTAAAGTGAAAAAAAAATTTGTTGAAGATTCCTTCTGCACTTCTTAGAAAAGTCATTTTCATTCGAAGAATTGTTTACAATATTAATTTCCCTTTTTTCTGTTGCTTTTTTTAGTATTGTATCATTCCGGTCAATCCTCTCTACGGCCTTCCTCAAATTCACATCCGCAAGGAATACAAATATATCTCTTTTCTCCAGAAATAGATCGTGAACTGGAAAAATATGGTGGCTGCCAACATATTAGCGTGCAATTTTCTTCCTCCTTAAGGATGGTACACCCGAAGAAGGCCGTTGAATGTATCAGCTGAAACGTTATGTTTACAATAAAAGCAAGGGAGAGGTGGGTAGTAAGTAAAGATCGAACCCACCACTGTGGTAATCATCTTCGATACTATCTCATCTACGCCACTACGGGTGCTAATCTTCTTGCGGTGTTTTCGGCCAATGTACTCCTCACACTACAAATTATTTTGAGGGCATCTGGAACATGAATTGGCATTAGATGAGATTCGAACTCGCGTCTCGTACCGCAGGAGCTTGTCAAGTAACCATACCTATATTGGTCCAAATAAGCCTCTGAAAGTTCTGAAATAATTTTTCTCTTCGTTATTTCATTTGTTTGTTTGTTTTTATCACAATTTTCCCAACCAATATTTATTCTTCGATCATCAAATTAAGTTGTCCGGTGTTTTTAGATTGATTATTTTCATTATTCCACACCTTTTCATCAATAAGAACTGAAGAAAAAAAAGACTGGACATTGTAAGGTTATCTACACTATGTTGGTATTCTTACATGTGTACAGACGTGAATATCATTCGTATTGAATCGCTCGACTTGTGGTAAAAGTTTGTGAGAACTCTACCACTGAATAGTGAGTTTGATTCTCACTTGGTATTTCATAATTGTAATTTTGTTTCAGACAAATATAAGAAAATACTGGATAACAACTAAGTCACGCGAATAAAAAAAAACAGCGATTCTCTCCTGATCACGAGTTCTTTGATGAGTTCTTGCTTAAAGGAACACCAGACATAGTATGCAATTTGAGATCTTATGCCAGACTTGGCCAAAGCTTCGTGAATAAAGTCTGTTGCTTCTCAGTCAAATCAGCGTCGGGGTTATTATTCCTTAGAACTTTGTAAATCTGTATGCAACCTTTTTATGATTTTTACGCCCGGCCCGAGACTTATATACTTTGTCAGCGAGATGCCTCTTATGAGAGACGTAAGGCGTAGATATTTAGTTGATCACGCAGTATGCTCAGAAGTCACATCAAAAGACTAACCGGCAAATGTATCCTCCCATCATGGACACCAGAGGACATTTCTTATGTGCACTTTGAGTAGACCGAATACAACACTGCTTTCATCATATGGACATGCATATTTCTGAAAGTAAAGTTTCTATTTATTGAATTTGTGACCGATAAACCTCAATAATATTGAAGAATTCGCATATTACCTTTAGAGGATTCTTGAAAAAAAGGTCGTCGCTCTCTGTGGGTCTTGATTCGATTAAATATTAGGAATCATCTACCAAAACAGTCAAAATAGTTTTTTTCAGTTTTCAAGTCGGTCTGTCTGGCTGGCTATTTATGGATAACGTGTACGTGCTGCATGAAATGAGCTTGTAGAATTTTAGGGGAGGGATTCAATTTACAATATCTGATTTATGCTAAATTGGTCCCTTTGTTAGAGAAAGTATTCACACCTGTGTGTTTTTCCCAATTTAGACTTTTTATCGATCAACGCCGAAAAACAATGTATACATTCTCCATCTTTCAATTGATTATCCCCAACTCAGCATGCTGCTAAAAAGACGTTGGTCACGAGAAAGTTTCTATTGAGTGACTAGCCAGACCTCGTGCTATTTAAAAAAAGATTTTTTATTTTATCAACCATATATATATATATATATACATATATATATACTCCAAGAATCATTCTCACTATAGGAATGATTCTTTTTTGTTTTCGTTATTACCACAACCCTTCAGTCAATCCATTCGGTATTTCTCAGATATACAGTATGTATGTACAAAAGCCTTACCTAACATCTTCTTCCAGAAGAAAAACTAGCAATCTTATTGATCAGACAAACCCATTATGTCAATACTTGGAGTATTCTGCGTGTCACAGGCGAGTCCTTAATTTATATTTGGGATTACTCTCTGATTCTCTTCGTGTTGGAATCAGCATTGACCTAGCTTATACAATTTTCTGTTAGGTGTATGTATGCAGCTTTCTTCAATTTCCTCACCTTCCAGAAATGCACCCTGAATCGGGTGAGAATTAACAACTTATAAGAAATGATACGTAATTTTTAGCAGATATTGCTCTATTTTATTGAAACAATTTTTTTGGTCCTTAAAGGGGAAAATAATACCATTCTATTGTCAAAAGTAAAGCTAGTTTGACTACAATCAAACAAAAAATGATCGAATTATAACCTATTCCACATCAGGCGTTTTTTCCTTTTCACCGATTCTGTATTTCAATTGTTATTTCTTCAAGTTGGCCCCAAATGGCAAAGTTATTTACGAATTCGCTTGCAGGGTGTGCGATCTCCGACCCATGTCAGGATTTCGAATGCTCATTTTTGAAGCTTCAAAATCATGAACATCTTGAAATATTGGAACCCTTTCAGCTCAAAAAAGGGATAACATAAAGATACCCAAACTCTTCACCGGCTGTCCAACATGACCACCCGAAAACTATACTAGGAAAATATAGGGATCAGAATAGGAGGCACATACCTCAGCAACCCAAGATTTTCAAACGACTCCGTCTTTTTTGCAGAAAAACCTCCACGACCTCTAACGAATGCTAGATGAACTGAACGAAGAAAGTATGAAAATCGGACTTCGTAGGAATTTCTGCCAGGCAAACGCTATGTGTGACAAACGTTGGAAATAAACACAAAGTGACCAAAATCAAAAACACATAACGGGAGAAAATAGACTAATACATCTACCCTGGATAACAAATCTCTATCAAATCCTGAAGAGAAGAAATAGAGCGAAGAATCACCCCAGAATGGCAAGCCTTTGACAGAGTAAGCCTAAACTTCAAGATCAAGAAAATTTGACAAGTCCCTAAAAGAAAGGTATACAACCAATGCATACTCCTGGTAGTCACCAATGGAGCTCAAACATAAGACCCGACCAAGAGACTGACCCTCGAAATGAGAATCATGCAAAGTGCACAAGAAAAAAATCATGCTCAACCTTAAATGGCAATGGGCTGGTCATGTTGCACAAATATCAGACAACGGATGAACATCACCACTCCCAACGTGGACCCCCAGAGATCACATGCAAAACCGAGGCCAGTAAAATACAAGATGGAGAGACAAAGTTCAGAGAGTATTGACTCCATGACATAAGAGAGTGGCCTAACGAATCTTAGGGGAAATCTATGTCTAATGATGGACAATAAAAAAAATGATAACGATGATTATAATGATGATTTTTGAAGCAGTTAAGCCAACCAATTTTGGAGATTGGGACAACTCAATTAACTCAGCAAGTACCTTTGTATGCTAATAAAATCTGATACATCATAAAATTCTATCTATTCATCAATTGCAATCAGTTCTTATCTATCCTCTTTAAGCCTGCATTTTATGGCTGTTGAATATTTCTGTCTTCAGCGGCTGTGATGGGTCATCGGTTTTTCATCGAGAGGAACTTCATTTCGCCCTGCTATGAATGAACAACGAATCACAGACCGGAAACCAAGTGTTGTTAATGAGATTTTTTTCGTTGATTTGCTCGTCTCTCTTTCGTCCCCTCTTCTCACTCCCCTCCCTCTCATATCCTCAGTCCCTCCCGATTTGCCCTTTATACCTCTTCTCTCTTCCCCTTTCTTTCCGTCTCTCTGTTTCTCCCATCTTACATCCACATTCGCTCTCTATTTGCCTCTTTTTTTCTCTACTTTTAGGTTTCTTTCTTTTTCTCTCTACTTTTCTTCTTTTTCTCCAACATCCAATCTCTTCCACCTTTCCCCTTTCTTTCTTTCATTTTTCTATATCTCTTCTTACTTTTTTTTTCTTATTCTCTTATTTCATCTCTCCCTCTCTCTTCCTTACGTATATTTTCCTCCTTCTCTCATTCTATCCATCACTCTCTTAACTCTCTTTTTTTCTCTAATCTTTTATTTCTCTTTACCCCTTTACAACTTTTGTCTTCTCTTTCTCTCTCTCTCTCTCACTCACTCTCTTTCCCCCTATTTCTTCCTTTTCACTCTACTCTATCCTTTTGTCACTCATATATTTGTCTCTCTCTCTTTTAGTAACCCCATCTTTCTCTCCCACTATTTTTGTTGTTGTCTTTTCTGTCTCATTCTCTCTCAATCTCCTTTTAATCCTGTCCTCTTTCTTTCTCTCTTCCTCTCGTTGCCCCTCTCTTTGCTCTTTCGTTTTCTCCGAGATATTTACTAAATTGCTAAATTCCCCCTCACTCTACTTACTCCCAACTCTTCTTTTTTCCCCAACATCCTCTCTGCTGCCATTTCGTTTAAACCCAAAACTTATCAAGGAGTAATATATATATATATATATATATATATATATATATATATATATATATATATATATATATGTGTGTGTGTGTGTGTGTATATATGTATATATATATATATATTACACTTATACGTACACACATTCATATAGACACATATATACATATACATGCATATATATACACTTATGTATACATATGCTTACGCACACATATACATATGTATATATATATATATATATATACACACACATATGTATACGTATATAGATATGCATACACGTATATACACATATAGATATAACTACATATATA
>OY735226.1:43506579-43579079 GCA_963457665.1 Thysanoteuthis rhombus | reverse complement strand
TAGCACTTCATACAAAACTTTGACACTGAACTGAGTTGAAACTACGGGTATTGATGCTCACGAATACGCAATATGTCTTTCAACGCTCTATTCATATTGGCTTTTTCAATGTCTGTCCTGATTATAAGTCGAACTGCTGATCTGAGGCAATTTTTTTTAAGTAAAAAAAAATGTTTCATATTTACGTATTTACGGTATATACTTGTCTTAGGCCTGCTTGATGGCTGAAGTAGTTAAGTTCGATCCCATATAAGCATATCTGGAAATGAAGGAACGGGACTTCACTAGTTAATTTGATTTTTCAAATATGAATTTCAAGTCGGACCGAGTTTTGAATTTTGAGACGAAGATGGTTTCTTTAGAGGGTAAATTCCACGGGTATTGGCAAAAGGGAAGAAAGCACGAGAGGGGAAATGCTTTGTTTTCTCCAGAAGCAAGGGACAGAGGAGAATGTTGCGGCCTCAATGAGAAAGTTGCGACGTGTTTTCCGAATATGTTAATACAAATACGATATCTCTTTGTTAAGTGGATAACCACGATGTTTTTCGAATGGAAAGTATTTAGTTTTCGTATCTGAATAGATCCCTTACGGAGAGATATCTCAAATTGATCCAAAAAAAAGAGAGATAGTTTTTTTAGTTTGTCCTGAGTCGGCAAAACAGAGGGCTGCTTTCCAGACAGAGTCATGTCCAGAAGGGACAACGTCCCTATATTGTGCATTGGAATTGAATTTTTACGGAGGTGGGGGGTCGTTCCATCTTTGTTTACAACTTAGGCGGAAAAGGTCGGAAAAAAAATCTCCCAGGAAAATAACTTTTCCAATTTTAAGAGCAAATTGAAAATTGCGTACGAGCAGACAATCAAACAAGAAACAAAAGAAACGATACTCTTCACAGAAGAGAAAAGGGGAAACGAAAGCAACAACAAGTCAGGTTAATCAACCAATAGAAACTGTCAGGTGACCAATGTCTTTTGACTGCATGCCATGTTGAAGACGATCAATTAAAAAATTCGGAAAAGGATGGCGAAGTTACTTCTTTCACCTTTTGTAGGTTCACTAAAAAGCAAGAATTGAAATTTTAAAAAGCTGGAACGGAACCGGAAACAAATTAAGTTACCAATTCAGCATAAACATACATTGTAAATTCTTTCTTGGCATATAGGGTAAATGTTAAAATCTTCAACCCTGCTCTTCCATTGGTGCAACCCGTACGTATGATAAATCGACAAATAGATGGATAGATAGATTGATAGAAGTCGACTGAGATAAATAGATAGAAAGACATGAAGGTAGATAGAAAGATAGATAAATAGAAGTCGACTGACATAGATAGATAGGTAGACGTATAGATAGACATTCAGTTAGCCAATCAAGCAGCTTAAATCACTTAAAATGTGAAAAAAACAAATTTTATTGACTATGTTGAGGATGTTTGGTATCGTTTGAAACATGGAAATCGGCGAGAAGGACAAAGAATGGAGAAAAGAACTTTTTACAGAAGTGTTTCAAGTAAGATTATCATCATTATCGGCAGCTGTTGTAGGGCCATTCCCATCTCTTTATATATATATATATATATATATATATATATGGAATATGGAGAATATGTCTTGTTTTTAAATCCCCGAATAGGTAAACAACAGATGATCCCGATGACAAAAATTCACACATAGTACCATAATATCTAATTCTGTGTAAAACATGAGAACATTTTTTTTTTCATAAAATACATTACCAGATAAGATATTGAGAAATAATTGACAGAATTCTTGGAAAAAAGTATTTTATATATTCAGAGCATTCTAGATTATATATATATATATATATATATATATATATATATATATATTCTAGATTATATATATATATATATATATATATATATATATATATATATATATATAATCTAGAATGCTCTGAATATATAAAAATACATTATATATATATATATATGTATGTATAAATTTTGTTGCCTATTATTTCCCTTGGATTCTAAGAATAACCAGCCCATTTACTTTCTTTTGAATAGCACAGGCTATAATCATCCAATCAAATATGAAGGTTGTCCAAAGTTTAACAGTTGTTGTATGTATGTATGAATACAAACGAACTCTCAGACTTTAACGCTCTTTTTCTTGGACTACCAAACGAACCTGTATGATCGTTCTACTTTATTTCTGTTCAGTCTGTCTTCTTATGTATATATGTATCACGTGTACAGTGCACCCAAGTGGAGTTAGGGTATTGAAAATCTGAACATTTACTTCTTATCATATTTAAAAACAATTCAACCTCTGAAATACATTCTTAATCGGAGGTTCTATCCATAATGTAAATTTTTACTAGATTAACCCGCTTGTTTTTGCTTGTTTTTTTGTTTTTGTTTTTTTTTTCAATCCGGACTTCTTCATGATCACTGTTTTATAGTAGTCAAGGTATGTAAATTGATTACATGCATTGATCACCCCTTTCTTAATTCTTTTAATTTATCACATTACGTTTTTTTATGAGTGACTAACGAGACCTGTTTTATATAATCAATTTTTCTGCATTGTTTCAGCAATGACCCTCAAGTCACCATCCATGTGTCTTCTGTGACAGGGGTTTAGTTATAAGGGGTAGGAAGCAGCAATTTTTAATCCCAATGAAGGGAGCCCAAAAGTTTTATGAATAGTAATTCGCCCACGGATCCATATTTTCATTCATACGAAAGTTTTGTATCGGACCATCAATAGTGGAAAATCCAATGAAAATCGAAGCCGATCATAACAATATGATGCAATTTCTTTATATTATCTACTAGTTATATATGGAGTATTTTTCTCGGGAGAATTCCCTTCCTCCCACTGGAATAGTCTAGCGTTACGACCTGTTAACCAAGAAAATCACAGCATTCATTGTTAGAGTAGATATTAACTTAGTATGAGTTGGAACCAGACCATCTATATTGAGATATTCGATAACGCCGGCAAGATTATCTTCTGATCTGATTAGCTATGCGAGGTGTGTCCAGACATTTTTTTCGTCGAATGATTCACCAGTTACTCCCAGTGGGGAAAACTCAGATAAATTGAAATTTCTTTTTCATGAAAATATGAAATATCTGAATAGGCAATAGATTTAAATTTAGGTATAAAATATCTAAATTGGCAAATACTTCGAATCTGCAGTTTTGCTCAATTAATGGAAAACTCGTTTAAGTGACTAATATGGTAGGCTTTCCAATACATCATAAAGCCCAGCCCTTTCCAAACATGCATATTCCGAACGGGTTCGACCTTAGACTTTTTTTTTATCCAAGTTTGTCACAATCCAAATGCTTTAAAGATATCAGATGTGTATAATTAAAAGGTCAGAAGTGTAATATTGATATTTATCTCCTGGACACCAGTAAAATGGATAATCTTGGACGATTCGAGGACCGCGTGTGCCGAGGTATCTGTTTGTTCAAAACTCATCTTAATCTGAATCAATGGTTGGGTATCCAATGTATCGAACTCTATACCCTCGTAATGGTTCGGGAGACTAGCTTGATGATCACCACACAATGCCAGGCGTGCAAAGATGAGGTTTTTTTTCCCACGATTTGCCACTAGAAAAATACAGGTCTAGTTATTCACTCGATAGAAACCGTCAGATGACCATTGTCTTTTTTGCAGCATGCCGTGCTGGTTTCGATCTATCGACGAATTGGGGAAAGGGATGATCAATGAATAAATTACTTCTCTTGCGTTGTGCTGGATGGTGATCATTAAAAAAGTCTTAATCTTCTGAAAGCAAGCGAGGATGCTGTCGAATACAAACCAAACATAAAATTACCTTGTAAATTGCATAAAATTACACGGTTAATTGCCCCCCAACCCTTTTCGGATAGGGAGAATTTTTTTTTTAAAGTGATTTTTCTAGACTTAATGATGAATAAATGTTTAAATTATCTGTCCTCTAAATCCATTGATGCTTCGATAGATAGATAGAATCTATCAAAAACTGAAGAAACTTATGTTGACTAAGAAGACAGTTATGGTTGACAGTTTCGAGAAGAGGCCATGAGCTATAAAGCTTATAAAAAATCTGTGTACGTATTCGTAAAAAAAAAGAGATTCACAAGAAAATACTTGCTTGAAACAACTTTCATTCGTACAGACACCATTTTTAAAACTCAATGATCAATATGAAGTTCACAGTATAACATATCTGCCCATTTCCCAAGGAACTCTTCAACGTTAAAAGGTTGAAAAAGCAGCAAGTCAATGGCTGTATATTCTGTCAAGACATGGAGTCTGATGGACATGGATGTATCTCAAAGGATTCGTTTTATGACAAAGTTATTTCTTACATTTTACTGAAACGGGCAAAAAAGACAGAAATAAAAAATGAACATATTGGCTAGATTAAGTTAGATAAATATCATTATAAATTTTTCGGAAAGAAACATACAGATGTTGCAGGCTTAAGGAGTATATCTTTGTAAACCAGGCTATAAAACTAGAGAAATACCACGGAAATGAAATAAGATGTGCGTGACAACTGAAAAGCATTTGATATAAAATAGAGATGGACTGAAAGAGCGAATTGACAAAACGTTCAAAACGTAATGTATACAATCAATGCATAATACCAGCGTTGATGTGTGGATCCGAAACCAGGAAACTTACAAAACCACTCCACATAAACTCGAAATGGCTCAGAGAACAAAGGAAAGAGCAATGTTGGAAATGACTCTTTGCAATAGAAAAAGGTCAACATGGATCCTAGAAGGACATAGGGTTGAAGATATCATACAATTAAATAAGCAACAAAAATGGAGATAGGCAGGGCACGTAACGAGAAGGGGGGACAACCGATGGAACAAAAGTCTAACTGGAAATGAAGAATCAGATGCAAGATGATTGAGAAATGAGATAAAAAAGCTTGCAAGTAAGACATGATAGAGGTTTTTGCTATCAGGCTCATTGAGGAAGGGGATGTGAAATACTTTATCCAATAATCGACTTAGAATAGCTGCTGCTGCTACTGCTGCCGCTACTGCTGATGATGATGGTGGTAGTGATGATGATGATGTTTTGTCACATGTTTCTCAATCTCATCCACAACCAGGAAAAGCCAGAAAACGCAGGGAGCTAAATGTGGACTATACCTGGACTGAGAGACCTGGATGATGCGATGTCCTACCTGAAAGATAGACGGACACAACAGGAAAATACCCATCCAATGGTGTCTCATTCATGAGCTCTAATGTCCTTTCTGAATTGTTACCAAATTACACTCTGGCCACGCGACCTGTTCTTGAGATATAAAGAAAATATACTCACTGGATAGACCTCGTATAATGTTGAAAAAAAAATCACATATACGTTTTTATCCCCTGTTAGTAAAAGATTTTCATTGAGAAAATCATTCTACATGATCTTCTATTTGTATTTCAATATCTCCTACTTCCGATGATATTAAGTTCCACTGATGCGAAAATCTCTTTAAATTAGAGGATTGTCAGCTAAATGAAAAGTGAGATAGGTCGCCCTGAGGAAAGCATTAGATATTACGGAAGAACATTTTACGAACTTCTACTGTTTCTTTCAAGTGAATTATCTCAAAGCTTAAAAGCAAATAATCAATATGGATTTGCCTTTTTATTCATATGCTACGTTGGTTTATTTCAAAAGTACTTTTCAAGAGACGAAAAACGATATCTATCAAATACTAATTATATCGTAATCTACCTTATTTACTTGCAAATACGTAAATAATCCGGTTGCAATCGGACCGTTAAATTTCATGATCATTTTGGTCGGACCAGATTGTATTACTTTTCTCTCAAACGATGACCGAATAGGTCAATGGGTTGTTTAGTTCTCGATAAAATTAAGTACCAGTGATGCAAAAATACCCTTGACTTGAAGTATCGTCTGCTGAATGAAAGACGAGATCATTTGACCCTACCAAAGTATTATAAACTACTTGAGGATATTATACGATCTATTACTGTTTCTTTGAACTGAATTGCTCCAAAGATAAGAAGCAGAGATTGTATATGAATGCGCTCTCCTATTTTTATGATACATTAATTCACTTCAAAAGGAAATTGGTCAGTTTTTTCAGTATTTTCTTTCCTTGATTAGAATCGGTTCTCTACCGGATAATTGTGCTTGTAGGCATATAAAATCACATTTAATGTTAAGAAAGACTCAAACCAGATCAGTGACTTTGAGAGTATCGAGAATACGTGAGTCGATTAATATAAACCGTGTTATTTTTCTTGGTGTCAAATGGCATTTGGTACGTTTAGTTTTGACTTGATTAAAAAATGCTTCTTTTTTTTTTGTTCATAGAATCGAATATCAAAGATGGAAGAAAAAAAGCATTATTGCCGGCGTATTTAGCTGTCCAATTAAGGAAAAATAAAAAAGTGTCTCGAACGCAAATAATACCAGTGTTCTTTATGAAGAAGGCATGGGAATCCGCTAGGGGCAGGGGGCAAACAGGGAATCAACCCTGCCGCTGAATAAGGCCTTCTCACCAAAGATGAAATTAGAATCTTATAGTCAACGAAGGATAATGATACAGCACGGTTATTTTATGTAACTCCAACTTAATGTTCCCCTATAAAAAGACTGTATATTTATTCCCTAGAGACAGGGTTACCAGAGTTTAATATCCCTAATATCCCCTTCTTGCCTCCCTCCCTGGGGATACATATCCTCTTGCCCCAATTCCATTCTAGAAGTTTCTGCTGAAGTTAATGAGAGGAGGTACTGTAGATTGTCTGAATAAGAATCGGCATGTTAATGACTCTTCAAAATTATAGACAATCAAAAATAAATGAAAGAAAGGACACCATGCAGCATCACCTAAAGAGAAATTGGAAATTATTTGGATAAGTTTCAGATCGTGTACATGATTTGAGCGTAACAAGCAATATCTATCTATATATCTATATCTATATCTATCTATATATATATATTGTGTCATCCACAGACAGCTGTTTCGATGTATTATATCTCTTCAGTGTGGCTGTAAACTTTCCATTATCCCATCTAGTACTGTGAGGCAGAATTGAAGCCTTTCACTTCAGATACGTCGGCCGATATCCTACCTCTGGACTACGGGACTGGACAGTCAGTAAGGCTGGATCCAAGCGATGTATTCGTTTACACAGAAATCTCTCATCCACCAGAGTGCTCTATTCCTATGGAAGAGCATTGCATTAGCTTACAGTGGATGAATTACCTCACTTAAAGAGTGCTCAACCCTGAATAGAGGAGCATTAATTATATATATATATATATATATATATATATATATATGATTTCTCCTTTCTTTATATGATTTATAAACTTCAAGTTACTGCACCATGCAGTATCAAAGTTATTGAGGATACCATTTTTTCTAGATTCTAAAATTTTCGAAAAGGCTTGTACAGAACACACTAGCGTCAACTGATTGTACGAATAATAAAACACTGAGTATTTGACAAGGCTAGGTTTTTTGAAAATCATAACAAGGTAGGCTGCGAAGAATTTAGACGAACTGGAATCGCCTTGCCTTACCCTTTCTGAGCTGAAAGGGCTCAGAGTCTTTATTTTGGCTGACAAAAGAACTGCTGTGTCGGTAGGCATATACAAAGTATATGTCTTGTTGTATGACTCTGGGTGTTGGAAGCTTCCTTAAAGTGAACAAATTTCACATATTCTGCTACTTTCAGTTTTAGTTGATTTACCAAATGGAGGTGATCAATGGCCAAGTAGCTTTTTCTGAAGTCAGCGTGTTCCCGGAATTGGTTTTCATCTAGTGTTTTTGTGATTTTTTTGAGGATGAATGAAGCAGGGAGTTGGTCTTCAAATGAACATCAGCAAAACAAATTCCATGTGTAACAAATATGTTGAAGACAAGGATATATTATATATATAAAATCAAAATTGGAAATGCAGAGTAGAAGAAACTAGACTACTACATCTATCAAGGACAACAAAATTCTATGAACTCTTGAAAAAAAAACCAAATCCACTCATGGTAGGCAATCTTCCGGTAGAGCAAGCTCAACCTTCAAGAGCAAGAAAATCCCATTAATCTTAAAAAGAAGGACATATTACAAATGCATCTTCCCGATAGTCACCAATAGAGCTGAAACATGGAACATGACCAAGAAGCTGGTTTTCAAACTGATAAAAAATGTTATGCATGTCATTTGTTTTACGTGCTCAGGATAGAGTATAGTCATAACTTTACACGGAGATATCACAAGGCAAAACAGTACATTAAAAGAAAAATAGGTTTCTAGAGTAATCATAGGCACCGTTACAAAACTCAAATACCACTGGGCTGGTCATGTTACAAGAATGTCAGACGACTGCTGGACATCACGGTTCAAAATGTGGATCACAAAAGAAACGGTAAAAATAAGATGACTTGAAGAATTAAACAAGTTTAGAAAGTATCTGCACCGCGAAGTCCATGATAAAGAGATTAGTGAATCTTGAGGAAGGTGTTTGTTCGTCTGTCTGTCTATTGTCTATGCAGATGATATTGGAAGTGAATAATAAACCAACATCTGGAACTCAAAAGAAAAAAAAATTAGCCTATTACGATGCTCGATTTTTTCATCATAATTTCAATGTAAATTGAGTTTTCCCGATTTCAGATGGTTGTGGCTTTTTAAGTTGCATCGTGAATTGTAATTGTCAATGTTGGACGATCGATAGAATCGAGGAAAAAAAGGGTACACCCGGAAGAGCTGAGTCATTTCCGGTTCTTGCCCGCATTCTATCACTGTCCTGACTTCCGTCGAGAAGATATTCAATGCTTGTTTGTGTGCGCTGGTAACTTCAACCTTTCCCTTGCGTCACGTTTGAATTTCACAGCCTCATAAAGAGGGAAAAGTTAATATTTCTGATTTGAATGGGCTAAATATGAAAAAAGAATTATAGCCACCATCACAAATCTTACGAATAGCAGGTCTCGTGAATCACTAAATAGAAAATGTCACGTCTTTTGGCTGCATGTCGTGTTGAGGGTGATCAATTTTTAAAAAATTAAGGAATGGGTGAATAAGTTACTCCTAAGAATTTTTGTTTAGTCATCCTCATCATCAGTCTTTTATCGTTCATTGTTAAAGCTTCCCCAGGATTCGCAATATTTGTCTGTCGTGGGCGTTGCGGAACTAGTATTTTCTGAATCAGTCCAGTTCGTGTCGCGATCTCATATTCTGCCAACCTCAGATCTGCATTTAATTTCAGTCCGAATTTTCAAATAAATAAGTGCAAATGCTGCCAAACACAAACCAAACATAAAATTACATTGTAAATCGAACCTGCTCCACCCCCAAACAAAAATTATCAGTTCAGCAGAAAGTTAGATCGAAAATTGAACCCAAGTGAGGAAGGGGCGAGTAAATGAAGTAAAATAAACGTTTTTTCGCCTAAACATCATCGTCATCATCATCACCAACACCATCATCACCACCACCACCACCACCACCACCACCACCACCACCACCATCATCATCATCATCATCATCATCATCATCATCATCATCATGATGAGTCTTTAACGTCTGTCGTTGGACATAGACCCTCCCCAGGATTCGCCACACTTCTCTATTGTGGGCGTCGCGGAGTCAGTACTTTCTGAATTTGTCTAGCACGTCTCTCTCATATTCTGCCGGCCTCGGTTGCACATTTGATATCATGGGATCGATGTCGCCAGTTGCGATGTCCATCATGATAAGGATCAAATGTTCAAATGATTTATCCTATAGCTCCGTTAGTGCGGCCTCTTCGCGTAATACACAAATCCAGCAAGAACAACTTGAAAACTTGCGAAACCTATATTGGTTGACAGTTTCTAATACTCTTTGTATTAGTTTGTTTGAGATGTAATGAATCTAACCATCATCTTAGCATCCACAAAAGCTCATAATGTAAAATAATACACACAAGGATAGATTTACAAGCATTGATTTTTTTTGTAGAAGAAGCAAGGTCAGATGATTTGTAATAAGCCAATCACGTCCCCTCCCATAAACATTTTGAAATCTCTGGTCGATGATTGGTCAAGACATTTGTTATTACTGGCATCTCTTTAAACTCCTCCGTGGTCCGTGACTACTCTAAAAAAAAAAGGTAGAAGTCGCAGGGAGCCAAATCCATACATGGGGTCTAGCAGATCTTGATATGTTTTGCCAAGAATCTTAGCCAAAGACATGACGGTTGACTCGTCCAGTCATTGTGAATGTTACAGTTACATGGTACACGAATTGTACCCAATGGTGTCTGATTGCTGACTGAGTAACCTAAAGAGACTCATTGTAAATTACTCGATTCACCATAAAAGAAAAGACAGAACTTGTAGAGAGACTCAACAAGATAGACATCATCATTGTATCCAGTTTTGGTATCTAATCGTAACTAGGGCAGTGCCTGTCCCAAAGGTGCATGCTCGGGACGGGTCAGACTACATGGGCAGCGGGGGAACCTGCCATAAATGTCATGTAAAACGACCGTCATACGAAACTAATGTTCGAGGTATTTCGGTCCATTCTCTTCAGTGTTGCCAATTTAGATATTTTATATCAAAAAAAAATTTAGTTTGTCCTAAAAAGTGGAAGTCGACGATGAGAACTTGAAAAAACTATGAAGATATATCTATATTCTCTTTTTTGGATATTTTCAAAAATCAGATTTCTCAAAAATCACTGATCCAAACAATTCCACACCAGGTACCATACGTTTTTTTTTTGTTGCTTATTAATGTATTTGGCGAATGTCAACCTTATTGTTGTTGAATAATTGCGCTGCACATACACCCAGCCACACACACTAATATTATTAGTTGCAGCTAGATATATCCATTACAGATTATATCTTTTTCTAGTCTGGAATATCAAGAAAAACAATACTCAGGGGTTTAAGGAAGCAGCATGGTTTCATTCAAAACTGACATTTAATAAAAATAAAATTCTCTGACGATTACCAAATTTACTCAAAAATGTACGAACTACACAATGTTCCTCGAATGCAATAGCTGTTACCTCGTTATTGACTGGCTTAGTCGACCTAGTTTTGACCTTGTACTTGGTTTTTTGTACTCCTGACTACTGACCTAGTTTTTGTTTTGTTTTTGTTTTTTCAACTTGATATTAACAAGATTGAAACTGAGATTGGGTGGAAAATTAAGATTGAGAAATTGAAATTCTCGTATTTGTTATCAGGAATTTTGCATTTCGTCTTCTTTCATTTTTTTCTACAGAATATTGTCTGGTTTCTCAATTTGTACTTCCAGATTATAAGGGAAAACTAGAATTTTAGCTATCAGTAAGGTTGTTTTGCTCTAACATAATGCATAAGAGTTTGACCTAATTCTGACAGACTACTGATCTAAATTTTTTTTTTCATAAAAGAATTTGACCAACAACTGATTTTTTTTAAAGTTAGGTACCAGCTATGCCATGCCTCATACATCAAGAGGTCAAGACGGTTTCTTTCCTTTTCTTCTTTTCCGTCATTTTTGATGTTTCGTGAGCCGTGTTAATTCGTGTGTAAGTAGTGAATCATGTGAGGAAAGATATTCATCTCAGTGATTATTTCAATATCAGGAGTTTCTCGGTATGAAGTGATGATATGAGAAGATGGTTTACAAACAAACGTTATTGATATTATATGTGTTACACGCTATGTTGTTTTAGTGAGTTATGTCTATTGATAGTAGTACGCCTGCACGTGTTGGTCTTACTTTAACGCACGGAATTTCATCTCTAGAGTCATGACCTCAGCAGGACACCTGCTCTCCTGGTGGCTGCTGGAAGGAAGAATGCAAAATGGATCTGAAAGCATGTATTTATACCTTATGGTCACATGACCTTGTATGCTTACAAATACAAGGGAGGCAACTCAAAAAGTATTTCAATTCCACAATTATCATAACTACTGTCATCACCAGCAGAGAGACGTACCTTCAAAAGCTAAAATATGCTGGAAACAGCGCTCCTTATTGGACAGTTACATTTATGTAATTTCGTTTCCCATTCTCATCAGGTAAAAGTTGACCTTCCTTTCAGTCTAAATGATTGGGACCAGAGGGGTTTCAGATTCCAGATATTGGTCGGAATTATTGAAATACTTCAGAAATCGGACTGACATCTCGTCTTTGGAATACCACAGTGAGGTCGGATGTGGAAATTTCCAGATGTGACTCCATAATTTAAAAAATGTTTTAGAATTTTTGAACATATTGGTTTTTAGATTTTCAGATTAGGGTTGCCCAATTTGTATTTTTGTATATTGAGTTCTATAATTTTTATAAAACGTAACCATTTCATTTCCGGTCTTTGAAGACTAAGATGATTCTTTTCCAATATTTGTTTAAGTGTGTATGTGTGTGTAGCTGCCTGGGTGCGTGTGAGGAAGGTCTTCCATTAACACACTCACATGAACATGTATATGTGTGTGAGTATATGTATTAAGACGCAGATACATGTAATCCGACAAAATTCATTATGAATTCCGTTATATTATAGAGAAACTTTTTTGAAATGATCTCCCGTTATCACATGGTTGATGTATCACCCAACCTAGACAACGTAAAAAGAACAAACAATTAGAGAAAATGGGGTTTCTGCTGAAATCGATAAAGTAGCCGATTCAAATAGGTTTCTCTGTAATATAACGCAATTCATAGTTCATTCTGTTGGAAAACATTTCCATTTCTTAATACATTACGATCGCATTTAAAGAAGCGAATAGACCGCAACTAAACGAGATGAGAATTTGGGTTGAAGGCAGTTATTTGGGCCTTTGCATTACCGGCGGATGTTTTGCTCAATGCGAAGAGCATCATTACGCTGAACAAAACCTAGTTTCCTGTGACTTTGGTACGCTTCCGAGTGCACCTACTACTAATGGTATTACCTAGACTTTCATGTTAAATACTTTCTTCAGTCCTTTTGCCAGGTCCTGGTATTATCCAAGTTTCTCATTCTTATTTACTATGTGATCTGCGGGAACAACCACGTTGATTATTTGGCAAGTTCTCCTTTTCTTGTCCACAACTACCAGGTCAAGTTTTTCTGCTCGGATGAGGTAATCAGTTCGGATGTTAGAGTCCAAGAGTAATTTGTGGCTTCCATTTTCCAGGATTGCTACCGGTTTGCATTGATACCATTTGTCGGAATCGTCGAATCCCAATCGTTTGCTTAGTTCCCAGTGTACCATTGTTGCTACCCTATCGTGTCTGTTTCCATACTCTTTCTAGGCTCGTTGACTACATACACTGGTTATGTGGTTCACGGTCTCGCCCGTTTTCTCTGCATATGCTGCATTTTCTGTTTGTCTGAGTTCTGTCGATTTTTGTTTTGATATACTTCGTCCTGATGCATTTGTTTTTGGCTGGCATGATGAGCGATTCCATTTCTCTTTTCAGGTTTCCTTTTCGTAGCCATGTCCATGATGTCTCGAAGGTGATGTTTCGTATCCATCTTTTGAATTCTCTGCATACTTTATTATTATTATCATTATTATCATTAATAATAATAATAATAATAATAATAATAATAATAATAATAATAATAATAATAATAATAATAATAATGATTAATTGTCAACATTTTCCCTTGAAGAAAGAAATTAATGCAGATGAAAACGGAGAGAGTATATCGATGAGAAGAGAGAAATCTTCCAAGAAGAAAGAGGATCGATGGATTGAGACCTGACCTAAAAAAACAGCCTCAATTAGAAAGGGAGGATTCGATTACCATAGACATAGAATCATAATTATCATCCATTGGAATCTGACAGGTTACCCCCACGTGATGCTTGTTGCTGGTAGATCAGTTATCCTCTAGGATTTCGATTCCTCCACAGATATATTTTCTTTTGTTTTGTTTTTTCACCAATTAAAACAGTCAACAAAAACTATCGACATAACTTGCATATTTCTCTTCAGTTTTCAGAAGATTCTGGCTGACTATGCGTTTACGTATCTATCCATCTATCTAAATGTTAGACACTGAAGATATAAATTTTTTTTATTCATGTCATTTCAATCAAATATTTCCAAATATTTGTTAATGCAATCAATGTAAGATTCTCCAAGGGTTTTATACTGTGCAGAGAAATACATATATAATTGTACAACATGTGAATATTTCCTATTAAGATTATCAGTTGTTCAGCGTATAAATATTTCATGTATGTGTGTGTGTGTGTGTGTGTGTGTGTGTCACGTGTACAGGCAGCACCAATTAAGCTACAAGGATGAGTTTTTTAACATTCACTCCTTATTACGTTCGGGAAAAACTTCTTTTACCGACCCTCCTCCCAAGCTTTTAGTGGGGGTTCAATTTACAATAAAAGCTCATGTCAAATTAGTGCCACATTTTTTTGTTGGGTAGCGTACACGCTTTTGGTTTGTTTGTTTTTTTAATTTGTTTTTTTTACTCTTTAATGGTGATCACTAAAAGTACTCGTTTTTAAACCAAATACGAGACAAGTAATTTTTTCATTGTTCATCTCTTTTTCAATTTTTTTTAATTGGTCATCTCCAACAAAAAAATTTCATACGTACCCACATTGACAATGATCAGTAAAAGAACTAGTGATGATAGTAACTAGTCTTGACTGTAACATACTCAGAACTAGTAAGGTATCAATTACCGCTTTTAAAGGAGTTGAAATGGAACACAGTTTTGGAATAACATTTTATGAAGAAATTAATTTTGTTTTGTTTACTTTTTAGATTTCAATGAAGCAAGAGTGAGAAACACTTACGCAGCTTTTTTCTTCTTCTTCTTCTTCTTTTTCTTCTTCTTCTTCTTCTTCTTCTTCTTCTTCTTCTTCTTCTTCATTCGATCTTTTTCCTGCCACCTTTCTTCTTTTTCTTTCCCCTAGATTTTTATCTTTCCTTCTTCCTTTCATTCTTTTTTCCATCGCACGTTTTTTATTCATATTTTCAATTACTCTTTTCTTTTCCTTTCTTTTTCTCATGCTCTTTTCCCTCTGTTTTCTTCTTTCTTTCTTTTATTTTTCTGCCTGTCATTCCTGTCTATCTTTCCATTTTCCTTCCTTTTCATTTTCTCTTTCATTACTTTCCTTTTTCTATTTCTGTTTTTTTCTATTCTCATTTTCTCTTTCTTCATGCACATTTTATTTTTTTCCTTCGTTGCAATTTCTGTTTCTTATTTTCTTTCTCGATTGTTTCTTTCTTTATTTTTCTCTTCTTCTTTTTTCTCTTTATATCTCTTTTTTTCTCTTTTACATTTTTGCTTTCTCTCTTTTTTTTCATCCCTTGATTTTCTTCTACTTTCATTCTCATTTTGCCCCCCTTTTAATCTTTTTTTGTTTGTAAAGTTTTCATATTTTTTCATTTTCTTTTTCTTTTTAGACCACCTTCATCTTTATTTGCCTATCTTAATTCTGTTTCTTTCGATCATTTTTCACTTTTTTCTCCCCTTGTTTTTTCTCCCTTTCTTTTTATCCTCTCTTTCTTTTTTTCCTCTGTTTCTTTTTTTTCCTCTCTTTCTTTTTTTCCTCTTTCTCCGGTTCATTACGGGTTTATGCTTCCTTTGTTTTTTTGTTTTTTTAAAATCTATTTCGTACCTTATTTTTCTTTTTTCTTTCTAAATCCCCACGCCTTAATCTCCCTCTCTCCCCTATCCCTCTCCCTCAAATTTCCCCTTCTTCTCCCTATTTTCCTTTCTTCTTTTCTTCCCCCTTGCTCTCCTATCAACTGAAGTCTCTATTCCCTAACCTTTTTGTTCAGTCCAGCGGAATATGTTTTAACATCTGTTCATGAGGACTCTAAAAAGACCAGAACATCAACCTTAATAACTTACCTTTGACCCTATCCGTAAACCAACATCAAATTAACTCTATAGTATGTAAATAAAGAGTAAATTAATGCATAGCAAGTTTAGAAGTAATTCGTCGTTCCCTACTACTAAAAAGTCTAGGTGAGTTTGCTACAAGTGATGACAAATAATTAAAGGAGAAACAGCTGCGTAGATGCGAGTTCTGTTGTTAATATAACTAATACTATTGCCACATCTCTTGTTTCATTGTATATCCAAATGAAGACAATGTTCCTGGTTGGCATTACGAACTGTACAAATAAACGTATTTATCGTTTATAATTACATTATAGAAGACTCTGTAGTCACTCATGAAGTTTTCATATAATAGAGCTCTAGTTTACCATCCCTAGATCAACGGGCATCTCACTAATGATTGCACAGAGAGACATGTACGAAACCGGTTACAGGAAAATAGTATTCCTCATTAAATTAACAGTTGGTGATAGCCTGCAAGCTTTCGGTTGATTGAGATCTACTTTCAAGAGGTGAAATCCGACTAGGCCTAAAAAGAACCAATGCATTCTCCCGATAGTCACCTATAGAGCTGGAACGTGGAATCTAACCAAGAGACCGACCCTCAAACTGAGAACCACGCACAACGTGCAAAAGGGAGGGTCATGCTAAACCTCACATAAAAAAAGACATAGGGACCCTTAAAAAACTCAAATGACAATGGGTTGGGCATGTTCCAAGAATGTTGGATAATCACTTGACATCATGACTCAAAACATGGATCCCAGAGATCATATGCGACATTGTGGCCGACAGAAAGTACTTGCCCCTGAATGCCCATAATCGAGAGGTTTAGTGAATCTTGGGGAGGGTCTTTGTTTAACGACTGAGGCTAAAAGGCTGCTGCTGCTGAATCAAACTTTGAAGACCTAAAGAACAGGAAAATATAAAGATATCCATAGCTCCTCGGATGAAATGGAGTATATAGATTTTGAGCTCAAATAGTTTTTTTTGTACCAGTTTTCACAGCATCCACTGCAGCTAGGGTGTGCAATATATATTTTTAAAAAAATCTATGGATCAGCCCTTGTTGCACTCAAGAAAAAAATGAAAATAACATAGCAGAACAGCCACCGATGGCCATTAGTTGAAATAGTGTATATTTGTACACAGAAAAATAGAAGTACGTTAACTAAAGTAAAAAGTTTTCGGTAAAAGTCGGTAGTTTTCGTTAAAAGTCGGTAGTTTTCGGAAAAAATCGGTAGTTTTCGGTAGAAGTCGGTAGCTCTCGGTAAAAGTCGGTAGTTTTCGGTAAAAGTCGGTAGTTTTCGGTATAAAACGGTAGTTTTCATTAAAGTCGGTAGTTTTCGGTGAAAGTCGGTAGTTTATTGAGCAATTTCAGCGGCGATTATTTGTTCACGTTACTCATTGTTTCACTATTTTCACTATTGGAGGCTGCCATATGCCCGGAACTGCATTTGTGAAACGAGGTTGCAACTGTTCTCTCGAGACCCCTGCTAAAATTGTTTTTGTCTTTTGTTTGTTTGTTTTTTTCGGGGAGGGACATTTTTACCTTTTGGAGCCTTATTTTGACGAGTTTGCAAATAATATCTACCTTCTCTAGTATCTAGACGCCCCGAAAATAGATATTTACCAGAAAACTCCAGTGATGTCATGAATAGAATTTATTTTGACCATATTTATTTTTCTATGGGAAAAAGTCCGAATTTTCAGAAAACAAGCATGAACTAGCGGACGCAATCTATGGGGCCAATTTAATATAAATTCACAATAAAATTTTAACATGTCTCTAATGTTTTTTTTTGAAGAGAAATTTTAGAAATGTTCTCAAAACATAAAATCTCAGCACTCAAACGCTTTTGGTGAGTCCTGTACATGTAAATTTTGATATATTGATTGATAAATAGCCAAAGGTACTCAGAAATAGGAGAAACTTATTTTGACATTTGGCGATTTTTGAATGTGTCCACACATTTCAATGAGACACTTTTTGCTCGGTTGGTCGGTAGGTTGGTTGGTCAGTCAGTTGGTCCCAGTTACGTTAAACAACGGAAATAGAAATGAAGGAAGAACTGATGTCATTAAAGGCAGGACGTCATAAGAAAACTAACTGCTGTGATTTCATCATAGAATGTACAGGCTTCTACATTTTCGTATTTAAAAAAAAATCTCCCAAACGCTAAAAGTGACGGTTTGCAAAAGAAATTGTCAAAAATGATACTCGAAAAATATTCCCGTATAGCAATATTTTACGGGTATGAAAATCTATAGACTCAAAGTGAGACTACTTTCTCTCCTCCTCTTCCTCCTCCTGCTACTCCCATCACATACGGTGGACGCATCACTGAACTTATGGTTCTTGTTTAGTCGACGGTTTCTTGTAACAGTCACTGCTGAAGGAGACATTTCTGGTGCCATTGTAGATAATGGGATTCTTACATAACGTTCTTTTTTAATTGACGTCATCAACTCTAGTTTTCAAATTCGCATGGCAGTTGTCCAAAACAAATACAACACTATAACACCCGAAAATTGCATCAAGCAGTACCATCATTCCACCCCGAACATTGCTCAGATTCTCAGACGGGTGGACAGAAGAGAATGCCACAGAAAATACAGTTTATGCGAAATTCCATTAAAAATTGATCAGTTTGGTGGAAATCTGATCATATTCTTCAAAAAAGCCATCAATCACATGAAGACAACTCTGCCCGCAATGTGGAGAGAGAAAAATCTTTAGAAAAGATCAACACGAAATTGAATTATTAATAGATGTCTCCATTCATATTTTTGCAATACAAAATAAATTAAGATAGATCGATAGATTAGTGGATATATATTGAGAGTCCAATGTTAGATAGAAACATTAATAGATAGATTTTAAAAGATTAAGAATTTAGCTGACCAAGATAGATAGAAGGATATCAACAGAATTAGATAGATAGATGATACCAATATAGATGGATCGATATAGATATTAAAAGACTAAGATAGATCAATTGATTTATATTTAAAGGTTAAGATAGATCGGAAGGTGGATATTAAAAGACCAAGTTAGATGGATAGATGGATAGATTCTAAAAGATAAAGATAGATAGATATTGATAGATCTATAAATAAACATAGATAAAGAGATTTCAAGAGACAGACGGATAGATAGTTAATGGATAGATGGATATAAATTGAAAGACCAAGATATATAGATTAATAAAGAGATATTAGGAGACCAAGATAGATAGCTAGCTAGCTAGATAGATAGTTTTAAGAGACAAAGATAGATAGATAGATAGATAGATAGATAGATAGATATTGGAAGAACAAGATTGATCTATAAATAGATATTAAAAGTTCGAGATAAATAGATAGATTTTATGAGATAGATTCATAGATAGATAGAAATTAAAAAATCAAGATAGATAGATAGATATATTGATAGATAGATTTTGCTGCGATGGTTACGATAACTGAATACACCCCGTAGTGCTAGTGGTCGTTTTTAGAGCCCATCAAACGTCAACCGTCGCTCATTTATATTCTCGTAAATTCTATCAAATATACCAACGACTGACTTTCTAAATATTTTCCCAGAAACTTCCATGTCGTCGTCGTGGCTTATATATAGAAGGAATTCTAACATCTGCTGTTTGCCTTCTGATTGCCCACGAGGACGACAAAAGACAGTCAAGTTCTTTCTCGACAGGAGAAATTTGGCAACTGTTAGTATTTTCGGTTTAGTGGCACTACCCCGTATCGGTCTTTTTTTTCTTTTTTTTTTTTCGCGATTTTCTTCGGGTAGGCAGGTAATCCAGAAAACTCTATACTGCCATGTTTCCAGATCAGCAACTTCCGATGCCAAATGGCTGTAGCCAATGCCAAAAGAGATTAGGGAGTTCTTTATGGAATCCTTGTTTTTCTTCCGTGGCGTCTCTCTAATACGTCGGATAGTCTACTGTTCACAACAGTAGGATCATTATTAGTCAAATGCCGTCTATCCTCGACAAACTGCCGTCTAACTGTTGATACAATATTTTAAATATAAAGCTCAAGTCACTCTGGTAATCATCAGGACTCAAGTGTTTCTAATGACGTCACTCCAATGCACAATAAGAATTATGCAGACGCAATGCTGATTGGAGCTTGGGTCGAGTAGGCATTTGTACTGCATAGTAGATGACCAAGGGTTCGGCTCCATAAAAGAGAGTAGTCAACGTGATGGCTCTCTACACTTTTATTTGAGTGTCTTCCTCGAAAGTTTTACTGTCCACAAGCACGTTTGTATATCCTGCCAGAGGCTCTGTTAACCTTTGCCAGGCTGCTGTCTATCTCTTTGTCTAACTTGGCATCAGAGGATATGGAAGGTGAAATCCTGGACTGTCTCCAGTTCTAGAGGGCTGTTGAAGATAGAACGAGACTGATAATCCTGTCAGGATGCAGACTGATGGATGATTACAGTTTTCTTTATACTGAATATCCAAACCAAGAGGCTCTATGCCCTTCATAAGTAATACCTGTGAGATCAACTTGAACTGCAGCATTCACGAACAGAAGATTCAGCTGTACAGAAGTTCTTGTGTTGGCCTTGAGGTCGCTTCATACCGAACAGGCAATCATTTTTACGTATGTGAATGGGTATATGGTCCTCAACACCTATCGATTCGGAAGCAGTTTGAAAATCATGCTCAAAACCGTTGTGACAAAATACAGCTTTACGCACTTAGTGAAAAAAAAAAGGATTTTATAAATCATTCATCTTTCTTTCCCAATTCCTGCTTTTTTTTCATTCATTACCTCCGTCAACAAGGTTGGAAGAGGTATTTATGTTCACTCGTGGTCGTCAGTCTTTCTGTCCACAAAATATATTTTAATGTTCTCAAGTAATTTCAATTCATATTTTTTGAAGAGTGGGCTATGAGCTAAAGACAAATAGATTCAATTTCGGAGTGGATCCAGGATTTCATTACAATGCAGATATATATATATATCCTCATAAAAGCCATAAAATTAGTATGTATAATTGTATGGTCGTATGCATCTGTGTTTTGTCTTATTCCTGTTATAACCTCAAACTTGAAAATAGATTGTTCCATGTGATATAGATTGAAGAGCTAATAAAAACAATTATCGGCTTGTAATAAAATGAGACTGTTTGTTATGACCACACAATACGGGAAAATACCACCGAAAATCGCTGGATGTTCAAGACTGGAATTTTTTTTTTTAAGTGTGCGTAAGTAACGGAAAGTATATTTAATTATGACTTGTGACTTAAAACTGAAATACCTGAATTATTCAAAATAAATTAAATTATCAAATTAGCCTTATGCTTCTTAATGCCAATCCATAAATAAAAAACGCTGCCGTTTCTTACAGGTAGTATGCTACTTTTTACCATTTTGCAGCAGACAATTTCGAAAAAAGTTTGCCTCGATTTTTAGGGGAGATAACTCGATATAAATTCATACACATAATTCTCTTATTGTGAAAATTCCACTTTTAGTTTTGTTGTCTGACTCCTGCTATTGAGTTTTGGCTTTATTTTCGTTTGTCAAAACGATGAGGATGATCTTAACAATAACCGATGACATCATAGCAGCGCAAACAAGAGTTGTGTACTCAAAAACTGATGACGTTTTCACTCTCTAAATTCAGGTCGGCTTCTCTTATTAATGGAACTACTAAAAAGGAAATGAAACGGGAAACATAGTTTTGGAACAATTGTGCACGGGAAAGTTAATTCTGTTTCTGTTCTTTTCATGATTTTAATGATGCGAGGGAGTTTCACCCTAGCACAGCTAATTTCCTAACTCTCTGTCTCTCTCTTCATAAAGTTTTTAGAGACAATGGCGTTGACAAGGATATGCGCTCTTTGAGTACTTTCCAGTTCTTAGGGTTTTTGTTTTTCGTCACAGATTCTGTTGAATTCCAGTCCAAGTTAGAGGATGGAGTTGGCCTTGTTTTTCTTCCATAAAAACAAGAACAATTTTCACCTAATCAAGACAGGAGTAAATCTTCAATGTCGGTCCCGTCAAATCGACCCAAAACGATATGTAGAATTAATATTTCCCTATCGTGATTCGAAATCATGACTAAGTGATCGGTAGGTGACGCTTTCACCGACTGAGCCACACTGAAAAGTCTTGTATATCCAGGTATGTTACAATTAATTGATTAACTTGGTATTTGTAAGTAAATTTTATCGTAATACAGAAATCCATTTACACTAAGAACATATATATATATATATATATATATATATATATATATATATATATATATATATATATATATATATATATATATATGTATATATAAATATCACACAAGGCGATACTGAGGGACGTGCATATCGTAAGATTTTTCGGTATTAATCAACCAAGTGAAGAAATCCTGTCTGTAAAATCAAAATCCCATACCAAAGACTGACGTGGTAAATCAGTTAAAAATATCCAACTACTGAGTTCTTATGAAAAACCGTTAGCCAAATTCGTCAACATAGTTTTCTTCAGTTTTTCAGCAGGTCTGGCTGGGTATCGCTTGGACAGGTTGTACCAATGGAGTCAGCAACCTGAAAATTTCTATATATTCTCTTTATTATGTCTAAAAAGAATATTAATTTTTTTTCCTGAAATTCCCCGTCGAAATAGGTTTCGAGTTTGGGGTCCAATTTACAATGTGAGTTGATGTTAAATTGGTCATTATTTTGTGTTTGTTTGTTTCCTGCTTGTTTTTCTTTTTAATTTGAACTTTTGTACTGCCTAACAAAAGTTAAATATTGATATTAATTGATCACCGTTTTTCCAATGTTTTAATTGAGCACTCCCAACACGACCTGCTGCCAAAAATATTGGTTGTATGATGGATTCTATTGAGACACAAAATAAATATTTTTTCTCAATCATGTTATTCTTCCTACATAAATCATCTCCTTCATTTTCTTTTCATCTTTCTTTCTTTTTTCCTTTATTTCTCTATTTTTCTTTTTCAGGGTACTTTTTCACGATATCTGTTCTTATAAACCATAATATACCCTCCATTTATCCATTTCTTTTTTCCATAACACTTCATTCTGTATTGAAGTTTTTATGGCTCTGGTCCATATTCTATCACTGTTATGCTTCTCTTTGTTTTCATTCCTACATTTTTTTCAATTCTTCATTCCCTTTTCTTTCTTTTTTGTCTTTTTTCCTTTCTCTTTCCTTCATTCTTTCGATTTTCTTTCTTTTTCTTTTTTCTGTTTTTCTTTTTCTTTTTTATTCTTCCTATCCTTTTTTTTTCCTGCTTTCCTCCTTTCTTCCATTTTTTCCTTTTTTTCTTATCTGGTTTCTTGAATTTTTATTTCTATTTCATTTTTTTTCTCTCTCGTTTTCTGTCACTTTTTTTTCTTCATTCCTTTCTTTCTTTTCTCGTTTTGTTCCACTATCATTATTTTTTTCTATCTTACCTTTCTTCTGTTTTTTTTTTGTTTTCCTTTTTATTTCATTTTTTCTTATTTTTCCCTTCCTTTTCTTCTTTCTTCTCTCCTTCATTTTCTTTTTATCCTTCATTTTCCATTCTTTTCCCCCTATTCTTTCCCGTTTTCCTCCCTTCCTTTCGTTTAATTCCTTCGTTTCTCTCCCAGTTCTTATGCTTCATACTTGTTTCTCTCTGCTTTGTCTTCTTCTTCCATCTTCATTCTTCTTTCCCATAACCATTTCTCTTTCTGTTTTATTCCTTCGATTTCCTTCCATTATTTTTCATTCAAACATTTTCTTTTTGTGCCAACAAAGTCTCCATCAATTCAACAGTCTACTTCTCAACACCTGAACAAATCAGACGCCATCTTTTCATCTCCATTCTCGCCCTCATCTTTTCATATCATTAACCGTGCAATGAACTGTTGCATGAACAGCCTTTTTTTCCTAATACACGATATGCTGCAAGCGATATTTCTTATTTTCAAAAACATAACTTTTGTTCGCATAATAACGTGTTGGAAAGAAAACGAAGGTCTCGTGTGTATTTGATTATGGTTATTTGGACGTGTATTTTAGCAAAGACTCAACAACACAACAATTCCTGTTGGGTCGTTCTCTTCTTGACGAACTAATAACCAAATATCTAAGAATATCTTACAAGCTCGTGTTATGAATCCTAAACATTTGATGCATATTATTTTATTTTCTTCATCTATTTGCGTTTCTTTCAAGTCGAGGATATGTCAAGGTTTCGAACCGTATTATTATTGCTTTGATAATATGTTTGAATGGACATGGTTTCTTGCTCAAAATTCTTTCTTCTTACCCTACTTTTCTTTATCTTTTTTCTTTCTTCTTTGTTCTTTTTTTCCTCTACCTTTTTTCTTTCTTTCTCATTCTCTCCTCCTCCCTTTTTTCTGTTTTCACTCCATTCTCTATTATGTCTTTTTTCACCTTTTTTTCTCGTTTTTTCCTGTTTTTCATTCTCTCCCTCTATTTTATTTTTCAATTCTACAGTGTTTACCTGTCTTTCTATCTTCTTTTTTTTACTATATCATTCCTTGTTTCTTTTTCATCATGTCTACGTTTTATTCTATCTTCCTTTCTTTTTCTCATTCTTTCTCTGTTTGTCTCTCAATTACATTTTCTATTTTTCCTTTTTGTTGTTGTGCTTTTGTTTTCTCGTTTTTTCTCAACATTCAGTCTTGACTTCTTTGTTTTACTTTCCTCTTTTTTTTTTTCACTCATTTCTATTTTGGCTTTTTTTTTTCATTTTTCATCTTCCTGCCATTCTTTATTCTTCTTTTCTCTTCCTCGTATTCATACTCTCTCTGTACTATTTTTCCGTTGCACATCTTTATTTTGACCACCTTTCGTCTTTTTCTCTTTATTCCAATATTTTCCTGTGTTCCTTTATTTCTTTCTTTTTGGACTTACTACCACCCTTTTTTTATTCCTTTCTTTCCTTTTCTTTCCTCTTATCCTTCCCGTATACTATATCTAATTTTCTTTTCTTTTCTTTCTTTCCCTCTATCTTCGTGTTCCTGGTCACGTAGTGCCAGTAACAACCCCCGTTCAAAAGGTAACTTGGTGAGCAAGTAATAAGACAAATCGGTTGAAGATGACATACAAGCCGTGCTAATCTTTTGACAAAGGACAGCTTCATCCTGGTCGTGATTTCAGAGTCACTGGGGGGAGAACTGTGCCTAACACTAGATGATTCGAGGGACGTCAACTTTTGACAAATACGAACGTCGTGTACACAATGCTGAACCATAAGAAACCGTAAACGAAAACTGTCACCAGAACTATCAATAAAGGTTTCTTCAGTTTTCAAATGGATCTGGCTGGCTATTCATCTATAAATATGTCGCTCGTACAGGCTGCACCAATGGAGCTAAGGGGCTGAAAATTGAATCGTTCACTCATTCTTATGTCGAGAATAAACAGCTTTGTTCTTAATTTCTTCTTTTAATTTCCCTCAATAGTTTTTTTTTTGGAGGGTCCAATTTACAATGTGAGCTTATGTTTAATCGTTCGCTTAATTTGTGACTGGCAGCGTTGAAGCATTTTTTTTAAATTCTGACTTTTTATAATCGAACAAAAGGCGAGAGAAGTATCTTTTTAATTGATCATCGCTTTTTGTAATTTTTTTCCATTGCTCACCTCCAACACGGCATGAGACGTTGGTCACGTGACGGTTTCCATTGAGGGACTAACCAGACCTGTTAATGTTATGAGTTATTGAAAGGCCGTCAGTGAAGGGAATTGAAAGAAGCGATCTATGAAGCGCCTGTCCTTCCTTCTGTTATGATACTTGTAGTAGACCTCGTCAAGAGAGTTGACCATAGACAGCCAGCTGGAGTTCGCCAGAGAGAGAGAGAGAGAGAGAGAGAGAGAGAGAGAGAGAGAGAGAGAGAGTCAACGTATGGGATACACTTTGGCACATACGATGACACAATCTGTCATTCGCTGAAGGGGAGGAATGTGCGTTCTGTTTGCAAGCTGATATAGTCGTGTATTTGATATTGGAAGCACTGGTCGCTGTTCGAGCCAAAGTGTGGGTCAGAATTTCGTGATTTCACATAAACTTACACCCCGTACATGAAAAATTGGTGCAATATAAATTTAGTTATCAAAAACTGTCAAATAAAACTGTTTTGAAGCGATACGAACTGGCTTTTTATCTAGCTTATTTCATTCTAATACGTAAATACATTTTTTATTCAATATATATATATATATATATATATATATATATATATATATATATATATATATATATATATATATATATATATATATATATATATATATATATCTTCTATAGGAATTGAGCATTCTGGTAGATGAGGAATTTCTGTGTAGTTCAAAAAATATATATTGCTTAAATTCAGCGTAACTGCCTGTTCAGTTCCGTAGTCCAGAGGTAGGATATCAGCCTATGGGTCTGAAGTGAAGGTTTCAATTCTGCCTCGCGGGACTTGATGGGAAAACGGAAAGTCTGTAGCCACATTGAAAAGTTTAAATACGTCGAAAATAATAATGACACAATTAATATTTATATATATATATATATATATATATATATATAATGCAAAAGTTGCAGCAACCATTTGGAGTGCAATTTTACCTTGTAGCAGCCGGGCTTGTGCTTTAATACGTCAAGGAAAGAATATTCATTTTCTTTTTTAAGACTCCCCCGCTAAAAAAAAGTTTTTTAGTGGAGATTTCATTTTACTATTCGTGTAAGTTTATGGTTTTTCCTTTTTTATTCTGTTTACTTATTCATTTTTTATTCATTTATCTTTTTTAGTGATCCAACAAAAGGCAAAAGAAGTAATTTTGATCACCTTTCCTTCCAATTTAGTTGTTCATCTCGACACGACATTGGTCGCGTGACGGTTTCTATCGAGTGACTAACCAGATTTCTTGTTCTTATCCTTTATAGCATGTGTGTCTATTTTGTTGTTCAATACACAATGAAAATTGCTAAGATCTTCATGTAATTGCTTTTTATAAGACACAGACAGAATTGTCAAAAGCATCCAAGAATTCTACCAAGAACTCTACTCTTCAAGAAATGAACACCATAACAACAGGATACGCAAGAAGCTGACAATCAGTCCGAAGACTTCCCAGAAGTAACACCATGGAAAGCAAAACAAACCATCAAACAAAAAAGGAAAAGCCCCTGGACAAAATATCACCAAAAAAGCCAGTAAGATCGTCACTAAAAAAACTAGCTATTTTATCCAACTAAAACAGAGTAAAGTCCCAAAAGATTGGAACATGGCAATCATAATGCTTTTACATAAAAAGGAAACCCCAAAGACCTCAAGAACTACAAACCTATAAGCCTACTCAGCTGCATGAGCAATCTCTCCACAAAAACCATGGACCATCTCCATTCAATAAATCAGCAGAATACTAAGTGCCACTTGCTGTGACATTGATAGACTTCAAAACACATTTGACTCTTTAAAAATTCCCACGTTCTTGAAGACCATCACTCTACAAGGTATAGACCTTGTGTATGTCAGACATATATACAGTCACAGCAACTCCCTTATCAGGCTACATAAGGGGTCTAAACCCTTCCAGCTCCAAAAAGGAGTAACACAAGGTAATACTAGCTCACCTAAAGTCTTCACAGCCTTCCTCGAGGTGATCTTTGAAACCTGAACTGGGAGAATAGGAGAATCAAAATGGACGGTGAATATCTGAGCAACCTCAGATTTGCAGACAACATCGCCATTTTCGAAGAGAAACCACAGAAGAACTTGCAACTTGTGCTAGATGAACTAAACGAAGAAAGCAAGAAAGTTGGCCTACACATGAGCTTCAGTAAAATGAAGGTCATTTGCAACAACCATGTCGAGAATAAGAACACAACTGTCAAAATCAAAGATGCAAAACTGGAGAAAGTAGACCACTACATCTACCAAAACAACGAATCTAGATGAAACCTACAAAAGAAGAAATAAAGCAAAGAATCACTCTAGGATTGCAAGCCTTCGACAGAGCAAACTGAACCTTCGAAAACATGACAATCCAATATACTCCAAAAAGAATAGTATATAACCAATGCATCCTCACAATAGTCACTTATAGAGCTGGAACATAGAACCTAACCAAGAGACAGATGCACCAACTTAGGAGCATGATATGCGCACATGAGAAAATCATAATCAACCTCACATTGAGATATCAAAAGATAGTAAAGTATATCATGAAGAAAAAGGGTGTCTGAGAAATCATAGAATCTACCAGAAAACTTGAATGGTAATTGACCGGTCATGTTGCAAGAATGACTGACAACAGATGGACAATACGACTCACAACATGGATCCTTAGAGATCACTTGCAATACTGAGGCCGGCAGAATACAAGATGGAGAGATGAACAAGACAAATTCAGAAAATACTGGCTCCATTACCAGCACGATTGAGAAAAGTGGCAAATTCTGTGGAAGGTCTATGTCCAACGACGAACAATGAAAGACTGACGATGATGAATTGCTCTAATCACTACTGTTTCAAAAGGAACTTTTAGTTTCATTTTGTTGGAAGAATCTTTTAAAATATATAAACATAAGTCTGGTTAATCACTCAATAGAGACTGTCACATGACCAACGTATTTTGGCAGCAGGCTTTGTGTGGAATGATCAGTGAAAAAAGTTTGAATCGTGAAAAAACAAGCGTTGACGCTGCTAGACAGAAACTAAGGGGCCAATTTAGCATACTCTTAAATTACTAATTCGACCAACCGATACAAACTTTCAGGGACCGTCGTTGGACTTATTCTTTCCCCGGGATTTGCATTCGGGCCCGCACTTTCTAAACTACTTCGTCACACCATTTTACAATTTGCCGTCCACAGTACTAATATACATGTCCATATGATATCTGGAGATCCACATTGTGAGTAATGGTGTCCATCGGTTGTCTGACATTCTTGCAGCATGACCAGCCCATTGCCATTTGAGTTTCTGAATGGATTCTATGATACCTCCGTCTGTAGTTTTTTTCTTACTTGCTTGTTCTGTATTGTGATCCTTCCACTCGACATAATTCTGAGTAAATGTTGACAGCCCTCTAGCTCCATTGGTGCAGACTGTACGCATGATACATACACATACATATTTCTGAATTTTCAAGAAACATTTTGTATCACAATCTAAGGGATCTATTGAACACTAATCAACGAACCCCTTCTAAAAACCTATTTCGGGGCTTATTCAAAAACCCTGAGGAAATGTATTTTCTAGATATAATAAGGAGTAAATGTTTAAGCCACCCTGATCCATTGTTGCAGTCTGTACGCATGATACATACATATATAGCGAACCAGCCAGCCAGCCAGACTAACTTGAAAACTGAAAGAAACCTCTTTTGACAGTTTTGGTTAACGGTTCCTGATGTAAACAGAGATCACACAGCGAAGGGAATGAAAACTTTTCATCATAAACAAGCTGCGTGTTTCCTTAATGTTATGTCTACAATGAAAAGTTTGAAAAAAACGAAATGATTTTATTGAAGGAAAAAATGTCTTTCTCATTCGAGAAGAAAAGAAAAGTTTTATTTTATTTAATTTATTATTATTTATTTTTTTTTTTTGGCTCAATCTCTCTAAAAGCTTGATATTCTGAGACTCGCGTGATTGTTTGATTGTTGTTGTATTCCTGGCCCATCCCAGACAGAATCGACTTCTCACTCCATCAGCGATCGATTAGAGACGTTTTAGTTAATTGATCACTCGTTATTGAAATGGTCTACGGGTGGCAGAACAGTTGTCTGTACGGAAAAACGTAATTGACAGACGGAGCTCGATTCCTAGCTGAGGATGCTTCACTTTTGGGAAATACACAATCGACCGATATCAGTGCAATTCGTTATAGCACGGTTTCGAGTTATGATGCAGTTGGCTGTTGGACTCTGAAATATTACGGTGTTCGGAAAGTAATTACGAATTTTGCTGTTCGGAAAATAATTACGTATTTAGTGTTCGGAAAGTGATTACGCATTTTGGTGTTCGGAAAGTAATTACGCATTTTGGTGTTCGGAAAGTAATTACGCATTTTGGTGTTCGGAAAGTAATTACGCATTTTGGTCTTCAGAAAGTAATTACACATTTTTGGTGTTCGGAAAGTAATTACGCATTTTGGTGTTTGGAAAGTAATTACACATTTTGGTGTTCGGAAAATAACGTCATGTCAGAAAAGAGAGAACAGATGACAGTGAAGAATTTCTTGATAGCATTCATCAATAATGTAATCACTATTGTTATCAATGACAGCTGCCTAATGGGAAAGCAAATTCTCGATTCCACATAGAAAGATTATTCGTTTGTGTTTTTTGAATTCTGTTTTTTTTTTTTACTTCTTGAAGTATCTCTTCTTCATGAGGATAAACTTTGCTATATACTTTAAAGAGCACAATGCCGGATAGAAGAGATGATGAACCAAGTCCAGACGTCGTTCCGTAATATTTCATTCTGATCTCACCTCATTTGGTTCGAATATGATTTATAGCAGTGAAATTGTAAGTAGTCATTTCCAAAGACCTCAATAATAACCATACCCAAATAGCTAGATATAGCTCTAAAATAACTATATCAATCGGTTATAACGTGGCTTACTTTCTTGAACCCCAACATCTGCATCATAGCATGCATTTACTATGCCTAACTAAGTCTCTACACCATAAGAGGGGGCACTCAGTAAAGATTGAAGTCATCAAGGTCACAAACAAGGCAATCAAAATGTTCACTTTACTCTCTACAATGGAAATCTAGGTCTCAATGGTAAACCATAGTGGGCGCATTTTACAAAGGGTTTAACTGATAAACCGCTAAAAAAATTAGTAGGAGTAAGGATGAATGCAAACCGTTAACTTTTGTTATATGGACAGCGATCTGGTTCGCATTGGTTTTTGCTCTAGAACTCTTACAAACTGACCTGTACTGCTGAATTATCAATATGTCGTAGCTTAGACATAGAGCCTTAACAGACTGTATGTTGAATGCAAACTGATTTAATTTAATTTCTTCATTTAATTGTTTCCGTTCAGCTTGATCATTTTAATATGCTTTTGGGGTGAACGCTCTATGTCCAAGCTATAACGTATTAAAATTTCAGACTCTAAGTCTTAGGATTTTAGAACAGTTCAGTGTTTTCGTTATCTGTGCTTACTAATGGTGATGGGACTCAGTGATGATCAAACCCCTTACGACAGTTATAGACTCTAGGGCTGGATCGTTAACCATTACACTACAGTGAAGCACTTGAGATATTTTCTATGCTCAGCTTAGCCTCGAACAGAGTCAAAACTGCAAGGCATTCACGCTACAAATTCAAAAGGGATGAAAAAAGGCAGGTCTGGTTAGTCACTCATTAGAAACTGTCTCAAGAATAAAATGCTGTATTGAGGGTGATCGATCAGAAAATGAGAAAATAGGGCGATTAAATGATAAGTTACTTTTGTTGGGTAGTGATCACTAAAAATACTGAATTTTCAAGAAAAACCAACAAAAACAGGAATGCTGCTGGATGCAAAGTGAGGGATCAATTTGGCATGAACTTACATTGCAAACTGAACTTCCCACTAAAAGCATTTGGATGGAAAATGAACAAAAAAAAACTTTTTGTACACATAATGAAGAGTAGATATTTAAAATTTCAGCCCTCTATCTCAATTGGTATGTCCTATATACGTGATACATATGTACATAGACAGCTAGCCAGCGAGCTGGATCATTTTGAAATCTGGGAACTTATTTTGACAGTAGTGAAGCTTTGGTTGAAAGTTTCTGAAAAAATTGATTTATAAAAACAAACTAAAACTAGGAGACACTCAGAGAGGCAATGCAGTGCAAAAAAAAACTCCCTGGATCCGCCCGAAAATATGATCACTTTTCCCTATTCGGGGACTCACCGTTTCTGCAAAATTATATAGAAATTCACGGAGGATTTTAAAGAGATACCGAGAAGACGGACATGAGAGATACATAAACGTATGAAAAGAAAAATGAGAAAATATCTCGAAAACAAAAACAATATCCTGGACCCAGTCCAGAATTCGGCCACTCCTTTTTTGGTGCATGGCTCACCCTATCATAAAGTTTCATTCGAAATCATTGAGAATTTTAGGAGACAAACGGATTGGCAGAAAGACATAACCGAATACATATACCTCCTTGACTTTGTTGGAAGAGGTAAAAGATATTTTGTTACTTAATGTTTTCTATATTGTGTACGTGCCAATATGAAATCCGGACATGTCAGTCTATATGTTATGACGAGCGTCGTTATGGTTGTGTGCATGCACGATTGTGTTGCGTGTCTGTGTGTGTGTGTCTACTTTTTTCTTTAATTGTATTTGTGTCAGAAAGAACTTCTTAGATGAAGTGCTGAGGCACACCTCGAAATTTGTCACGAGAGAAGACGAGAGAATGCGTAAAAATTTTACCTTTGAAAAAAAACTGTTGAAGAAAATACATTTTGCAATAATCATAGACTGAAAGACATAGTGCCTTTTACAAGAAAAAAAAAGAAATTATATCGTTAGAAGAATACAGGTCTATTAAATTGCTCAATAGGATTGTTACATGACCAATGTCTCCTAGCAGCATGCTGGGGTGATCAATTAAAAAATTTGGAAAAGGGGTGATCAATGAATAAGTTACTTCTCTCGCCTTTTTTGCATCCCTAAACAGTCCAAATCTTAAAAAAACAAAAAAAAAAACAAACAAAGAACAAGCATGAACGCCACTGGAATTAAAATAAGAAATAATTTTAGCATAAATTTTCATTGTATACTGACATCACCATAACATTTATTTTTAAGGAAATCTTCAAGAAATTCATTTTTTTTTTCTAGACATGATTAAAAAATGTTCAAATTATTAGCCCTATAGCTCTTTTGGCAACGCATACATAGCCATCCAGACATGCAGAATCACTTAAAAACCGAAGAAATCCATGTTGACCAAGTGGACAGTTTTCATTCATCACGTAATATACACCTGAAGATGTCTGTAGAATAGATCAACCAAAACTTTGTGGCAACGGCACAAGCAACACAAATAAGGTCTTCTTTAGAAAATTGCTGGCTGAGTGCAGAAGCAGAAAACAATATCAAGATTTAACGGCAGGAAAAAGAAATAATTTCACAGCGGAAATAATTCCACGGCGTAAATAATTACTCGTGAGTCCATTCAAGTAGGCTTCTGAATTAAGATGCAACACCATATTAAATGACCATAACCCCTCAGCTGAGTGGGCAACAGATTCTTCTTTCTTTTAACATGGGTGTATATCTCCAGACACTCCCGGTAACATTGATGGAGTATATCACTAGACACCATCCAAAAATGTTTTGTTTTTGTTTCTTCCTTTTTTTTCTTTTTTTTTTCTTTTTTTACTAAAAAGGTTTTTTTACTAGTAGTTTCTATGGTCATTTTGGACCAATATCCAAATCTTGTGAAGGTGATTATTTGGATAGAGAAAATCTATTTTGTTAGATGATTTTCAGGTAAGTTCTGATACATACACTGGCTACGGCGATTCATCTATTTGAGGTGCAAATATTGATTTTCAAAACTAAAACCTTGAAAGAAGAAATCAAGCAAAAAATCACTCGCTTAAGAACAAGAAAATCCCATTAGTTTTTAAAAATAAGGGTCTGCAATCAATGCATCATCACGGTAGTCACCTATGGAGCCGGAAAATGGAACCTAACCAAAAGATCAACCCTCAAACTGAGAACCATGTGACGTGCTCAAGAAAAACCATGCTCAACATTACATAGATCATAAAACAAAACAGTAAATCAGAAGGACTCTCAACACAGCATTTTGGTCTTGTGACGGTTCCTATTGAGTCAGGGATATCATCAAGAAAAAATAAAGAAAAAATGAATCCATCAAAAAGCTCAAATGGCAACAGACTGGTCATGTTACAAAAATGTCAGACAACCGATAGACACTATGACTCATAACGTGAATACCCAGGGATTATATGCGAAACTGTGACCGGTAGAATATGAGATGGTGTGACAGACTGGTTCAGAAGGCATTGGTTCCGTAACGCTCATGATTGAGAAGTATGGCGAATTCTGGTAAAGGTTTGGTGACAGCCGCTTAAATGCTAGTGCTGCTGCTGCTGCTGATGATGATGATGATGATGATGGAAGAGTGTGAGAAGAAACAGAAAATAATATCTTTTGCATACCTAGCAAAAATAGTACAATGATTCATTGAGATTGTTTCTTTATTTAAATCTCAAATCTATATGGTATTGAAACTTCAATATATATATATATATATATATATATATATATATATATATATATATATATATATATATATATATATATATATATAAATATAAATATAAATATAATTTAATAGACAACATGGAAACTCAGAAGTTTGGAAACTGGATTGAATTTATTTCCGTTACTTGTTTCGAGAGACTGTTTGCTGTCGTTGTCAATCGTCAAATGATAGAATTTTGCGAATGACAAGATTTGGAAAGGGGGTGGGGAGATGACGCAAGGTTATTTTTTTTCTAAATTTATTATGTTCTCCGAAAAAGTTGATGTCTTCGTGTCAGAGTAGAAATCATTTGTGTGCAAATGTAGTTCAGTCTAGTGACTTTTTACGTTGTGTATATTGTGTGCGTGTGAGTGCGTGTGCATTGTTGTAGGCGTGTTGTTGAGGGGAAGGGTATGCCTAGACTGTTATACTCTGTTTGAATATGTGCGAGGGTAATACCAAGATTTTAGAGTGTAGGTAGGGTAATTTCTATTTATTTAGATTTTATAAGATGTGTAGGTTTTATATTTGATTTTTGTACTAACCTATATAGGTATTTTGCTGTGTGAATACGTGTGGATTATCCAAGATTTTAGAAGAGTGTATGAGGTCTATTTTTTTTTATTCATTTAGATTTTTTAAAATGTGTTGGGATCATACTTGATTTTGGTACTGACCTGTTGGAGGCAAACGTGACTGTGTAAATATGAGCGTGAGTAATTAGAGATTTTTTGAGAGTGAAGGGTGTGTATTTTCGGTCCAACTCGTTGGAGAGAAGAATGTGTCTGTATTAGTATTTTGCTGCGTGAATGTGAGTTCTGGTAATCCAAGATTTTACAAAATTTAGTGTATTTATTTATTTATCTACTAAGATTTTTTAAGATGTGTTGGTTTTATATTTGGATTTTGTACTAACCTGTATTGATATTTTGCTGTGTGAATATGTGTGGGTTATCCAAGGTTATAAAAGAGTGTAGGCAGTGAATTTTGGGGCCAATCTGTTGGAGAGGAGAATGCTTTTCCGTATTCACCATTATATCGAATAAATCTCATCTTTTTCCTCACCATATATATATATATATATATATATATATATATATATATATATATATGTATGTATGTATATATATATATATATGTATATATATATATATATATATATATATGTATATATATATATATATATATATATATATATATATATATATAATGCTCTACCATAGAAATTTAGCACTCTGGTGGATGGGGAATTTATGCATAAATACATATATCACTTAAATTCATCCTAACTGACCGTACAGTTCCGTAGCTCAGAGGTAGGATATCGGCCTCCGGTTTCAATCCTGCCTCGTTGTACTGGATGGGAAAACTGGAAGTCTATAGCCACACTGAAGAGTTGTAATACAACGAAACAGCTGTCTGTGGATGACAAAATCATTATATATATATATATATATATATATATATATGTATATGTGTGTGTGTGTGTGTGTGTGTGTGTGTGTGCTCAGACTAACACAGGCTGTTGAACAATGTGTAAATGGGGAATGAGTGCAACTTCAGAGAGAGATTCGACATTTTGAAACACAATATACATCCGAAGAAGCCATAGTGTACTCAGCCGAAGCGATGTGATAAGACGGAAGTCAAATACAAGGAAATCAGTCTGAACTAAATATAAGAATATAGAAAATCTATAGATGCGGCTCAAAAGTTAATTAAAATGACAGTATTTGAAATCAAAGGGGGAAAGAATGTAATTCAATTGAGAAATGCTGATGGTTCTAAACAACATATTGATCGGACATCAAAGTTGTAATAGAATTAAAAGACTGGTTTTATGTTATAGTGCTTCATATCAGTCATTTTTTAAAAATTTGTTCAAGTTAAACGTAAGCAGTAAAGTTGGTTGAGTTAGCCATTTTATAGTTAGGGTTTCCTCCGCCCCAAATAAGCAAGGATAACCCAACTGAACTAATCCCTTGATGAAAGCCCCTCCTCCTCAAAAAATTGTCTGAAAAGCTGTGATAAAAAAATGGGAAGAGCATACTATGCCTGATAACAAGTGGAATAAAACATATTGTAAAGTTAGAAGAAATAAAACATGATTTAAAATAAAAATGAAGAGAATCAAAATAATAAAGCTGAGAACATATTGAAAGTTTAAAACTGGAAAAATGAGTAATTCATCACTACAGATACATATCCGTACCACGAATTATTAACATTGTCCAAAATTATCAAAAAATGAAAGATTTTTTATCTTAAATATCAATCTAAGATTTAAGCATTGTTGGTCGAAAATAACCATATAAACAAAAAAAGCATGATTTCAAAACACAAAATAAAACACCATTTTTATATGACTCCATTATGGTGTACCTATCCAAATTTTCAAGGTTGTAGCTCCAAAACCGTGATCAAGAGCTCATGGGGACACAAACACCTAGACAATCGAAGAGAAAACAATCTGAAGACCATTTGGCTGGTTGGTCGAGTAGGTCTTTTGTGAGTCCTGAGTGATTCTAAATCTGGCAGGGGTTATGGCGCTGGGAGCAGAAGTTCTTTCCTCTTAATTTTTAGGTATAATGCGTAACCATCGAGCCAAACATGCAAGCTTCACAACGCATCAGTTATTTTTTAACGTAGAAATTAAGAGATTGGAAACAGAGTTGTGTACTTCAATTGGAAAACGGGAAGCAATCTTCATTGGAATTTATTTTTTGTAAGGCCTAGTCTGTTAGCTGAATCGAAGGAAGTGGTGAGCCGATCAACACTAAATCCATATCTGACAGGGGTTATTGCTCAAGAAGCAGAAATACTGCCCTCTCGATTCTTAAAGATAAGTCATAACCACTGAGCTGTAAGTGCAAGAGGTAGTTGTTACCTCCCTTGTTTCAAAATGGCCACGTTTCCAAAGGATTAAAGCTAGGGGTAGTATTTTGGGGGCTTGTGTTAAGGTTAGTATTTTTAGTGTTATGGTTAGGGTTTGGTTTGATATTTTTAGAGTTAGACTTGGGGTTAGTTCGCCACTGGTGTCTGTTATTCTACAGCTGGGAAAAATCTATTTTTGATTATTTTCAAACGGGAAAGATATCAGTTGCCACACAAAGTTTTTAGAAACCGTTAGTTCTTTTTTTAGCACACAAAGGTGAGAGATGGAAATGAAAGGTACGTTCTTCAAATGGAAAACGGGAGATAATCGTGCTGTTATACTTTCTTTCTACTGCTTTGCATCTTAGCTGAATTGAATGGGGTGCTCAGTCATTATAAACTTGGATATATCTGACAGGGGATATAGTTTCAAGAGCAGAAATAGGGTCCCCTTGATTTTTAAAGCTAACACGCGACCAGTGAACCGTAACGCATAAATGTAAGCAACAATCATGACCTTTTCTGTTTTAAAATAGCCTCGGTTCCAAAGGGTTGGGCTCAGTTTTTTTATGGTATTTTAGGGTTGAGGTTAGGGTTAGTTCGTTTTTCAAATAAGTTGCTGGAAAACAAATGCCATGTACAGCAAGCACGTTGAAGACAATGACAAAACAATCAAAATCAAAAACGTGAGACTGAAGGAAGTTGACCACCTCATCCACCAAAGACAACGAATCTCTTTGAAGTGATTAAAGAGACCCAACATGCACATTTTGGGGGAAAAAACGAAAGTTTTTTTTTTGGATGGTGCTTAGTTTGTTTATGTAAATTCTTGAGGTTTTATGGTATTTTACAGTTAGTGCTATGACTAGTGTTATGATTAGTATTTTAGTGCAACGGTTAGGGTTAGTTCGTCACCAGCATCTGTTATTTTGCACCAGTGGTATTTTAGAACAGGAAAGGTAACAATTGACGTGTGATGCTTTACAGAACGTCAGGCATTTTTAGCACACGAATACTACAGAGGGTGAATGAAAGGTACGTTCTTCAAGTGAGAAACCAGAGGTAATGGTCCAGGGATGCATTTTTTTCTACAGCCTTGTATCTTAGCTGAATAGACTGAGGTTGCAGGCCATTCAACGCATGAACATATCCGACACGAGATATAGTTTTAGGGGCAGGAACAAGGCCCTCTTGATTAGGAGAACTAAGACGTAACCACTGGGCCGTGAGTGCTAGCTTAACAAAGCGTCAGTTATTTTTGAGCGCAGAAAGACGAAAGAAGGGGAAAAAGAGGTGTACTTCAAATGAAAAACTCGTGGTGATAGTCCTGAGGTGCTTATTATCTACTGCCTTGTGTGTAAGCTGAATGAAAAGAGGTTGTGGGCAGGATTGCGTTTCACTAGATAAAATGAAGTACGTTATATCATCGATTCTCGCAGGCGATCGTGCGTGTACAATGGCTCCAAAAGGAAGAAAGAGGAAGCAAGGGCTGAGTTTTGTTTAAGGGGTGTCTTCAAAATACGAGAGACTGCTTAATAAGAAGAGATGGCGACCCCCTGAGTCAAGGGCATTGTCGAAGCAACTGGTAAAGGGGAATGTTCAAGAGAATTGAGAGGTAAAAGAAAGAGTTGGGGGACGATTGTAGAATTTAAGGGAATACTCGTGAAAAAAGGCTATTCAACAGATAACCCGAAGCAAATGACCGACTCTAAACGAACACTAAATTATTTAATCTAAATTCTGTCTTCTCATCTCAGGCGCAATACTGAACTTGGATCAGCCAAGTGTACAGGGGAAAGGCTTGGGTCCTGCCTCTTTTCCACTTCATATCAAAAGTGTCCGTTCAGTCAGAATCCCAAGATATATCTAAATATTCGTACCTCGCATGAATGGATCTTCGTAGCTCGCCCGTGAGCCAGAACTTATTATTTAAAATCATTTGAAGCATTATCTGAAACTATCTTTGGAATATTGGCACAAGATCTAGGAATGGTTAGCTAAAAATGACTATCATGATCGTCAATAGCAGCCGTATAGCGTCTGTTGTGAGACATAGACCCTCCTCAAGATTCGCATGACCCCTTTATCGTGGGCGTCACGGAGCCAGTACTTTCAGAAATTCTTTAGTTCGTCACAGTAACTTATTCTTAGTCAGCCACAGGTTTATATATTATCTCTGGAGATCGACGTTCGTTGTAATGTCCAACAGTTGCCTGACATTCTTGCTACATGACCAGCCCATTGCCATTTGAGTTTTCTGGTGGATTCCTATGATATCTCTGACTCCTGTCCTTTTATCTAATATATTGTGCTGTCTTGCGATCTCTCCATGCGATGTTTAGTATAATTCTCTCATGTGTACGTTGCATGTTTTTAAGTTTGAGGTTCAATATCTTTTTTATCTTTGAAAGTTGACCTTGCTCTAACAAAAGCTTGTCAACCTAAACCTTCATGACCTCAAAATGATGCTTGACGAATTACAGAAGGCAAGAAAGTTGTTTTTTAAATGAGTTGCAGCAAAAAAAAATGTCACGTACAACAAGAGCAGGAACAGGGTCCCCTTGATTTTTAAAGCTAACACGCGACCAGTGAACCGCTGTTCCAAAGGGTTAGGCTTAGGTTTTTTAATGGTATTTTAGGGTTAGTGCTATGGTTAATATTTTAGTGTTAAGGTTAGGGTTAGTTCGTTTTTTAAATGAGTTGCAGGGAAACAAATACCATGTACAGCAAGCACGTTGAGGACAATGACAAAACGATCAAAATCAAAAACGTGAAACAGAAGGAAGTTGACCATCTCATCCACCAAGGACAACGAATCTCCTTGAAGTGAATAAAGAGACCCAAAATGCACTTTTTGGGGAAAAAAAAACAAAAAATTTCTTTTTTAGATGGTGCCAAGATTATTTATGTAAATTCTTGAGTTTATAATTCCAGAAAGGTGACCAGGAGCTTCTTGGCACAACCCATACACAAACATACAGACGGGCAAGTGGAGAAAAATCTGTGGCTCGTATGACTGGTTGGTCAGACAAGGGATTTTGGTGATTCGACAAGAGACATACTAACAGCACTTGGCTTTCCGCTACCGGTTCTACCAGTAGAACATAATTTTATTGCAATATATGGTGGTAAATTTTATTTTGTATATTCAGATTTATTTATAAAGTTATGATCTTTCTTGTATCATATTAGTTTGTAGTAGTAAAGTTTTGTTAATATTTTTGGTGCAATTATGTGATCATTTCTCATATAACTCCTTAATTAGAGGTATTTTTCTCACGTGTCTGTGAGATTAATGTCCTACACTTACATTTTTAAATATAGACATAAGTATTTGGGTTCTGATATTCATGCTATTCATAAAGACATGTAAGTACAGGATGGTTGGGGAAAGCTTTGTGGATCCTGAGGTGTCCGTGGTCCCTAGGTTGGAAACTGCTGTACTAAATTTTGGGGCGCCTTTTTTCCAACAGATTCTTCATGAAATCACGTTCGAGGCTGAGAATTCAAATCATACAAAATGTGAGTTATAAATGTCGGTTTAGTATAACGTGGCGGTACAGATAAACAAAGAAGGTGAAGATTGTTTTTGTTGTTGTTATGGTGGGGAAAGAAAGTCTATTCCAGCCTTCAAATTGGACCAGGGTTAGACAGAAAGTAAAGTTAGAAGAATGTACGTTGGTACGGGATACATGCGAATGATAAGACAGCGAAAGAGGTCTGGTTAGTTACTCAATAGAAACTGTCATGTGACCATGTCTTTTGGCAGCATGTAGTGTTAGGGTTGATCAATAGAAAAATGCGAAAGAGGGCTGATCAATGAATATGTTACTTCTCTCACCTTACCCCCTCTCGACACAAACTAATGGATCATTTAGCATAAACTTACATAGCAAATTGAAGCTATCTCCACCAGAAAACCTAATCGGGGGTATATAAAAAAGAGGAAGAAATGTTTCATGCATACATAAATAGCCATCCACCCACACAGCCAGCCAGATTACCTTGTAAACTGAAGATACCTATGTTGATAGTTTTGGTGACAGTTTTAGTTGACAGTTTCTAATAGTCAATGAGCCAGCTCTTCAAATTTCCAATATCAGTATCAAATTGGGGGCAAAGGCTGCCAATGATTTTTCGAATGTAGTGGAACCATAGACATGGAAAATAAACGAAAGCCTTTGTATAGTCACAGTTTTTTTGTGTATTTCAAGTCAGATGGCGAGCTTAGAGACTGTGGGAAATAACAATAACAGAACAAACAGAAGATTGTGAGACAAAATGGAGGAAAAAAATAGAAACAGTCACATGATCAACGTCTTTTTGGCAGCAAGCCGTGTCGGCTGTGATCAATTAAAAAAAATGGAAAAAGAAGTGATCAATGAATAAGTTACTTCACTCGCCTATTGTTGAGTAGTGATCATAAAAAAAGTGAGTGCTGCTGGATACAAACTAAGGGATCAATTTGGCTTGAACTTACACTGCAAATTGAACCCTCACTAAAAACCTACATATAGGATGGGGGATTTCAAAAGACAAAAAAATTCCTCAGTCGTAATCAAGTGTAAATGTTGACAAATTTTGCCTTTTTTGGTGCGGACTACGAAAGATACATACATAGCTAGCCAGCCAGACCAACTAGAAAACTGAAGAAACCTATTTTGACAGTTTTAGTGACAGTTTTGGTTGACGGCATTTCAAAAGTAAAATGAAAAGGATGACTGGAAAATTCTCTCGACAAAAACGAAGAACTAAAAAACTACTTATATGTGGCGAACAAAAATCGACAGAGTAAAATAATCAATATAAAAAAAAAAGGAATGTTTTTCCATCAAGCGAAACGGGTTGCTGTTGTTATGTTGTATATAATGGACGACATTTGTTCTTTGTCCATCATGTTAGGTGTCAAAGTTGCCATTTTAGCCATTTTATGGCTTAATTTCGCGAATCTAGCTTTCTTGGAAAATGCATTCGGCGATGAACATTTTGGTTTGGTAGTATCTAGATTTTGTCCATTTTTGACTTTGTTACGGTAGTATTTTTGATGAATTATGTTTGGTGTGTACTTATATTTACCTTCATCTTAATTTTTCAGTTGCTTTTTATAATTGCAAATTTAAATCTCAGGCTTTCACAGTGAAGTTACGATACAAAAATCAATGTATTTGGTCTCAAAAAAACCCAAAATAAACGAGTTTTCAATACTTTCAATAGTAATGATGATAATAACATAACAACAACAACAACAATGATAATAATAATAGTAATAATAATGATAATAATAATAATAATGATAATAATAATGATAATAATAATAATAATAATAATAATAATAATAATAATAATAATAATAATAATAATAATAATAATAATAATAATAATAATAATTGCTTTTATGAACCATTTCAGCATTTGGCCATTTTATGAGAATTTCTCGCTAAAATCCCCGACTATGTGGCAACTGCGTTATAAGCAACAACCATTCGAGATGAATTTTATTTCTGCTCCATCACTTTCAGCAATATTGAGCCAACGGGAAAACTGCATATCGAGCCAGCAACCAAAGGTGTAGCCATAGGGAGGAAGGGTGCTATTTGTAACCCCAACCGTCCAACAGTTTAGGAGCCTCCAAAACCATTAAGGATAGTAGTTCACCTATAGTGTATCTACTGGTATTATATAATAACAAGAAATATTTCAAAAATGTCGAACAAAACTGTCAACGTACGTTTTTTTCAGTTTTCATGTTGGTCTGGCTGGCTGGCAGACTGGCTAGCTATATATGAATGCATGTTCGTATCATGTGAGCAGGTCGCACTAATAGAGCTAAAGGGCTAAAAATTTATACACTTATTCTTTGCTATGTCTGGACATTGTTACATTTGTCCAGCCCCATCCCATAATCCTTTTTTTTAGAGCAAGCTTCAGTTTGCAATGTAAGTTTATGATAAATTGATAGTTTAAACTTTTTTTTATCGATCTCTGCTCAACGAAAGGCGAGAGAAATCACAACGACTTTTCCAATTTTCCTAATTGATTACCCCCAAAACGGCATGCTGTCAAAAAACATTGATTGCCTGACATTTTCTATTGAGTGATTAACCAGACTAGGTTTGTATATACGTGACATCCATGAATAACGACCCATCTTTTGGAATGTTTCCGCCAATTAAGTAGAACATGACTATATAATTAAAATTTCCCTTTTTTATCAAATTTCAATAAATGTTCAAGCACCCTCCTGAAAGTCAAGCCCCGTTGGGTCCTCGAATCTCTACCTACGCTCCTGCCAACGACAGAATGACGATTCAATAGCGCCAAGTTACTCATTCATTTCTTGTCTCTTGAAGCCGGGGTGGAGGCTCGGTGGTAAGAGAAAGGGGGCGTTTCGGTTGCGTCACTGAGCGTAGTGTAGAGATCGGTCCTCTTATGAGAGGATTAACGGGATTGCCGCATGAGTCTCTGTACATATTCCCTGCTGCTCCTACTCGTTTGGTAGATCCAACTAAGTACCGACTAAGATCAATTCTTCTTAATTTTGGTGATTATACGAGAACCTATATATTCAGCGTGATTTGATTGCAACATGTCAAATGGTGATCAGGTTTGACTATTTTTCTTCTAAAAATCATATTTTTATAAGATAATGACCTATTGAATATATCACGTATTGCTTACTTGTAAGAGAAGCTGACTGCAGATCGTAATATTCTACTTTACCCTCTCGAATGCTGAAAAGTGTTTTAGGGATTTTAGAAAGTTTTTATCAGAATTGTCCTATATGAGGCTCCATTTACCTTCATGGGATGAAACAAGCCTCGCTGCTACAAGCTCAAAAAGTTCGTTGTAGTAAAATTATTGTAAGTTCTTTCAATCGCTTAATATGGAACTTTTGATTCATGTTTTTCCTCTTAAATATAGAGTTGATTAAATCATTCAAATGATACAATTATCCATATGAATACTAATGTGGAAATCTGAACATTATGCAAGCTAAAGTTTCGTTCGTAAAGATTAGTATCTGTTAAGTAGTACATTTCTGTGGGAAAATATATTTTTGCAACGCATTTTGATATGTTTTAAATGAATACAACCTTTGATTCTTTGGGAATGTTTCATTTTTGAAAATTATCTTTGGCAGGCTGAGATGGGTGCACCATTTTTTGATGTGTGCTCAAGGCATCAAACGGTTTTAACCTGATCCTGAACACAGATGTTAATAGCTCATAAGGGCCATTTATCAGGAGAGAACAAGCGATGAATTCAAGGTCTCAGAAGCATAACCCCCGAAGTAGGGACTAGCAGAGTTCAACAGGTTCATTAAGGGGTAAGCGGTCCAGTGCAAGGGTCAGAGAAAGACTAATAGGCAGAAATACTGGATGTGACGTGCATTAGTCGAATGTTGACTCGAAGGAAGATTGGACATCCCAAGAGAAAAGAGACGCACGAAATGTTGTGTTAAAACAAAATAACAGGCCTCGTTTGTCACTCAATAGAAATCATCACATAACCAACGGCTTTAGGCATCGTGCGGTGCTGGGGGTGATCAATGGAAAACATTGGAAAAAAAAGGTCTGATCAATGATTAAATTACCTATCTCGCTTTTTGATAGCTGGTGATCGATGAAAATTCCAAATATAAAAAAAAATAGCAAGCGTACACACTGCTGGATACAAACAAAGCATTGAATTACATTGTAAATTCGCTTAAAAACGGGAAAAAAACCTTTACTGACGAAGTTGACATTTTTTTTAAAAAATCACTCGAGGAAAAGACCGCACAGAATCAGTATATAATGTATATGACGTACACTACATACACTACAGTGTGTAACGTTATGACGTACACGACATGTTACGTACACGGCAGAAAAAAATTCCCATACATACTAAACAGAAGATAGATTTAAAAAAAAAACTATTTGTGATTAAAACGAGGAGAAAGATGTAAATCAGACATAACCGGTCCGGTTAGTCTCTCAATAAAACTGTCACGCGACCAACATCTTTTGACATCATATTGGGAGTGACGAATTAAAAAATTAGAAAAGGGTGTACTCAATGGATAAGTTATTCCTCTCGCCTTTTGTTGGGTAGGGGTCAATAAAACTGGCACAAATTGGGGGATCAATCTAGCATGATTTTTTTTACCGCAAATTTAACCTCTGCTAAGAACGTATTGAGATAGGGGATTCTCAAATTCAAACCAAAAAATCCAACTCCATTGATGAAAACACATATACGTGATACATACGAATATACATAGCCAGCCAGGCAGCCAGACCAACCTAGAAATTTGAAGAAACTTGCGCTGACATATTGGTGACATTCTAGTTGATGATTTTTTACTTGTTGATGAGGAAGAAAAATTGATAGATGTGAATTGAATAATGCAAAGACTTTTTCTCTTAGTTTTTTTTTTCTTATCGTTTAACGTTGTGGACTTTGCTATAAGAAGACAATTGTAGTTCGTTTTTTTATTTTCCTGGATATTTTTTCAGTTTTGCCGCTATCTGTGCACGCTCCCAAAGTGTAAATCACTTTCATTTTTCTCGGGGACAAAGTGTGCCTTTCCTTTCGATGTGCTCTGTTCCGGAATTTGTGAAATATGGAGTTTTAATGAGATTTTTGTGACGTCCCCAACAAATTTAGGCGTGACTGATGATCGTTCTGGGCACAATTTCATGCTTGTATGAGTTGGGCGAGTGAATTACATTACCTGGAGAAATCTGATTTGATTTTCTTGTTTTGAATGGAGATGGTCTGCGGCAGGATTTTCCAAAATGTCACACTCACGAAACCCTTGAGATTGAGAGGATTATTTTAGATCCTGGAAGATATATATATATATATATATTAAGAAATGGATATGTATATATATTAAGAAATGGATATGTGATCCAACAGAATGATTATAGATTGCATAATATTATACATAAACCCTCATTTGAAATGCTCTTACACGGTGAAATGTATCATTTGGCCCAAACAATGTACATAGTATAAACAATTGAAGAAAATAAAGCTGCTGCAGAAATCTAACCTGCACCTGATAGGGTAGCAACTCAAAATTGACGTTGCTCTTACCATTTCTTAATAACATGATTGTCGCGTTGAGAGAAACAAATAGAACGGATACAGACAGTGAATCAACAAGATGAGAGTTGAAACAGTTATTTTGACCCATGCATGCCGAAAGCTGTTTAGCTCGAAGTTAAGAGCAACGCTGCGTCGAAGCAGCTACCTTATCAGTCACAGGTTCGATTCCTGCTGCAGCCCTTTTACGTTGAATATTTATTCTATTTGCGCTATCAAGGCCGTGTATCAATAATATATATATATATATATATATATATATATATATATATATATATATATATATAAACACAAAAGCTATATGTTAAAATCATTGCTGAAAGGGTGGTGATGTTTGATCAACACTGCCTATTCTTTTGTTGTTAAAATCATTCAAACAGTCACGTGATAAATAACCAATGATCTCCACAAAAGAGGAAATTTAGAACAAGGGAAAACACTCTAGAAAATTACATAAATTGCACTGACAAAAATTGGGGAATAAGTGACTGAAGTTTTTTCAGTGTTTAAAGCTGTAAAGCTTTCTAGAATATATATATATATATATATATATATATATATATATATATATATATATATATATATATATATATATGGAGAGTGTATCCATTTAGTTTTAGTGAAACTGATACAAATGCTTAGATATGAACGGTCTGATTTAGAAAGACAGGAAGGAAGAAAGAAAGGAAAGCTGTCAAATCTTGAAGATATTAAAAGCAAAACTTTCTTGATACCTTCGCAAATTTCATAAAGTCGACTTTGGTTGATGAAATTATTTGAGCGATAAGATAGACTAAAATGAAGGAACAGCTCTGGTTCGTAACTCAATAGAAACTGTCACATGAGCAATGTATGTTGGCAGTATGCCATGTTGGTAGTGATCAATTAAAACATTGGCAAAAAAAGTGCCTAATGAACAAACTATTTTCCCTGGCCCTCTCTTGGGCGGTGATCACTAGAAAAAAACAGAATTTTCAAAAAAAGAAAAAACAAAACAAACGTCGATGCTGCTGGATACACGCTGCGGGATCAATTTGGCATAAATTTACATTGTAAATTTATCCTGTATTAGGCACCTATTAAGGAGGATAGATTTAAAAACAAAGATCCCTGTACATGATAAAGTGTAAGTTGACTATTTCAGCCCTGTAGCTCTATTGGTACAACATGTATACGTGATACATAAATAGTCAGTGAGCCATCCAGACTAACTTGAAAAGAGAAGAAACTTATTTTGATAGTTTGGGTCGTCCTGGCTGCGAATGACAAGAAAGAAGTGAATGAATTGTCAGTGTTAGACATTCTTCTCTTGAAACCTTTTATGGATTACCTTTTCTTCCATTGGACACATCTATCGCAGCGATAGCTGTCACTGATTGACTGGCGGACAATCTGACAAATCGATATAGCAAACACCTCAAACCATCTTTGCAAAGCACTCACTTCCACTCGGATGGAATAAATGCTCGTATTGGATGCCGCTTAAAAATTGAAGTTGAAGAAAAGAATGACGTAACAGTAATTTCAATGAAAGGTTAGCGCACAATTTTCATTGTTTATTTTCTTAACACCCCAATAAACCGCTTTTCCTTCAAAAATAGGAAACATCTTTGATAAATCAAGTAATTTTTCAATAGTATGAATGCTTGAGAATAAACTCTCATTCAATTTGTTAGTAATATATATTTTCTTAATTCTAGATGTATATCTGGAGAATTCAGATGTATCAAGATGTTTTAAGATGCTTTTTGATCCGATTTTAGACGTAAACCTGAAAATAAAGTTGGCCACACTGCATTTGCTAGATTTTCTCTCAAAGAAAAGAACAAGCGCGTCTATGGTTTGACTTTCAACTTTGTTTTGTATGTTTTGCTGTCAGTCATATAATCCAACCGATAGCCGGGCAGGCTCAAAGCAAGGTTACGAACGATACACCGTGAAAAGCCGGACTTTTCAGAAATGTCTGCTTGGACACTTAATCAAATGTGGGTAATAAAATGTTTTACAGTGTTTGTGGGTGGGGTAAAGTTAACGACACTCAACAGCACATGTGCGACCTCCTATTGTCTCGGGGGTTAAATAATGACAGGTAGACAGCAAAATGATGGCGATAAGTCGATTGGGTGTCCGACTAAGAATTATTGACAATTTCCAGCCGTCGATGGTCTATATTACTTTTCAAAACGAAGTAATTGAGAATGGACAATGTTGTATTGTACATACACTGTTATGTTATGTCAAGAATATACTTTAACTATTTAACTTTTTCCCGTTGTTGAAGCTCTATAGCCAACTCGATGAAATTTACTTTCAATCGTGCTTAATTAGAACTCAGTTCTATCTGTGATTCAGGGCTTTTATCTTGTAATGTTTTACCTCCAATTGATTGTATTAAGGGTTTTTATCTTGCAAAGGACTGGCTCCAAGAGCCCTTTAGTGCCTGTTGTTGGGCATAGACATTCCTTAAGATTCGCCACACTTCTCTATCAAGTGCCTCAAGGAACCAATACTTTCTGAACTTGTCCAGTTCTTCACGCTATCCTCTGTTCTGTCGGTTACAATTCTGCATACAATCGCTGGGAATTATTTCTCTTAATAAGGATGTACTGGTTTTATCTCCTTTGTGTCTAAAACAACCGAATCAATATTATTTTGAACCATCCACGTTATTTGAAAAATGCTGTTGAGATTTGAATGGGCAACATTTTGTGAAAATTTTCGTGCGATGTGTATAGTGTAAAAGAGAGCTAGTTTTCTGTTGCTTCTTTCATGGGAAACACGTTTGAATTAATCCAAATGTATTTCTTGGGAGTTTTGAATTTTGAAGGAAAGACGTTAACAAACTAACGAATCAATGTTCTAATTCATAACTACACCTGCAATTTGACTGGTATTTAAAAAAATATTCAAGGTGCTGATCACGTTACAATAGCTAATACTGTACCATATTTCCAGCCAGTGCTTATTCAATATGTTTGTCTACGATGAGAATTAAGGTAGAATCAATAATATTCTAATTAATCTTCAAAACATTTAAATTATCAGAAATCTATCCCTAGGTTTACGTTGGAGGGACAGCCAGACTCTGCGAAGAAGGGTATATGATTATCGGAGAGCCATAGCATTTGATGATATTTCAAATGCTTTAGTTGGGCAGAGAAATAAATATGACCATAACTTCAATCTGCAGAGAGCCTGGTTAATAAAAAACATATGCGATATCATCAAACAAAGATGAATCTCATATACAGATATAAACCAATATCTTTTGCGACCCCCCCAAAAAAAATATGATGTGGAATTAACACCAAATCGAAATGTTTTTTAAAAGATTTGACGTACAAACAACGTGCTGAATTGAATGACACAAGCTACACCCTTTAAAAAGAAAAAAAACACATGTACAGACACAATAACGCCCATCCACTTGACACATAGATTTTATAGATTCATCCCAACGCACATATTAGCTTTGTCTATTTAGGAACCAGACATAGCCATGATCAAACTTATTCTGTATCACAGGCTCTTTGTTTTCCAGCACCAAAGTGTCAAAGACAGCCAAAAGCCCAAAGTCTTTAACCTATATCCGATTTTCCCTGAACGGTTTCACTTTCCACCAATCCAAAGCACCGACATAATTTTTTCAGTTCTCATCTATTCATTTTATCTTGCTCTCAATACGTAACGAGTTGCAACAGTCTGCTATTTCTACAATTTCATTTATGCTACACTTCATATGATGCCTGTGATGAAGCGAAACACACAAAGTTATACTTTGATGATAAATTTTTAAGATGTAACACACGTCTTTTCAATTTTTGATTGAATCTCTGTGATTCACCACCACCGATATATATATATATATATATATATATATATATATATATATATATATATATATACATATATATATATATATATATATATACATATATATATATATATATATATATATATATATACATATACATATATATATATATATATATACATATACATATATATATATATATATATATATATATATATATATATATATATATATATATGTATATATTGCCATTTTTTTCCCGTTTACGTTGTCTGAGCCAAGTGATACATTAACCATGTAATGAAGGGAGATCATTTCAAATAAGAGTTTCTGCATAATATAACGTAATTCAAAATAACATACAAACACACACACACACACACACATATATATATATATATATATATATATATATATATATATATATATATATATATATATATATATATATATATATATATCAAGTTACATTGAACACGACCAGTATGGGGTGAGGTTTTTACTTTTTCAGCAATTTACTTGTTTTATCATCAGGGTGAAACCATTGTAGGAATTGATCAAACGATTGAACGCTTTTGACTGATTCGCCAGTTTTTATCAAGCTCATGAAGCCACAATAGTGAAAATGGGAATGGTAAAGGCTTTTATTATTTGCAGATTTTCTATAATATGAGCTACATATGTGATATATATATATATATATATATATATATATATATATATATATATATATATATATATATACACACACACACACATATATATATATATATATATATATATATATATATATATATATATATGTTCATGTGGATGGAGAAAGAGGTAGATTAATAGCTGACAGCAGGTTAATATAATTTCATATGGTATTCTTATCTCTTGTTGTTCGTGTAATTCAGCGCTTTTTCCTCTCAGTTATTTCCCAAGAACTGGAGTCCATGGAATCCTAATTGGAAAAAAAGAATTAAACCAGTCATCGAAATTAAACCAACCTACTTTCCGCTTGATGAAATGAACAGCTTATTTATCGATTAACCGACCTATCGGTCCGTATCTCAGAAACAGGAATTAACTACATCACAATCTTGATTGGTTTTCACATGGGATGAAAAAAAAAATGATTGATCCCTGATAACTGATTAAGCAACTTGACTATTTGGCACGTTTTGTTTTGTGCAGCTATGATCTTCATACGAAATATCAAGATTATGTGGTCAGCCATCTATGGCACTTAATGTTTATCGGTGAAATGTCGAATTAACTGAAAACAAACTATAAAATATTAATTTTAATCATTTACACCTTTTTCTGTTTTCTGAAAAATAAGTTTTCTATAACAAGTAAAGGTATAATGTGCACATACGCACGAATAAGTGTGTATAAATATTTGACGAGGGGCATTAATATTCGAAGAGGTTTTTTGGATAGTTGAAGTTCTTGTTATTAACACAACGGTTCAGCCGATCAATTCTATAGCCTTCTACAGGTGTACTATCCGAATGTCACAGTGTTTATGGCGGTGGTAAACAGATTTTTTTCTCTAATGGTACTAAACGCTTATAAAGTAACGTTGGGTTGATATTTTTTCTCTTCCCTTGTTAGGCGTAGACCTTCAAACCTTGTCCCTGTTGAGTAGCCGAATCAACATTGGGTTGAACTCTGCACTTTTCTCACTTATACACTCAGTCGATATGTTGATGTGTGCTGCCTCCCTGATTTCTCTCAGTTTCCAACAGTGTTCCCTGTCTATAATCCGAAATTCTTCCCATCGAGGATAATGTTCGCCTTTCTGTCTCCAGATGTGATCAGCCCTCCCAGCTCGATTTGGCGTCTGCTACTCAACAGGGGCAAGTTATGGAAATCCAGGCCTAACAAAGAAAGAGAAAGATATCAGCCAGATCCATCATTTCAAGCTTTGTTACCTTTGGAGAAGATTCCGTTTACTACTATCACATTCGGATAGAACATCCTGAAGAAGGCCGTAGAACGGCTCCGTCAAAACTTGGTGTGAACGACACAAATAACAAAAAGAAGTACAATGGTTCCAAAAATTCTCAGGAAATATTATACGTTTCGAAATTTTGATCATATTCACTTTTTCTGCTTTCTGAAAAAAAAATTCTTTTTTCAATGAAGATGTGAAGGTATATGAACACACCTGTGTGTATAAGTATGCATATTTTGAATACGTATGCTATATAAAGATACGTATGAAATGACATCAATCACATCAGAAAATTCATTTTCATTATTAGTTTGTGTTATTGATATCACAATTCTAAAGATCTTACCATATTGTTCATCGATCAATGAGACAGAATAACACTATGGTAGAAGTATAAGGTCTTCTAAAAGAGTTCATTCAGTTTCTGTGGCATCAACTACCGCCAATAGACATAACTAGCGGAAGAGGGAAACAGGAGGCATTCAGTCTTCTAAGTTGTCTCCCTTCAATTCAGAAAAAAAAAACTGGTGAGCCGATGCTGGGTGAAAATTACAGCTGTTGAACCCAAATTTCAACGATAGATAAATAAATAAAAAGAGAGTTTCACCATCATACTGTGCAAACTCTCCCCTGCAGCCTCTTTGACCTCGTCACGTGAAACACAAAATCCTCATCCCCCAAAATAATAATTATTCATTAAGCTTTACTGAGTTCTCAAGGTGACAATTCTGCAGCTCCTACTCAGGAGTCAATTTAGTATAATGTACATTGCAATTTGAACCCCCCTGTGTTAAACTTTTTTTTAAGGCTGAGTGTGTAAAAAGCTTTTCCTAGGCATTATAAGAAGTTAATATTAAAATTTAGAAAAAAAGCAAAAAAAAAAACAAGCGTGAACATAGTCGGACACAAAGTAAGTAACCAATTTAGCATAAAATAACAGTATACATAAAACGTTCTGTCGGTACGCATAACACATACAGAGATAGATAGCCAGCCAGCCAGCCAGCCAGAAACACGTAAAAACTGAAATAAACTATGCTGTCCGAGTTGACAGTCCTGGTTGACAGTTTTGGTTGACAGTCCTGGTTGACAGTTTTAGTTGACAGTCCTAGTTGACAGTTCTGGTTGACGTTTTCAAATAACCAATACTGAATGGCAAGCAATCAACAATTCTGGGTATTTGACGAGGTTCAAACCCAGCGTCAAATTTGTGCAGACAGTCTTTTATTTGTGCACTATCTCCTCCAACCCGATCCCCAACCGCCCCCCCAAATAATAAATAAATAATCCAAAAATATGACCATTCAAAATGTCCGCAAGTCAATAAAGGACTATTAAAGCTGCTTACAGTCCAATTCCATTGACGTTGGTATCCATCTGGTATTCATCCGTCATTCTTTTTTTCTTTTACTCTTTGTGGGATGAAATAACGCGTGATCTAACCGCCGGGAGAATTACTATCGGCTTTCTCTCTGCTCTAAACCAGGGGTCGGCTAACTACGGCCCGCAGGCCAAATCCAGCTCACGGTCTCATTTCATCCTGACTGTCGATTTTGAATATGCTACATCGCATGTAAAAATTCTCTTTTCTATTTATCTATCTTTAAAGAGCGAACAATAAAATTCAGTATCGAAAGAATCCCATATCTTGTAATGGCTTCAAATAAATCAATATTTTAGAGCTAGAAGTATTTTAACACTACGATTCCATCGTCGACAATAATCATTGATAGAGACTGTTGCGAAAACTCATAATATAGGTTTTTTTCAGTTGTCAAGTCGGTCTGGCTGGCTGTGTATGAATATAAGCACGTATGTATCACGCGTACAGGCTGCATCAAGTGTGTTAAAGAGCAGAACATTTAAATATTTACTCGTTAATGCCGAACAACCACTGGACATCATGACTCATAGCGTAGATCCCTGGAGATCGTATCTGAAACCGCGCCCGGCAAAATACAAAATGGTCTGACGAACTGGTTCAGAATATGTTGGATCCAACGCCCTTGATAGAGAGATTCGGCGAATCTAGCGCAAGGTTTGTGTCCAACAACGGAGGCGATGATGATGATGATGATGATGATGTCTACAAAAGATTTTTTTTCTCATTTTTTAAATAGATTTTTATTGGTAAATTCAATTCACAATGTAATACTGATCACCGTTTCATGCCTGCTTAGTTTTTGAAAGTTCAGACCTTTCAGTGATCACTGATCCTGGAAAGGGTGAAAGAGGAAACTAATTAATTGATCTCCCCACTGCTTTTCCGTTTTTTCATTCATCACTCCCAACATGTCATGCTATCTAAAGACGGTGGTCACTTGACAGTTTCTGTGGAGTGACTAACAAGACCTGTCTCATTTTTTTTATTCGTCTTGACACGCAAGACAAAAAAAACTTTTCTAATTCGACCGATCCTGACTCAAAACAGAAAGGACAAACCGAGTGGCAGAATGGATATCAGCACGAATATTGAACTCAGCGATCTGAGATCAAACTCCGACTGATACAGTTAGAAACTGTAAACAAAATCTGCCAACATTTAGTCATTCAGTTTTCAAGTTGCTGACGAAGTAAGTATATATGTATGTACCCACACAACCACACCAATGGAGCAAGAGGGCCAAAAATTGAAAAAAAAATCCTTATCATGTCTGGAAAAAAACTCTTTAAAAAAAAATTCAAATTCCCCCTCTAAAAGCTTTTGGGGTGTGGTTTGTCCTATAATCTCATCCTAGAGAAGTAAATTATTCGTTGATCACCCCTTTTTCCAATATATCTAATAGGTTACTCCACACACGTCATGCTGTAAAAAGATGTTGGTTGCCTTACAGTTTCTGTTGACTGACCAACCAGACCTGTTTGTGTTCAATTTGCACTGATGTCCTTGTGAAAGGCATGAATCCTGGGTGAAGTGGGTGACACCATATCTGGTGCTTGTCACCAGTAATTTCATTTCACGTATCGCAAACCGGGGCAAAGTGAGTATCAATCGAAGGTTTGGAGCCGAAGCAGAGATGTGTGAGGCCGTAGCCAGTGTAAGGGCACTATTGAAAAGAATGAAAGAAAACCAAGAAGAACCTCGATCCATGGCAGCATGTAATATTTGGCTTCGTCCGTCCGTTATCTATCATCTTTACACCATCAGGGACGTCATGTGACGTAATAGGCGTAATAGAAACAGAAATTCATGTAGAATGTATCTCATTTTCACCTATGAATATTATCTTCTTTTGAAGATTTTATATTGAGAAAATTAACAATTTTTTTTTCTTTATTAAACAAGTTCAGCAAGCTTGTTTTAATTATTAAAAAAGTTCATCCACGCTTGTTTTTCGAAAATTCAGACTTTTCTTGGTGATCACTTCCTCACAAAATACAAGAAAAGTAACTTGTTCATTAATAAGCCCCTCTTCCAATCTTTTAATGGATCTACCCATCATGATATTCTGGACCTTGATTACATGACGACGACGACGACTATTATTATTATTATTATTATTATTATTATTATTATTATTATTATTATTATGATGATGATGATGATGATGATGGTGATGATGATGAGGATGATGTCCACATCAGTTGCCTGGTGGTCATCACTGGAGACTGAGTGACAGAAAGTCTCCAGCTATCTCACAGCTCACAGGAGTGCTATGGTTTACGATTTCACACCAGTTGCCTGGTGGTTATCACTGGATTCTGAGTTACAGTTAGTCTCATCAGGTCTCCAGCCCTCCTCTCATATTGTCCTCACCTGTCACAGCAGAGCTTTGATTTGTGCCGTCTTCAAGTTGATGATTTTTTCTTGTCATTGCTACCAGCTGTAGTCATCGGTCTAATATTTCCAGTACTCTCCTTAGTATTCGTGCAGCCCCTAGTAGCGCTGTATTCTGTATAGTCTTGACTCTTCCTCTTGACCCCAGTCCCTCCAATCTCGTTTTCAGTGTCTTTGGTACGGTTTCGAGTGAACCCATTTTACTGGTACTGGCAAGACTATTATATCCCAAATATCTGTCAGTTCCCTTGCAAGGTCATGGTATTTTCAATCAGTTTTTCACAGTCTTTTGCATTTACCCCGTGATCTGCAGACACGGCCACATCTATAATTTGGCAGGTTCTCAATCCCTTGGACACGATTACCAAATCTGGTCTTCTCACTTGTATGGCGTGATCAGTTTGGACGTCCAAGTCCCAAGTAATTTATGGCTTCCATTTTCAAGGGATGTCTCCAGTTGGTGCTGATACCACTCGTCCGCATGGTTGAATCCCATTCATTTGCTCAGTTCCATGTGTACAACTGTTGCTACTCTGTTTTAGGGGTCAAAATAAGGGGAATTACATTGATTGTACAAAGTTGAGAGGGGAATTTTTTTTTAACTCCTTGGGGTCAAAATTGAGGCTGGATTTTAACCGCGATTCTGGGGGTTAAATTCAAAATGCATTTTCCCTTCATTTTAGGGTCGAAAATTGTTTCACTTTTAGTTGTCACAATGGAATGGGGGGAAGTTCTTTTTTACTTTTGGGCAACTAAGTTGAAAGGGGACATTTTATTTCGCTTTTAGGGATCAAAATCCAAGGGTTTTGTTTAAGATACACTTCAGTCTTGAAATTTGGAGGGATATTTTTTTATCACTTATAGGAGTCAAAATCGAAGAAAAATCTTTTTCACTTTTAGTCGTAAAAATCGAGGGGTAGTTTTTCTTCTTTTACTTATAGGGGTCAAGATCAAAAAGCATTTTTCCGAGGGAAGACTTTTGACCCAAGAGAGATATTTTTCTTCCTTTAGAGGTTGGAATTAAAGGAATTTATTACTTTTAGGCGGCAAAGTCGAGGGGGAGATTTTTTTTTTAATTTTTAGGGGAATTCCTAGGGAATTTTATTTTCAGTGTTAGGGGATAATTGATTTTACTAAAAATCAAGTATTTTGACAATCAAAAGGGAATGTTACTTCTTATTTTCAAGGTATGAAATCAAAAGGAAAATTGAAAATTGCAGGATGATTTTTTATTCTTATTTTTAAATCGAGAGTGAATTTCACTTACATTTTGTTGGCTCAAAATAAAATGTGAAGCCTTTTCCCTATTTAGCATTATCCACATTTGGTTTCAACATCTACTCCCAATACCCAGTTTGAATATTTGCCCAAATTTTGAACATTAATCCCTTTTTAACATTACGCCCTTTTCGACCATAGTCCGCCTTTTCTTAACATTTCACTCTTATTTACATCATACTTCCTTCTTCTTCTCCTTTTTTTACATCGGATCCCTATTTCTTTCACCATAGCCCAATATTTCTTTGCAGAATAGCCAAACTTTTTTTCTAGCATCAACACCCGTTTTAAAATTCCTCAATACCCCCTTTTTAAAAGAAAATGATAATCCCTTTTTTACATTAGCTCCACAATTTACATTAGCCGGACTCTTTTTTTCACATTGGCCAAACATCCTTCTTCACATTAGCGCCCCGCTCCATCAACATTAGCCCCCTATTTTCTAACAATGTGAAAAGTGGTATTAAATCAATTTTAAAAACGAATTATACTGAACACAATCACACTTCCATCCATCTATCTTTCTTTTTTGGACGGCAATTTACTCAGTCCGTTAGGGTTGGTGTTTCGTGTTATTATTATTATTTCTCCTCTTTTCCATCTTCTTCTCCTGCTTCCTCTCATCATTATTATAATTATTATTATTATTATTATTATTATTATTATTATTATTATTATTATTATTATTATTATTATTATTATTATTATTATTATTATTATTATTATTATTATTATCATTATTATTATTATTATTATTATTATTATTATTATTATTATTATCATTGACGCTTAATTATCTGTATTGTCCCTGAATGAACAAGTGAATTTTGAATTCTTCATTTCACTCGTATTTTTGTCGCCATTTCCATTCTCCGAGCTAGCGATAATTAAATGTCGCAAAATACAACATGGCCTTGCAATTACCGCGCAAAAAGGAATTATGGCGGGAAAAAAGGTCGTCATTGGAAGCCTTTTACGAAAAGGTTCAATTTAAACGCTTTTTCGTCTTTCTATTTCGTTTTTTTTTCTCGTTTTCAACAATTTTTATTATTTCTTCTTTTTTTCCCCCCTTTCCAATGAAATTGCTTAATGACCGTTTCTATCGTCACGCTCCTTCCAATATGGTAAAGACCAGAAAAATGATATTAAAATTCCATAGAATATTTGAAAAATCTAAAAAAAAATTTAAAAGAAAGAAAATAATCAGCTGTCTATCAGAGCGAGCTGTAATAATGGAGTTAAAAGAAGCCGAAAAGTATTTTTTAAACAATCCAACGTAAATTAGCGATTTCAAAAATGTTTCTGATTCGAATCAATGACAAATTAAGAGAATATTCAATTATTTTTCTGACAATATTTTTGGCTTTATTTTTCAATATCCAAAACCACCAATAGAAACCGTCACTAAAAACTGTCAAATTTTTTTTTTACTGTTTTCGAATTGCTCTGGCTGGTCGGCTGATCGTTTGGCTAAGTATGTATGTATCGTGCGTGTGGGCCGCCTCAATGGAGCTAAAGGGCTGAATTTTTCAACATATACTCATTATGATTGGGGAAAACTTTATTCTTGATGAAAATCACCCCTGAATAATTTTTTTTCTATCACGGTGGTTCAATTTGCAAATCTCAGTTTATGCTAAATTGATCCCCCAGTTTATGCCCGGCAGTTTTTACCTTTGTTTTAATTTTTTTGATGAAAAATCGGACTTTCTTAGTGATCACCAACCAACAAAAGACGAGAGGAGTAACTCATGCACTGATCACCACTTTTCTATATTTTTAATTGATCGACATGCTGCCTACATACGTTCGTCGTGTGATGGTATCTTTTCAGTGACTAACCAGTTTTCATTAATTTCTCTGTCAGTCAATAGCTTTGATATACTCTTAATCAGAGCTTCTCAAATTATGTGCTGCGATACAATAGCCCAAATGTGTTGACCCTTTAACGTATCCAGTAGAGGTATTATGTCTGTCTTGCTTCCGCCAAGGATTCGCTGATCTGGGGGGTTTACCGCTGGATTTTGCGAGGTCTGCATTTCTTTCAGCGACAGATGAAAGGGAAAAGGGGCGAATGCCGTAATATAATAAACTTTGAGAACCATTGTTCCAAAGGCATATAATCGATAATTAGCATACACGAGAGATAGGCAAGATCTGTTCAGAAATTATCTAGCCATTCAGCATCAACCAAAAAGAAAAAATAACTACCAAGGTGAATCACACCCTAGTCCTACGTCCCTCTGACTTTTCAAAACAGTTTGCTTTTGAGATGGCCATCAACTGCCCCCGTCCCAATCCATGGGCTGAAATCTCTTTGGGGAAAAGCCAGAAGTCGCAAGAGGTGAAAGACACAGGAAAAAATTAAGAAACACTGGAGTAGTCTATGATCTGCCCTCCAGTATAAATTTGTTATCTTGCGTTCTCACAAAATTGCATTCAGCTTTTGACCACGCCCGTATCAATGAATGATTGGGGCTCATCAAACCATCTTTTGAGTTGTACGGACATTATATAATGCATAATTAAAAACCACCAACCGAAATTGTCACAAAAACTGCTAACACAGGTTTCTGTAAGTTTTTAAGTAGGTGTAGCTGGCTGGCTGGCTGGTCAGATACGTATGTATTGCGTTCAGACCGCATCAATGAAGCTGTTGAGCTGAAGATTTTAATATTTACTCCTTATCATTTCTATCCCCTCTGGATAGGTTTTTAGTGGGGGTCCCAATTTATCACGTATGCCTATGCCAAATTAATCCCTTGTTTGTGCTTACTTGTTTTTTTTTGTTTCTTTTTTTTTTTGAAAAGTCAGACTTTTCAACGATTCTCGTCCATCAAAAGGCGAAACATCTTATTCATTGATCAACCCTTCACTCAATATTTTAATTGATCACCCCAAACATGTAATCCTGTCCAATTACGTTGGTCATTTCAACTGTATGAATAACAAGATCCGTCCTGTATATTCAATATCTAATTATATCAATATTTCACACGAGTATTTTTTAGCAATAGTGATATTCAACCTTTTGAACATCATAAAAACGTGTTTATATTGGAAAGATGGAAAAAATTGGGAACTGAAAAAATCATTTACCGTTTCTAGTTTACATAGTAGGAAATAAAGTCGATTTTTTATCTTTAATGACTGGAATGTTCATTTATTTACCTGTTATCAATCCCTCAGTTCCACTTGATCCGAAAATTATTTAGTCTACCCTTCGATAGACAATCTACCCCTTTAAAAACCACTGGACTATACCACAGAAATACACCAAAAATCAGGAAGAAATGCCTCGTTGTCAAGAATTGTGTGAGCATGACTGACAAAATAAGGTTATTATATTTGTAACTTGATAGTATCTCATCAGAATTTGTATCTCAATCAGGAAAATATAACGTTTGTAAAGTCAACCTATGGAGTTCTACTGTAGATAATTATTCAGTTCAAAAATCATACTCAAACGTTCGATATCCGAGTTTGCTTTTTTTTAGATCTGATTAGAATATATCTATATTTGGGGGAAGAAATTGTGGCTTCTCATAACTTGTTCCAGGTGAGAGCTGATCTGTCTGAGAAGAAATGCTTCCTCACCCCGGTAGCTGTTTGGATTTATAGTGTCTCGTTTTGATCTCCGGTTACATTACTGGGTAATGGCTACAGCAAGTTTTTTCTCTGGACAGATACTACTCATACAGTCGTGGTCAATGGCGTGTAGACATGAGGTTATCCTGTATATTTCCAGTAGATCAGCACAGGCTCTTCTATAGGATAGTGTCTCACAGATCAAGCTCTATTATCCTTTCCACGAATATTTCAAGTGTAATGCTGGAGACCATTTTGGGGGCTCTTCTGGGGCTTAAAAAAACTGTATATATATAGTCAAGAAAGCTTTACAGCTTTAAACACTAATTACACCAAGAAAAGGTTTTGAAAAAAACTTTTTTGGATCACTTCAATCATTTATTTCCCAATATCTGTTAATGTATGCTTTGTAATTATATTCAGTGCTTCTTTTTATGTTTTACAGATACTTTGTTTTTACGATACAAAGTGCAAATTTCTTCTTCTTGGGATCATCAGTTGTTCACCACTTGACTGTTTTGAGAATTTTTAAAACAAGAGTTACATTAACATGTCACCCCAGCATTGTTGATCAAATACCACATCCCTTTCAGCTATGAATTTAATATATAGCTTATGCTATACACTTAGTTTGTAATTCTATATAAGTGACACAATGACAAAGACTAGATCCATCTTTTTTTGCAACCGAATTTCCCTAAGACATACAAACACATATATGTGCATGTGTGTGTGTGTGTGTGTGTGTGTGATACAAATGCATTGCTATTGATTACACTTTAGAAAGGCATTAAAATCAGAAAGAAAGGGATTGTCAGCGGTCAGGAATTTACGAAGGTATCACTGGCAGAGTAGGGTTATTATATGTACATTATTAATGCACTGCTAATGCTTTCACTATAGAAATCCATTGAAAATTAGGAATAAAGTGATTGTCACTGGTCGGGAATCGAATGCTATTGTTGATGGTAGAATAGCACTTTTATACAACGGGCATCAAGGAATTATTGATGGAATATTGACCTGAAATATTCATCGTATATTGTTTGATCTTTGTGTCTAATATAATCCAATGAATGAACAATGAAGTAGATTATGTTGAAAGAAAAAGAATCTTTTTTCCCATTCATTTCATATCTATTGATTTACCTGCGTTGATGATTTCATGATAGAAACGTATTGAAAACAGATCCGATTAGGCATTCAATAGAAATCGTCACGTTGCAGCATGTCGTATTGGGGATGATCAATTCAGAAAAAAAGAAAATAGGATGATCAAGGATTAAGTTACTTTCCTTGTATTTAGTCAAAGATCTCTAATCAAGTCTTTATTTTCTAAAAACAAGCGTGATTGCAGACGGATACAAACTGAGTGCTCCATTTAACACATAGATACATTGCAAACTGATCGCCCACTAAAAAACTATTGGGGGTTTTAAAAGATCTCTTCAAGAGTAGGTTTAGATTTTCAGCCCTCTAGCTCCATTGGTGCAGCCTATTTGCGTAATGCATATACACGAACATATATGCCAGATAAACCAAATTGAAAACGGAAGAAACCTATGTTGACAGTTTTGGCAGCAGTTTTAGTTGATGGTTTCTTAAGAAGAAAGGGATTGTCGGTGGTGAGCAATTAAAGCGAGATCCGCTGATAGAATATGACTATTATATAGCCTCATATGTGATAATTATAAAGACATTTGGAACGGATTCATTTGGCACCAACGTTGACCAAGTACTAAATTAAACAGCTTTAAACCGCATGAATGAATTAAAAAATTGTGCGTCTCGCGGGACTCGAACCTGCATCCACCAAGGAAGCTGCCTAAATGCGGCTCTGCTCTTGTCATGACTTTCAACGACGCTCCGACGGGATCAAGTGTCTAAAAGAGCGCATTTGGGACAATGCTCAGTATCTTTATTTATTACGATGCTCATTTTCTTTCTTTGTTTATGCAGTCTAAAGCTGTTCAATTTGCTACTCAGTTAACACCGGTGTCAAATGAAAAATAGTTCCTACTCAGAATGTGTTTTTTATGATTATTTCATTCTTTCGGACATAAACTGCCCATTCAACTGATATACACAGCCTTATGTTTTATACATATATATATATATATATAGAGAGAGAGAGAGAGAGAGAGAGACGGAGAGAGAGAGAGAGCGAGAGAGAGTCAAATTAATTGCACTTTGAAATGAGATTATGTGTTTTGCATACCGCAAAATAAGAAAGAAAATCTCTAAGAATAGTATTTGAAAGATTTGTCAAATAGGAAAGACATTCATCTTCTGAATTCTGTGTATGAATCCATTTCCTGCTTATATATTTCCTTTTGTTCCATGTTCTTCTGTATTTATCCACTTTGAATTGAATGCGATCAAACCCAGTTGACATTTACACGAATCGAAATTCTAAACATTATTACTCTTTCTTCTGCGTGCCTTCCTTCTCTAGAACTAAAATCCGTTTGATGCATTCTCTTATCACGGATACTTTTTCTTCCTCTTTTTCTCTTTCTTCTTTTTCTTCTTTTTCTTCTTCCTTGTTATCATCTTGTTCTCCTCCTTCGTCTTCCCTTTTCACCGTATCATCTACTTATTCATCCCATCGCCCTGTATTTTCTTCTTCTTCTTTTTCTTCTTTTTCTTTTTCTTCTTCGTCGCCTTTTTCTTCTTCTTCTTCGTCTTCTTCTTCGTTATCATCATGCTCTTGTACTTGTCCTTCTTCTTTTTCTTCTTCTTCTTCTTCTTCTTCTTCTTTTTCTTCTTCTTCTTCTTCTTCTTCTTCTTCTTCTTCTTCTTCTTCTTCTTCTTCTTCATAAAAGCTCCATTCAATCATCCAGAAAGCAAGCGCAGTGAATATCACCCCCTCCCCCTACAACAACCGATCCCCTCTCCTCCCAAAGAGACACAGCACATCCATTGACTCTCAACCAGGGAACACCGTCTGCCTATTCATCGACGAGTATCTCGTGATCCACGTAGGCGTATTCAGCACTTTAACTTTTTACTGCCGTCAGTCCTATGATGCTTGAACCAACCTCGCAAAGTTACAGCCTTCATCTTCACAAAGAAACTCAGGAAATGCAGCCTTGCGAATCAGAATCCGTGACGAACAAAAGCCTTCATTTACCGAGAATTACGGAGGGTACAAATGGATGACATTTGTTATCTGTGAATTATCCGCCAATATAAAGTCAAATATTGCGGAAGCCGCCATGTTCGCTACAGACATCGTTTTATCGCCGAGTTTTACGGTCAGTAGAGAGTAATCATGTCTTTCTGGATATGATGTCAAATGTCGAATCGAATGTTGTTCTTGTATTGGATTACAGCGAAAGGAGAAAAAAACTCTTCAGGGTATCAACAGACGACTGTTTCCGCTGCAATAGAATTCTTCAAATAGTTCCATCGGACTATTGATAATCTCTCCTTTTTTTTCTCTTTTTTTTGGGGGGGGGGTGAGAATTAGCATCCTGGATGACTGGTACTGTTCTTGTGGAGAAAAAATCCCCGAGTTCATAATTGATTGGATACAATTTTTCATCGATAATTGTTTATTGGTGAAACGCAGTTCGAATTGTTTGTATAAGAAACCATTAACCAAAAGTAACATCAGAAATGTCAACATAGACGCCTCTCAGTTTTTAAGTTGGTCAGACAGGCTGGCAGTCCGGCCGCGGATATTGCACGTACAGGTTGCAACAATGGAGCAAGAGGGCTGAAAATATAAATATTTATCTATAGACCCAACTAAAACAGCTTCTTTGTTTGTTTTTTTACCCCTCCCCACCAAACGTTTTTGATAGGGAGCTCAATTTGCAACGGAAGTTCATACCGATTTGGTCCCTAATTTGTACTTGCTTGTTTCTTGAAAATTCAGTTGTTTTAGGGATTACTGCATAATAAAAGGCGAGAGAAATAATAAATCCATCGATCATCTCTTCTTTCAACGGTTTGATTGATCGCTCTTGAACAGAGATTAAGATGGATGATATTTAAGACGACAGGACTCCTGTGACTTCGAAAACATGAAAAAATAAAAGACTTCCTACTCCAGGGTCACATTCCATTCTGACAGAAGCTTATACGTTTTTAAAGTATTTCAACTTTTGTGAAAACAGTTTTTGTTCAAATAAAAAAAAATCTTCGAATCCAGCCATGGAAGGGGATATAATCAAATAGCACGTAGATATTTTTCTAGATAAACAGCATGGAAATCTAGACAATTCAATATATAATTTGACGATATTTAGATATGATTTGAAAACTAGAGTTCATGGCTTTCAGTTCTCTCTCTTTCTCTCTCTCTCTTTCTCTCTCTCACTCTATCTCTCTCTCTCTCTTCTCACTTTTTAAAAATTTCCTATTTCTCTTTTTCTTTCTTTCTTTCTTTCTTTCTTTCATTCTTTCTCTCCGAAAATGATGACATTGGAAACAAATCTGTCTCTTTTTCTCTCCTTCTTGGGAAAAGTGATCACTTAAAAAAGTCCCAGTTTTCAAAAAAAATATATATAAAATAAAAAGCTTGAATGCTTCAGGGCACAAACTAAGGCAGCAATTTAACATAAAATTACATTGCAAATTGTACCCCCTATTAAATTGATGTTGATAGTTTGGGCTAACGATTTCTTCTTATTAAATTGTGTATTGCAAAACGTTTAAGGGGAAAGGCATGCCTTGAAAAATCAATATTCGTTCGCTTCTCTTTTTACCTTGGATTGAACACCAACGGAACAGAGAGAAATATCCAACTACCTCAGCCACTAGGTAGACCCTGATAACGCTTGGGATCATCGATATTCACCCAGCATATCTTTGAATGCTCTGCAGTCAAACAGTGGGAAAGTGGTGGAAAACAATCATGTAACACCTACCTAACCAGCGAGGAAGAACATCATCCGAAATGCTGACCCTCAATTGAAATTCTACACCAACCTCTATTGAAGTCATTAGAAAAAGGTTTCTATTCGTAGACATCCTTTACCTTTCCTTTTGTTCCCAGTCAAAAGTCCAAGTCAATTATTTATATCAGTTGGCACTGGAACTGCAATTGGGGTTTCTAAAAAAACATTTCGAGATAAACTATCATTTACAAATGTTCACGAACTGTATCAATTTAAATCATGTTTTTCGCCTTATTCATTTAAGCCAAATATTTTCTTCTCAATATTCAATCTGGTTCATTTCAGGCAGCCAAATCAAAGATGCCAACATATAGATTCGATCATTTTTATTATAAGAGTTCAGAATGGGATGGAAAGTATCAGAAATTGCATGTCGTATGCACTTAGTATTTGACCACAAAGTCGGAATTGGTTCCCAAAATTTCGAAACGGAGACATTAGCCTCGATGATGCAGACGTCCTTCTATGCTTAACGACATCCAACTAACGGCCGTTATTGGGGCAGGCCCACGCAAAACATCTCGAAAGGTTGCAGAGGAAGTATACGTTGATCATTCAACTCTTGTTCGAAATTTGTACCAAATCGGAAAATTAAGAATACCATGACTCTAAACGGAAAACAAAAAAAGCCTGCATGTCGCTCAAATGACTTCGCAGTAATTGAACAAACTAGGCTACGAAACTCTACCACACCCAGCTTACTCACTAGACCTCTCTCTGATAGACTATCACTTTTTGAAGCATTTTGACCACTTTCTGCAAGGGGTAGTCTTCAACAACAAAACAGCTAGCTCAAAAGGCTAACTCAAAAGTCTAGCTCAAAAGGCTAGCTCAAAAGGTCTAGCTCAAAAGAAATTCATTGGTTCCAGGACTCTATAATTATGTCCCTACAGAACAAATGTACTTGTTAGTTAGCAAAATTGTGTCCCTGCAGGTTCTTATTTTGATTGATAACTTTTATTCTAAGTTGAGATTTGCTGCTTTGAAGTTAATGGTAAAACACGGCAATTCTTTTTGCACCAATATATTTCTTTCGCACCAACCTAATGATAACTTAACAGAGCTAACTAACACACGTACACACACACACACACACACACACACACACACACACACACACACACACACACACACACACACACACACACACACGTAGGTACATAGCTACTTCAAGAAGATAGTAATGATGAAAACATCACAAATACCTATTACTCTAAATAATCTCCTCCCTTGTCGATGCACTCAATTCAGTGAATTCGGTGAATATTAATCACATAGGTCTAGTCCACGCGATAGATTAAAAACGGAGGTGATAAAATCATTCATTTTGTCACAAATATTCTATGATCGGCACTAATCATTTTCAGATATGGAGACATTATTCTCAAACTCATCATCACCAACAATAATTGAACAACCGTAGCGTTAAGATTTGAAGCCATGGAAAACACATTCCACTGAGGAGATAATTCTATTCATGACGTCATTGGCGTTTTCCATAAGAAAACATCTAAAAGAGAGTCAAAGAAAAACGTCTAGAAACATTTGGATTCTAAAAGCAAATGTTTCAGGAGATTCGATGTGCTATTAATAAACCCATCTAAATAAGGCTCCAAAAGGTTACAAGGACATTTTCCACATATAAAAAACATAGAACCCTCCACCATCTTTAATGGCTACGATTGTTCAACACTCCGTCCATAGCAACAGTTGCAAAGGAATTCATTTTCCATAGCAATTGTTTTAAATCAGTTCTTTTCGATTTCCACAATGAATAATTTTGAATAGTTAGTTCTCTCAAGTATGCTCAAAGACATAATATAAGTCTTCCACCGAAAGGTATAATTTTCAAAATGGCGTACGATGACATTATTACAAACTCACTTCATGAGTTATGGATGTTTTCATATCGCAGAACACATTATACAGTCAAATTCCTGGGTCCATTCGGAAAATTTATTCACTTATTCCGAACCTTCCAGACCACTTTCCTACAATAGCTCATCGAAATTCATAGAGAACTTTTGGGGATATTATGTGGGGAGACTTTTAAAAAAACTGGAATAATCCAAAAATTTAATGACATCGTCCTTGATGAACTGGTATTTTTCTGTTTTAATACTTAATACATTTCCGTATTTGCTCCTGGCTGTCCGTCTACTCGATATCTCCGAATGTTCTCAAAGAATTTTGATGAGATTTTTTCAAAATAAACCATGGTAGATATCATAAGGACTGACAGGAGCGTATACAGAAATGTATTAAAAGAACGGGCAAAAATCTCTTCGTCAAAAAAGAATTCCAGGATCTGCCCTAAAATTGAATTACTTTTTCCTTCCTCTGTATCCCAGTTTCCTAAAAAAAAATTGATTGACATTTATTGATCTTTTCTAGATATTGTATGGACTGAGAGAAGCGAATACAAGAATGTAGAAAGAGAAAACTGAAAAAATATCACTCAATCAAAAACTAATTCATCGATTGAGAACTTGATAACAGTTTTCCTGTCACATGCTTTACCCTTCGACAAAAATATATTGCGATTCATAGAGAACTTCCTGAGATATTGTGTTGACAGATATTTTTCCGTTTTGATATTTCTAATATTTCTGTATGTGCTTCTCGTTGGCTGTCTTCTGGAAGTCTCCGAAAATCCTCAATGAATTTCAATTATTATTTTTTTCAATTCATTCAGAACTATATTGAACATTGTATGGTCAGATAGGAGCAGATACAAAAATTTACTGAAAGAACAAGCAAATATCTCTCAGTCAAAAAAAAAAAAGAGTTCTTGGGTCCGCACAAAAATTTAATCACTTCTTCCTTTTTCTGTGACCTGCCTTTCCACAAAATCTGATTGACATGCATTGAAATTTTTTTTAGATATTGTATGGACAGACAAAAGCGAATACGGAAATTTACGAAGAAAAAAAAGAAGGGAATTACCTCTCAATAAAATCTAATTCATCGATTTAAAACCTAATCACAGCTTCCTTGATACATGGCACAAAAATATATCACGATCCATTGATAACTTTGAGACATTGTGTAGACAGATGGGGACGAATACAGGAATTTATAGAAAACTCACAGAAATATTCCTGGATTTAATCTGTTCTCTCTTATAATGTACCCTACACTTCCGCAAGATTTCATTGAAATTCACTGGGGGCTTCAGGATATATTTGAGTAGACAGCCAGGAGCAAATACAGAAATGTATGAAATATTAAAATATGAAAATATCTCTCAAACAAAAACTAATACCTGAATCTAAATACTTCTTCCTAACGATTTACCTTACCCTCCCACGAGATTTCAATGGAACTGATCATGTACTTTCTGAGATATTGTATTGACAGACAGGAGCGAATATGAAATTTAAGGGGAAAAAGGGTTTTCCCGTCTTTTTATTAAATATTTCTGCATTGCACATATCTTTCCACGCAATATCCTCAATAGTTCCTAAAAAATTCTAGCGTACTTTTATGAAAAGGAGGAACACAAGAAAAGATTGTCGGAATTTTGAGATGGATCAAGGTAGTTGTTTTTCAATTGGAGATATTTAGAGGCTGGCTATGTCAGGAATATTACCTAGCAGCCGTTGCTAAGTCCATTTTAGAATATCGAGAGTCGTCCAGTGCATCCTAACGTATCACAATGCCAAGTTTCAGGCTCATATCATAGAGTGGATAATTCTGACCGAATTTCCCACCGATCCCCAAGACTAGTTGAACATACTACGATGACAATTTCAGGTACGAATTCCGATTGATAATAAGTACGTTTCAGGCTACAGACTTACTTCGTAAGATGATATTGAAAATACGACCCTTTTTTGTTATCCTTTCTTTTTTCTCTTGCCTTTCCCTTTTTTTTTTCTTCATTCTTTTTCTTTTTTTCTTTTGTTTTACCTTTTTTCCCTTTCTCCTTTCTCGGTCCTTCTTACTTTTCTTTCATTTTGACTTTCCCGCTTGAACAACCTTAGGAGGTTAATGGTTGAGTTCTTTCTTTTTTTAAATTTTTTTAGAAATGTGCAGGTGTTTGTGTGTTTATTTATGTGTGTTTATTTCAGCGCTCCTGGCCATGCCGTTTTTGTCTGGAGAATTGAAATAGATACCAGTACTTCACCACACCTTTTCTGAAAATGCTTCTTTTTTTTATAATATTGTGAAATGAAGCTTTTTTCAACCTTTCCGGTACATTAATGAAAAGTAGATGTTTTTTTTTTCACCCTAGAATCAAGATTTTTTTTTATTTACTTTTAGATTCTGAATGTTTTAAAAGTGTCTTTTAGATGTTTTCCAGAGGAAATCACTGGTGATGTCATAAATAGAATTTATCTCGACCATATTTATTCTTCTTTGCAACTTTTTCTCACATGATTTCAAATTTGGCGATACAGGCGAGAAGACTGGCTTTTTTGTTGATCACCATCTTAACCATCAGAAACTGTCAACCAAAAACTGTTTTCAAGACTGTCGTTAGAAACCTTCCTACAAAACCGTCTTTAAAACCATGGACATTGGTTTATTCATTTTCCAAGTTGATCTTATGTTTGTGTGTATCACGTGTAGAGGCTGTGCCAATGGAGCTAGAGGGCTGAAATTCAAACATTTATTCCTTATTATGCCTCAGTTTTTTTTTGATGAATCCCCACTTGAACAGGTTTTTACTGCGGGTCAATTTTCTATGAAAGTTTATACTAAATTGATCCCTTAGTTTGAAAATTCACAATTTTTTTCAGTGATCACTGCCCCCCCCCAAACGGTGGATGAAGTAGCTCATTCATTGATCACCCCCTTGTCCCATTTTTTTTCTAATTGATCTCCTCTAACACGACATGCTACCAAAAGTCGTCAGGCACGCGACGGTTACTATTGAGTGACAAACCAGACTGTACTTTAATTGATTACCCCCAACCCGGGACGCTGCCTAACACTTTAGTCATGTTACAGTTCCTATTGAATTGCTCACCAGACCTGTTTTTTTTTCTTTTGTTCCTTATGTCTGTCCAAGTTGATGTTTTCTTTGTCCTTTTCACAATTTACCTCAGCATTTATCTATTTATGTTCGTTTTTTTTTATTTGTTTGTCAGTCGTTTGTTCGTGTCTCGCACCGAACGAAACTTTTATTTTCTCAAACTGACAGAAACTAAGTATTGGCCCACCTGACCGGATGTCGCCAGGCAAATGTCAAAGTAGTCTTAAGGTTATTGATTACCAATTTCCGTTTTACAACCGGAAGTCGAGTCTGGACAACCTTTCAACAATTCCCATGGAGGGGCGTTTCCTTGTCTGCCCAGCTAAAAAGATTTTTAAAAACTTTCTTTCATCATCACGTAAGGTACTTTCATCTTGTCTTAAGGCTACATCATTAGCAGACAGTTGGTCTTTCTCTGTCCAAACCAGTTGGTCAAATCAGGCAGGAAGATTTTAAGAAGTTAGGGTGATGCCTTTTTAAAAGTTTTATTGCAAAAGTAAAACGTTTGTTTTTTGTGTTTTCGGGGTTTTTTTCTTCTCTTTTTTTCATTTGTAATGGTCTTAATTCGCTTTGTAAGTAGAAGAAAAAAGATTCGAGATATTATAAGGAAACTGTCAACCAATACTGTAGCTTAAGCTGTCAGCATAGGTTTCCTTCAGTTTTCAAGATGGTCCGGCTTGCTCATGGTTGTAAATTTAGATGTGATGTTTTGAAATTTTTTGGTTCTGGAAGTTGATCTCAAATCGGAAATAATTAAAAGAATCGGTAATTGTAGACTTTGAAACGCGAAAAGAAATTAAAAGATCAAGTAACATCGGACTCACTAATTTGAATAGATAAAGCAAAAAAAAAAAAGCATCTTAATTAGCAACCCTTGTCTGGTTGGCTGGCTTTGTGTGTATGTACAATGAAGCTGAAGGGCTGGACTTATTAACATTTACTCCTTATTAAGTCTCGTAAAAACCTTTATTTGTTGTTTTTATCTTCAATTCACCTTGACATTTTTTCAGGGGGGGGGGCTTCAGTTTGGATTGTAAGTTCACTCCAAATTAATCTCATAGTTATTGCAGCATCAAAGTTTATTCATTATATTTCAGACATTTATAGAGACAAAAACATGAACCGAGAGAAGTAACTCATTCACTGATCATCCCTTTTCTCCAATCTTTTAATTGAGCACCCCAAACTCAGTATTTGACCGAAAGACGTCAGTCTTGTAAAAGCTTCAATTGAGTGACCAACCAAACCTGTTTAGTCATATAATCACTTGATGCAAAAGATCACCGTGCAATCTTAATATAAGGTTGAGGAAATTTTGAAATCTTCTTCAAAGTGTAATCAACTATTAAGCCTGTTGTTACTTTCCCCGTTTCTAAATGGTAACTACTAGAGCTCTAGAGTTGTTTTTAGGGTAAATATCTCTAGGGTTAGTGTTAGGATTAATGTTTTCATGTTTAGTTATCGGGTTCGAGTTGAGGTTATAGTCATTTTTCAGCGTTAAATTCACTATCGGCACCGGCTACGTTTTATCTGGGTGGACGCTATTTTAAAACAGGAAAATTCACAATTGCCATTATTTATTTATTGTGCCTTAGGAAAGTACTGAGGTCATGGAAAAGAATATCGGTCAACATGGAAACAATCGTCTTTCGCATCTTATTCAACGCGGGAATAACTTCCCAAGCTGAGCTCCATGGAGCGATTGAGGGGAAGGAGCAGTTTGCATTGTCATATTCTGTGAATATGTATGTGGGTAATCCAAGATTTTAGAAGAGTGTAGGTTGCGTATTTTCTGTTTATTCGGATTTTTCAAGATGTGATCTGACTTTCGCTCTAACTTCTTGGAAGGGCATGAGTCTGCATTGGCATTTTGCTGTATGAATATCCAACTTTGACACAAAGACATCTCCTTTTTCGCCAGTGGAGATAACAAATTTAGAAAAATGATAACTTTGCATCACCCCCCCCCCTCTCCCAAAACCCTGTTATTAACAAATACTCTGATTTTCCAAATCGGTGTTTGAAAACAAAAGCAAATAGTTTTTCGAAAGGAGGAGATACAAATTTAAACGAAGCCAAATCAGAATATGGACACGTAATTTGGCGCATTGAACAAGTTGTGAGTCAAAGGCTGAGACCCTAAGACCAGAC
>OY735226.1:43494079-43504079 GCA_963457665.1 Thysanoteuthis rhombus | reverse complement strand
TAAAAAAACTCAAATGGAAATGGACTGGTCAAGTCACAAGAATGTCAGACACCCTCTGGACGTCACGACTCTCAACATGGATACCCAGAAACCATGGGCGAAACTGTGGCTGGCAGAATAAAGATGGCATAATAGACAAGTCCTGGAAGTATTTGCTCTGCGATACCCATGATAAAGAGGTCTGGTGAATCTTGGGAACATCTATGAGTCTGGTGAATCTTTGGTAAATCTATATCAAATGACGGACTCTAAAAGGGTGTTGCTGATGAGAAATACGTAGAACACTGCTTGCAACTCAGTATTTCGACGATGTGCTTTGTCCCCTGCAGTTCAAGGAGGATATAAGAACAATGAAAGTAAAACACCATTTAAATATTAACTTTGATCGCTTTTCTTTTTTTTTTAATGAAATCTATCCTTCATTTAAAATTTGGGGAAGAAAATTTTCAACTTAAAAAGACACGAAAATAATGATGACGTATTAGCAATTTGTTTAAAGAATGTCCAGTAATCTGTGTTTCTGTTTGTTTGTTCTTTGACGTACATTAATCTAGTATAGTGTTTAACCAGCAAAGAAATTAAACTCTACTTGGAGTTTGTTTGATTTTTAAAACATAAAGAATCTTTATTGAATAGTATAGACAAACAACACATCCATCAGAAATGAAGGCAATAATAAACCGACTACAAACCACGAACTCAGGAAGGTAGCTGCGCATTTTATGACGTACCAAACTGATATTTCCATGGTGTGCAGCTTGATAAAGACAAATGTTCAATTCCATTTTTGTGCTAAATTCTGAAGAATACGTTCTTTACTTATACTTTTTAATAAACAAAAAGAAAATGAACAGACTCAGTTCAAAAACTGCGACGTTGTATATACAATATTTGACGGTATTTGTCGACATTTGTTTCTATGATAAAAACAACTTTTATCCGAATGAGTTTTCAAGCGAACCCCTGTCAAAACTTCAGAATCAAAAATAATGATTGCATCAAACGTGAAACGACGGATATCGTCCAAAATGAACTATAATTCTCTGACTGATATAAATGTAATATTGAGAGTATGCATCAATTTCAATTCCTGCCTACTCAGCTTTCCTACTGTCTTTCTCTCTATTTCTCTATCTTTCTTTCTTTCCTCCTTTTCGTCTTGTACTTTCTATTCATCTAAAAAAAAAATGATATGACGTAGTGTGACGTAAAAAAATATTACCCTTTCATTGCCCATTTTCTATTTTTTCATCTCTCTATCTTCATCAACGCTATGAACCTATTGGAAAAACAAAAGAAAACGCTATTTATCTCTCTTTAGTCACGCTCTGTCTGGATTACTTAATTCCTTACGAATGCAGTTGACCCATTCGAATCTGATCTTGCCAAGAGATGTATGCTACTCTAAGAATAGCCGACTTATGCTGCAGTTTTGAAAATATACTTTTTAGAACCTATATATATATATATATATTACTTTTGGAGCCCCTCTATTCTCGTTAAGTAACCAAATTACCAAATGTCGAAGAAGGTCAGGACTTCCTGGTCTCCACAAATAGAACAAACGCAGTTTCATTTACTCATTAAAAATTTCTGTTGCTTCACTAAACCAATTCCATGCTACGTTTCTATGGCTTGAATCGTCAAGAGACCCGTCTGCAAGCATCACTAAGGTATCTCTTGTAATATAGTGAAAGCATATGTGTGTGTGCGTGTGTGTGTGTGTTTGCTTGTGTGGGTGTATAATGTGTTTCCTAAAATGCATACCCACCAAAGCGTAATCATTCTTGTTCAATGGGTTAAATTGCGTGTTCATATTCTGATTTCACTTTGTCAAAATTAGCGTCTCCTTTCACCAGAGCATAAATTGAAACGACGACTCAAATTCCTGAAAATGAATCGGAAACTTCGTTGGGTCAGGGTCAACCTGATTCAAGAACCATGATTATTTTACACGTTCCATATTCCTCTAAGACTGAGACTGAAACTCATGATTCCTTTTCCAATCCTTTGCAAAGAGACATATTCCTCTACCTTTCTATTAAAAATCGTCAACTAAAACTGTCGGCATAGGTTTCATCAGTTTTCAAGCGATTCTGTCCGTCTGACTGGCTATGTATTTGTTGTGCATAAAGGCCTCTCCAATTTAGGAACAAGGCTGATAAATTTAACATTTACTCCTTATTATGTCTTGTAAATTCTTTTTTCTATTTAAAAAATTTAACCTGAATTATTTTCTTGGTGGTCAATTACGGCGAGGGTTCATGCAAAATTTGACCCATAGTTTGTCTTTATCGGTATTCAGGCAAGTCTTAAAGAACATCAGACTTCTTTGGAGATCGCCGTCTAATAGAAGAAGGGAGAGATAACATAAACTGAACCCCCAATTAGGAACCTATTTTGGCTAGAATGAATATGGAAGCTCAACCTTCAAGAATAAGAACATCCCCTTAGTCCTGAAAAGAAGGGTATACAACCAATGCATCCACTTGATAGTCACCTGTGGAGCTGAATAATGGAACCTAACCAAGACACTGACCTGCTAACTGAAAACCATGTAACATGCACGTGAGTAAATTATGTTCAACATCACACAGAGAGATCACAAAACAACACAATATGCTAGGAGTCTGAAACATCACAGAATCCGTAAAAAACACTCAAATGGCAATGGGCTGGTCATGTTGTGAGGATGGCAGGCAACTGATGGACATCACGACTCACTACATGGATCCCAGATATCAAATGCAGAACCAAGGTTGGTAGAATATGAGACTGCGAGACGAACTGGACAGGTTCAGGAAATATTTGCCCCGTGACGCTCGCGATAGAGAGAGATGTTGCAAATCCTGTGGAAGGTCAATATCCAACGACGGACAATGAAAGAATGGTGATGATGATAGTTTTGATGACAGATCTGGTTTACGGTTTCTGATATTTAAAAAATCAATGTTAGAAGAAAAGACAAAAAAACATCTTCGATGTAAATATTTAGATTATGCTTTTTTAACCCTTTCAACGGAAACATTTTTGGCCCCTAACAGGTTAAGTAGCAAAACATTAATAAGCATCCTTCGTCGCTGATCGTGTTCAGAGTTCAAGATTATTCTGTTCGCATCTGGCCATCAAAAGTATTTGTACAATATGCGTCTCCCCAAAATGCATGCATATTTTGCAAGTGAAAGTATCAAATATTTTCTGTATTAATGATAATACTCTTGAATGATACAGAATAAATGTTTAAATGAAAAGGAAACACTCTAAATGATGGTGATGAATTATTGTATTTAGCAGACGAAGTAGTCGAAACATCATACATTCTTTTTCATACATGTTAAAGGTATATTAATGCTGAATACATGTTCCTGGTGTATATTGTTTATGGAGACGTCTATAGAGGCATATTTATTCTATAAACATTGAATAGTAAGTAAATTGACTGTTCCTGTAAAATTTAGACACTTTTTGTTAATATCAGTTTTGATTACGGGAAAGATACGTATTTTCATAATGAATGAATGTTAGAATAGAATTAAGAATATTATCAGGTGTTTATGATGGGATGACGCTTCGTCTGAAAGATACAACCATATCGTATCGGATACACCAGTTTTCGTGTGATCACCGAAGATAGACAATGACGAGTATGGCCAACACTCAGATGGGGGATCGTATGGGAATACCAGATGCCGTACACACCCGGTCCTTTCTCATGGAAGACGCATGACTGTGCAGTCTATCAAGAGCCGCCATGACTGTAGGGTGTGGCAGCGATTATTTTAAGGGGTTCAATTCGTATTCATATATGTAACATTGCTATATTCATAAACAATACAACATGAGTTGCCATCTCCAATCTCCTTCGATTGATGTTTTGACTTTCACGGATAGAAGACAGCTACGACCGTGATTTGGAATGCTTCCAGGGAAAGTTCCTGTAGATAAGTTTTGTAATCACAGACACACACACGTGCAGTCCAAGATCAAAATAATCGCAAACGATTCTCTTACTTACGAAATGTAGTTTTTATTCTGTTGTTTTGATACTTCCCAGTCATGGAACCTAACCAAGACACAGATCCACAAATTGAGAACCATGCAACGTGCACATGAGAAAATTATGCTGGGCCTCACATGAAGAGACCGCAAGATTGCACAGTACATCCAGAAAAAAGACAAGAGTCCAAGACATCATAGAATCCATTAAAAAGCTAAAATGGCGTTGGGCTGGCTATGTTGGACGAATGGCAGACAACTGATGAACATCACGACTCACGACATGGATCACCAGAGATTACATGCGCAACTGAGGCCGGCAGAATATTAGATGGAGAGACGAGCTAGACAAATTCAGAAAGTATTGGCTCAGCGACGCCCATGATAGAGAAGTGTGGCGAATCTAGGGGAAGGTGTATGCCCAACGACGGACGTTGAAAGACTGATGATTAAAGAGATTTGTTTCAACTTTGAAAGTTTTTGAACGAATTAAGCTATTTTTTTCTTTTTGTTTTGAAGTATTGGCTGGTCTATCCAACTTGTGTGCAGACTCCCTTCTTATATCATTCATAATGACCCTTTCGAATGATTTTATGTTTTGCAGGACCTGTGCACTTCGGAAGGGAGAGGGTGGTCGGGTCAGGTCGGGGGACAACATCACGACTCACTACATGGATCCCCAGATATCACAGGCATCACCAAGGCCAGCAGAATACAACATGGAGAGACGAACTAAATCAGGAATTATTGGCTCCACGACGCCCATGTTAGAGGGGTCTGGTGAATCCTGACGGACGATAAAATACTGATGATGATGATGATGATGATGATGATGATGATGATGATGATGATGATGAAAAGAACTCAATGTGACAGGGAGATAGATATTTACGACTATGTTAGCCACATTGAGTGACCTACCGGGGTTATTGGCCACTATCAGGGGAAATGGGATAGTTACCAAATTCATTTCCTCTTATTTCCTCATTCTCGCTCACTTCCTGGGTCAAGTATCAACTGCCACCCAAATTGTCTCAAGGAACTATCCCCTAAAAATCCTTTCCATATTCAGATATTGGAACACGCCAATTTCTTTCCTCTTAAGGAAGGCAATTAAACCCTCAGTCTTTTTCTTTTTCCTCTCTTTTACCTCAGTATATATATATTTCTTGAACCGGGTAAAATGTCTTCGTCGTCCTGAATTATCATGTTCGCTCATTGATAATAGCCAAACTTATCCAGAAGAATCAATGCTTGCAAAACGACCATATACCTGTATTATTTATAAATCAGGATTGAAGCCGAACACATTGGAGAAAAAGGCATCAACTAATAGCTGAAATATCGAACATGAATAGATCTTTGGTGAAGCCTATGTCTAACTGATAATGATTACGGTAGAATTGTACAGCCACCTCGGCATCTACCAACTTCATATTGTTGGCATACAGTGGTACAAACGTAAGCCAACCTTACTGCCGGAATACGCAGGCAAAGGGGCGGCAGACCCACATAGCTAGTTGGCATCTGCCGGGAGATCCAGCTCCTATCTGAACCAATTCGGTGGAAACATACAATGTTAACCCAAGGTTCAAAGGGTGGGTTTGGCATTGGGCAAGTTGGCGTCACCTTAAAAATCCATTGCTCAAGCCGGAGCAATATTCTGCACACAGACCCCAATATCTATGGCCCTACTTTTGTGGATATCACTCCCAAACAATCTGCGTTCGTTCGCAAAGCCAAATAATTCATTCATTCATCATTATATATATATATATATATATATATATATATATATATATATATATATATATATATATATATGTTGGGAGTTCGGTTTATTTACATGAGCGTAAAGATATACATGCATTCGTCATGAACGCTTCAGTTTTTTCTTTGTGTCACATGTGCATGAGTTTATGTGTACATATGTGTGTGCAGGTAAATATATGTATGTGTGCACGTGAGCTTATATACTTATGAGTGTATATATGCATGTGTATGCACATATATGTGCATTTGAGTATGCATGTGTATACGTGGGTATGCGTATACATGTATATGTATGCATGCATTCATGTACGTGACATACACGTACGCTCATAAATTGTACGTAATAAATACGCATATACACATTTATACACACACATATACACGTGTACACACAAATGTAAATACATGTCTACACATGCACACATATATATATATATATATACATATACATACATACACATATAGTATGTTTACATGTATGTATGTGCATGTGTATACATGTGTGTTTGTGGATGAGTTTATGTATACATGCATGTGTACATATGTGGGTATCTGCGTATATGTGAGTACACTCGTATATGTGTATGTATATATATGTATGTGTGTATGTATGTATTTGTGTGTATGCATGAGTATGAGTGTGTGTATGTGCATGTAAAAAAGTCATTATTCCTTTGTCATTCTCTCAGCCTATTCTCCATTAGATGTGTGGTGCTAATGGAGTGGCTGCAGGAACTGAATTTCTTTGCTCATCTTATTTACGTTGTCTAGGCCAAATGATACATTCACAATGTACTAACGGGGGATAATTTCAAATAGATTTTCTATATATGACAATGCAATTTATAATCATTCAGTCGGATCATATATTCATATCTTGAGAACGTATATAAATATATAAGCGAGGAAGAGTTAAGGGAGAGACCAGTCACACATCAAATTTTAATGGCGATCAAAATCCGTTGGATCAAATCGCAAAAGTTTGGGAGTTGGTGAAAAAAAGGAATGATATCTGATAGACTGATCGATAGGATGGAATGTTCGAAGGTCAAGGGGTCATTGAATCTTCATGGAATAGAGGATTGTCTTCTGACATGATTATTTAGGCAGAGAGAAGATGGTGAGAGAAGGAAGAGGAGAGTGTTGAGAATATGCATCAAGAATAATAGGGAGAGAAAATGAAGGTGACAAAGGGGGGGGTGAAAGAAAAATTAAATGTTGAGTGAATAAGGGGAGAGAGTACAGAAAATGAGATCGAGAAAGAAAGAGACAGGGAGAGAGAGGAAGAGAAAGAAAAAGAAAAGAAATAGAGGGGAGTTGAAAGTGGGATAGAGAGAGAGGGGGGGCAGAAAGACAGAGAGAGCAAAAAAGGAGGGATTACAAGGGAAGAGAGACAGAAAGGGAAGGAATGGATAAAGGAACGTCAGAAATAGAAATGTAGAGAGGGTGTAGAAAAGGGGAGAGAAAAAGAGAGACAGGAAGTCAGAAAGGAAAATGAGAGAGGAAGTGTTGAAAGAAAAAGAGGGGTAGTTGAAGAAGAGAGAGAGAAGTGAAACAGAAAGTGAAAGAAAGGAAAAAAGAAAAATTTGAGATAGAAATGGAGGAAGAGAGCATCAAAAGACGGAGAGAGAGAAGAAAGTGTTGCGTGTGTGTAAGAGAGAGAAAAAGAGGTGGTTAGGAGGAAATAAATAGACGGGGACAGAAAGACATAAAGGGAGAGGGAATGGAAAAGAAATTTAAGAGGGAGAAAAAGAGCAGAAAAAGAGGGAAATAAGAAAGAGGCTTTTAAACAAAGAAAAAAAATTGATTCAGTCAGGCTGACAACGAATGTCATTTCATGAATAATTACCGTATATTTGGGCCCTCAAGACGAGACCCAATTTCAGTTTGAATTTCATGGTTTTAGCTCAGGGTTTAGTCACTGTTTATGAATCTGGCCTGTAACACGATCCCATTCAGGGTGTGTTTTGGGATGTTCCAAGTGTTTTATCCCCCCAAACATCCGCTTGTGGTTAACTGAACACTATTCCCCCAGCTCACCACATCACTATTAATCCTATATATAAAATGCAATGAGTATATTCACATATTTCGTATATCAACTCACTTTTTTATGGTAACGGTGGACTAGTTATTAAATTGTAAATAGGGGCGATTCAATACCTCATTATTGATACTCTTGGAACTGCCTGGCCAAGAATAGGAAGAATTGGCCATCTGATAACGATCCTGGAACTATTTTTTCAGGATCACTGTTGAAAATAAGTTAGATAGATTTTTGTCGATTTTTAAAGGAGTCTTGCCGTCACTTGATCTCCAGTGAATAAAAACTTATCACAAACCAGATATTCCTAGTGTGAAAATTCGTTTGAGAAAAGAAAAAAAAATGTCTAGTAAAATGAAACCGTCACATGACCAACGTTTTTTCTAACAGCATACCGTCTTGGGAGTTATCAATAAGAAAAAGTTGAAAATGAGATAATCGATTAGTCACTTCTCTCACCTTTTACTGGGTCACTAAAAAGTCCAAATTTTTGAAAAAAGAGTTGCCACATAATATGACATACTTATCATAAACTTGTAAATTGTAAATTGACCCCCCCCCCCAGTTAAATTTCCAGCCCTTTAATTACATTTGTTCAGCCTGTGTACTTGATACATACATAGCAAGCCACACGGTTAGCCAGCTTAACTAGGTAGACGGACAACTAGACCAGCTTAAAAACTGACAAAACTTATTTTGATATTTGTGGTAACAGTTATGGTTGAGGTTATCATAAAGCATGAGTAAAGTGCGAATAGCGAACGGGGCAAAGACAACATCTGACAGGAAATACAGAAATTACTACGTCAAGATCTATTGAATCTCATACCTTTAATCTCAAAGTCCGATGCTTTAACTACTCGGCCACATTTGTTACGCTTCCTTGATGATTAGTCAACAGTGATTCAAGTTTAACCAATCTGCATGCACGACTGGATCACGTGCTGGTCTTTTTATTGGATTAACACCCGGCTCTAATTTCGTTTCTTGGCTCAAGACAGCTCACGTCAACATCTGGCAACTGTTCATCTAATTTTGCTGTCGTGTTTCGACTCAGGATTACCTTATTAAACCACCCCTTCGAATCATCCGATTGGTCGGAATTGTGTCAAAGGGCAAAAACAAAAGTAGGATGAGCTTGGAATCTTCTGACTTGAGTGGGGATCAGACCGGAGGGAAAAGTTCAAATATACTTTCCCCGTCTTTTTCACTGTAAATGAATGGTTCTTCTTTCTCGGGGCTCTCAACGCGCTCTTCTTTTGCTTACTCACCGCAGGATCAGCTAGAAGCCATCTTAAACAATACATTGTCATGGGTGGATCCAATCGGTAAAACTGCCTAATTGGCGAAGTTTTAATCGTTTTTTTTTTTACAATAAACAATAATGAATGAACACACAGTTTTAATTTGATCAAATGTTTGATCGAATAACTATTTTTAACAATCAGAAAATTTCTTATCATTAACTTTTTCCTTAAAAAAAATAAGGATGTCTTTTTAACCTTTTTTCTTTACAAAGAGTGAATAAATACGTAGTTTTAATTTGATTGAAATCTCATTCAATCAACACAAGTCCAGAAACAACTATAAGCAAATATTATGCAATCGATGTGAAATTAAACCACTTTCTACGATAAAAATTAGTAACTTCCACCAGTTGGACAATTCTGCAATTTAAGCAGATTTTATCAGTCGATTGCCACACTACCTATTTGTGTTCGATCTGAAGCGAAAGTGGGATTTTACATGTCAATTTTCAAAGCAGACAGGATGTCGATGATTCCTTCTCATTTAGCCCTGGACTGTCGTGAGCAGGTGAAATTTTAAATTTGACTTGAATCATAATGACTGGTGTAAATACCCGCTCTAACGGACAAAATAAATCGGGAAAGGAGGGAGAACTAATAAGAAAATGAGGTTTTTAAAAATCTTTTCACACATTTCAAAGTTTGAAATTCTATAATAAAGTTTAATTTCAAATCAGAGCTAAAGTTAAGACATAATTTCAGCTGGTATGCATAAACTGCTGTCAAGAGAAGAGGATGAATCTCACTTTACACTATTGAAAATTCTTTTAGTTGGTTGTGAAGAAAAAAATACTTGGGGACGATGTGAGAAAAATTATGGGTAGTCGATCTTTTTCTAGGTGCGGGTTGGAAATCAATAGGGCTGAACATTCATTTTCTT
>OY735226.1:43471493-43493879 GCA_963457665.1 Thysanoteuthis rhombus | reverse complement strand
CTCTCTATCGTAAAAGAATTGTTGTCTCTATTTCCCTCTCCCTATAGTAAGAGATACAAATTCACTCCTTCGATCCCCCTCTCTCGTAAAATAAACATTCTCTCTACTACCCTCTCTCTATCGTGGGATATGAACTTACTGAGGCAGACGGACAGAGCGACGGACATTTTTCCGATGAATTATAATAAGATATTGTGTCGGGTATGTTATTTCTACCCCCAGGTGAGAGAGATCAGTGTCAGTTAGGTAGGCCATTGTGTCGTGACGTCAAACGAGGAATCAATCTCTGGGACTCGACCATCATTGATGATATAGACGTGGATTTTGGCGAACTCCGATCTCAGGGAATAACTCGAGGACTTGCGATTCCATCAAATATATTTTCGATATATTTATTGTTTTAGAGACATTCTGTCCAATTCAGGCGATACAATAGTTGGATCCTGGTGAATTTTGGCGTCTTTTCCGGAAATCCTGTGCCAACATGGAAAAAGCTTCCTTCCGTCAGAATTGTAAAGACTTCCTCTCAGAAATTCAGACAACGGTTAAGAAGATACTAGTTGACATAATGGGTGTAATAATAAAATAGTAGTCTTCATATTATGTAGAATAATGAAAGCACTTCATCTTATATATTCAGACAACAGTTTTGAAGATATCGCTCTGAATAATATATGGAATAATCGAAAGACTTCATCGCTGAGATTCAAACAATGGTTAAGAATATACTCGTAGGAATAAAGTGTGTAATAATTATATAGTAGTCTTAATATTATGTGGAATAATGAAAACACTTCATCTCAGAAATTCAGACAACGGTCAACAAGATACTGGTCACGATAACGGGTGTAATAATAAAATAGTAATCTTGATATTGTGTGGAATAATGGAAAAACTTCATCTCAGAAATTCAGAGAGCAGTTTTGAAGATATTGCTGTGAATAATATATGGAATACTGGAGAGACTTCATCCCAGAAATTTAGACAACACATCCTGAATAAAGTGAGGAATATAATGAAAAAAAATATATCAGAACTTTAGATAACAGTTATGAAGATATTAGTCTGAATAATACGTGTAACAAACTTGACTTCACTAAGGTCAAACTCGCTTGCTTCATTAAAATCCAAAAGGTAAACAAAACAGAATTTCTCCATACAACGTTATCCCAAAAGAAGGTGTTCTATTTCAAATAGTTTATAAATCATCCGATTTGCAAACTTAGCAGAACAAGTCGACCTGAGTTGGGCTTTTGAAATTGGTGAGAATCTGTCACCAGTTTTAGCGTACGTCGCTGTGTCACTGTTCGTACATGACGTCATTTTCTGTCTTGTCATTATAATTTGTCTTCCGTGTTACAAGCGAAAATGAAGTCAGAACCCAAGAGTTGGGGGTTCGACTAAAGACACAAAGGAAAAGCGTTATTTGCCTAATAGTTGATCCACGACTGACTTCCAAAGGAAGTGGGGGAAGTGCCGCTCCCGATTGGATTAGATCCTGAAATCCATTGGTGTCTAGCAGTTTGATGGTCTTGAATTCCAATGCCTGTGACTACGAAGTTCGATATCCAAAAGTCTGACAAATTCACAATAGTAAAGTCGACTTTGCAAGTTTGACAATATTAAAGAAATTTGATCTCACAAATTTGGACAACATTTATAAAGATTTATGAAGATACTAGGGTGAAGTGTATTACACCAGAACATACCACCTGAAGATCAATCATTGCAATACCAAAGATCATACCTCAACTTTAGATAACGCTATCTGAGTTGGATAGAGCGCCGGCCGGAATCTAATGACCTTAATGACAATAATTATGATACTTGTTCAAATAATTAATAGAATAAAAAAAATCACTTCATCATGGAACTCCAGATGATTTATATACATTATAAATTTGATACAGCTTTTCATTTTCAATTGTCTCCATCTTTTTTTCCTCAGCTTTGTATCCTTCGAACCTTTTTCATATTCGGGCAAATGAAATTTCCCGTAATGTATATGTTTGTTTTCTTCATAATTTTCTAGGTGTGCCTTCATTTGCCGATCACTTTTAACTGATAATTTTTGAATAAATCGGCGAAACCATCTATTGTTTTGTCATCTTATTGGTTCGATTAGGGTCAGTTTTATTTCATATCAGATCGATGGGTCTTATTGACAAATATATAGAGGTCTGGTTAGTCATTGAATAGAAACAGTCAAGTCACTGTCATCTTTAATAGAATGCCGTGTTGGGTGTGATGAATTAAAAAAAATTGCAAAAGGTGTGATCAATGAATTAGTTAATTATCTAGCCTTTCGTTTAGAGAGTGATCATAAAAAAATAGGTGGACCCATAATAGATTATCAGTTTAGCATAAATTTACATTGTAAATCGAACGGAATTTTCAAACATAAATAAGGTTTTTAGTAGATATGATAAGAACTGACTGTTTAGATTTTCACCCCTCGGGCATCATGGATACGGCCTGTACTCGTAATACATACATACGTACATACATTGTTAGCCAGACCGACTTGAAAACTGAAGAAACCTATGTTGACAGTTTTGCTGACAGATTAGAATGACGGTTTTCAATGTAATTGTTTATTTTTACCCCAAAAACAAAAAAGGAGAATCTTTTCAGGTAATTTTTTTTAGAGTGAGAAAGATGATTCCAAGAGTCGATAAACAACTGGTATTCCCGGCAGTTCTATGGATTTTATTGGATATTTTTCCATTCTCTGATTTTCAAGGTTAAAGAAAATAAAAGTCCAAACAAGCCTCGCCGCTGCACGGTCATACTCCACTCCTGCTCTAATTCTGCTGGGGATGCATATTTTGTATTATACGGCACCCCGAATCGATGAAAATGCCTGATTGTCGAAATTTCAAATACTTTTTTTTTACAAAGAATTTTTAAAAAATGGGTAGTTTCGATCCGATCAAAAGTTCATTAAATCAGAACAAACGTATAAAACATTTTGAAATAAAAAGTTTGTCAACAAAAATGATATAAATCCGTTGTTTTAAACTTATGGAAAATATGGTAAATGATTGGATACGTTATTTTAATTTGATTAAAGGTTTATTTCACCATCATTATCAGTCTTTTAACGTCCGTCGTTGGACATAGACCTTCCCCAGGATTTGCCACACTTCCCTATCATGGGCATCACGGAGCCAGTACTTCCTGAACTTGTCTAGCTCGTCTCTCCATCTAACAATTAACCGGCCTCGGTTGCGCATGTGGTCTCAGGTGATCCATGTTGTGAGTCGTGATGTCCATCGATTGTCCGCCTTTCTTGCAACATGGCCAGCCCACCGCCATTTGAGATTTTTAATGGATTCTATGATGTCCCTAACTCTTGTCTTTTTTTTCGGATGTACTGTGCTGACTTGTGGTCTCTCCATGTGAGGCCTGGCATTATTCTTTCATGTGCACGTTGCATGGTTCTCAATATATGGGTCCGTCTAATCGTGACAAAATATGAAACAACTATATTTGCGATCTGAAGTTTCCGTAATCAAAGTGAAACCAAATTCTTTTCACAAAAAGAATAAGTAAATTCCTCCAGTTGGCCAATTTCATTGAGTTGGCGTAGCAAATACATAAATTTCAACTTGTATTTTTAATAAAAATGTATTTATGTATTCGTCAGAATGAAATAAGCCCTTGAATACCTGTAAGATGAATTTCAAAGATCTGTAAGTCTTGTAAATTCAGCCCAGTTGATAAGACACCAGGCAACAAAACACTTTTTCGTTATTTCAAATCACTTGAGGGAAATATTGATACTAAAGAACTTTTCATCTATTAGACTTAATTAAACCCCTTCAGTATTTCTAACATAAATTTTAGTAGATATGTAAGACTCGTCAGTTTAATTAAAATACACGACCAGTTGGTCGTTTTATATTGATTTTAACTTCCTTGAATTTGATGAGGATTTTTCTCATTGTTGTAGTTATTATTTTAGGAAAAACTCACTAAGTCAACTCCAGACTTAAAGTGGAGTTTGGAAATAAGGACAATTACGATTGGAGTCTATTTCTTTTTGCTTTGCACAAACGTTGAATAGATGAAACACTATTATCAGTAGGTCCGGTTAATCATTGAACAGAAAACGTCACATTTGGCAGCATGCTTTGTTGTGAGTGATCAACTGAAAAATGATGGATAAGTTACTACCTTTTGTTATGCCACGATCACTAAATAAAAGTCTGAATGTTTACGAACAAACCCTAACACAAATAAGTGACCAGTTTAGCATAGACTTATATTGTAAACTAGACTCCTTTTGAAAGCCGGTATGGAGAGGGTTTTTTTTTTAAAAAAACAAGAAGAATTTTTTTTTCTAAACATAATAAAAACTAATTGTTGATGTTTCCTGTTATCTACTTACATTGGTGTGACATGTACACGTGATACATACACATGCAGGTAACCTGGGCAAAAACTAAAAAAACCTTTGTTAACAGTTTTGGTGACAGCTTTAATCAGACGGTTTCTAAAATTGCTTGCTATTTATGTGTGCTGTGTTATCTCAAGTAGGACTTTAAGCATCCCCAGACACCCCCAAATTGTTGGAATTATATCATGTCAGGCGGAGTCATCGAAGGTTGCAGTGGTGGGAGGTACGGGACACTAGAGTGTAGAAAAGAAAGAAATATGGTTTGTGCTGCTTCTATAATGTCCCGCTCCAGAACAAAAGCTAGGAACTGCTTTCGTTTCTCATCGGAGGTCAACTGTAAGTTCTGTCCACATCTGAAAATGGTATGTACTATGCTAAAAATTTCATGATTTTCAAAAAAATTGCGCAATTGATCATGACTAGAGAGCTTATCCGCTGTATTATATAGAATTGCATTGAAGTTTGAAAAGAAAAAGATTGTTAGTGGTCGGGAATCAATACACGCCCGACAGACATATGGCTATATGTGAAATGTAAATACATTGCTAATGAGTTTAATAAAGGGATGGATTATAAATGATTTATTACTAAAAGTGTTGATGAGAAGGATGATCAGGGTTAAGGCCGCAAATATTGACCAAATGGGATTATGACATCTATCTATACCTATAAAAACCATGGTTTGTTAATTCGTGACGCTAAATTAGTCACGCTAAATGTATGTTAATATCTAAGTGTTCGAACCTGCTTTCACTTTTATATTTTGTATACATAGCCACAAAATATCCTCGAATACAAAAGTATTAAAAAAGATTCGTGTACCTAATGCTAAAACTTTGTATATGAAATAGGGTATCAATAAATTTTGGGTCGGTTTTCAAATGTTATGAAGTAATAAACCGACCCCATGATTAATACATGATAAAGAGGATATAAGGGGAGGGGTTCCATGACAAACTGACTCACTGGAATTAATACATTCTTATTTATTGCTTCAAGTAACAAGTCTGTAGACCAGATACGCTTCCATTCTTAGTATATAAAACCTCAAATTCTGTCTGAATGAAACGGTATTAAAAAAAATTAGCATCAACCCATCATCTTCAACCAGGTCTTATCAGAGCAGATTTGATATAGTACGGTTAAGATAATTAAAATGTCAACTTTTCTAAAAGACAACGCCAATGGAGTGTGAGGGCCGTTGACGATTCTGTTGCATGGATCAGCTTAGTGATCCTTGCAAGTCACACATCTGGTCCAGACCAGGGCATTAAATCTACATGTTTTCATGACCACGCTCTTTGCAGGATGTAAGTTTACCAAAGGGATACCTCCACCCTAATCACGCAGCTCAGAGGAAAATCTCTCTAAGTGAAGAGTTTTCCACACTCCTCACTCATACTGGGAATCGAACCCTGGGCTTCTTGTTTATGAGGAACTATCGGAACGGCTGAAGAATTGCTGTAGAAATTGATGCAACTAACATAAGCCGGAAAACTCATTGAATCATGATACGTTGAAAAGACTGGTTTCTGTTCAGTATGGGGAATTTCAGAACGATTCAGCCGTACTATTCAAGGTGTACCAATACTTTGTTACAATACCTTAACTGCACTACGCACACTTAGCAAACCGTACTATTAAGGGCAATACTGTACTTCTCTAATTTCATCCTGGGTGTTTGTCTTCATCTAAAACTCAATATATCAAATGGCTTTCATGACTTGTTTTGAAAAATGGATGATCTTGTTTTGGGGGCATCAATTTAACTTTTTCAAAAAATGAAGAACACGTCATATATAATGAAAGTTATGGCAGGCAAAAACTAAAACGCATTTACTTCTCACGCAATTGCAATCCTATCGGAGACAGAGTAATCTGTCTATCAGGCATTTTTGTCAACGGTTTCGGATTTAATACGTCGAATTTTCAATGTTGGTATCAATGCAATCAAGTAAAGTAAAAATTACAGAAAAGTCTTCCATAAGTGGCAAGGAATAAAAATACAGGAATATTTTAGTACAATATGAAATAACTTTTGCATATTTCTTTGATTTTTTTTTTTTTTCTAAATACCGTCTCAAAATCCATTAGAGGTTTTTATGAATTTGGACAAACTCAAATGAAATTGAGTGCCTTGTAAGAAAAAAAAAGGGGGAAAAAAAAACAAAAAAAAATCAAAACAACAAAAACAGGTCTGGTTAGTCATGCAATAGAAAACCGTCACGTGACCAATGTATTTTGGCAAAATGTTTCGTTGAGGGTGATCGATTATAAAATTAGAAAAAAAAAAGGTGATCAATGAATGAATTATTTACATAGCTACTTGTTGGGCGGTGATTGCTAAAAAATGTCTGAATTTCCAAAAAGAAAAAAAAAAGCCAAAATTCCGCCGGGCACAAACTGAGTGACCAAATAAACATAAATTTACATTTGAATATGAACCCCCACTAAAAATCTATACAGAAAGATTTTCAAAAAACAAAACGGAAAAAAACTTTTTCGTGATATAATAAGGAGTGAATGTCTAAAGTTTCAGCCGTCTAGCTCGGCCAGTAAGACCTTTACTTGTGAGAGATACATAACAAGCTGGTCAGATAGACCAGCTTAAAAACTGAAGAAACTTATGTTGACTGTTTGGGTGACAGTGTTTGTTGACGGTTTCTAAGACATTTTTACCTTCTAAGTTTGCGATTGGCTAGAGACAGCATCCTCTTTTTTGTTTTTGACAATTCTGAAATATTCTTGGTTTGTTGATTTCACAATCTGTTTCCAAAAACTTTCATTCTTATGTCTTTCCTACTTTTCTTTCAAAATCATTCTTTTCAACTTTCTTTTTTGAAAAGATCTTTCGTATCTTATTTTTCCAATAACTTTATTTTTGTTTCTTTCTTTCTGTCTATATCAACTACTCTTTTTTTTCTCCGATTCCTTCTTTTGCAAGCATTTTTCTTTTCCGTCTCTGTCTTTCTTTTTTTCATTCGTTATTCTTTCTTTGCTTTTCTTTATCATTCTATTTTCTGTTTCTTTTATTTTTTTGCTAGCCTTCTTAAAATTTTGTCGGCTCATTTATCTTTATTCTATATTTTTCTTTCTTCTGTCTTTCTTTCCATCTTACTTTTGTCGGATTTTTTTCATCTAGTTAGCAAACTTCTTTATTTTCTTCCATTCATTATCCCCTTCCGTTCTTTTCTTTCTTTCTTTCCTTCTTTCCTTCTTTCTCTCTTTCTTTCTTTCTTTCTTTCTTTCTTTCTTTGTCTTCCTTTCTGTGCGGATCTCTTCCTTCCTTCTCTTTTCTTTCCTTGTTCCTTCATTTTATCAGCATTTTTCTTCCTGCTTTCTATGACAGTAAAGCTTTCCTTTCTGTTTACTTTTCTTTCTTCCTTCCTCCCTCACTACCTTACTTTCTAAGTTCTTTCCTCCTTTTCTTTCCATTCTTTCTTCCTTTCTACCCCTTTGATTTTCCTTTCCTTTCCTTCTCTCCATATTTCCTTCATTCTTTTCTCGATTTTTTCCTTTCTTCCCCCTTTGCTCCCTTCGCTATAACTCCCTTCCCACTTCCTTCTTCCTTCCTTTTTCTTCCTTCCTCTCTCCCTCCTCTTTTCCTTATTCCTTCCTTACTTTCTTTTTCCTTTCCGTTCCTTCCTTCCCCTCCCCTTCCTTTCCTTCCTCCTTTCTTTCCTTCCACTTTTCCATTCCTTCCTTGCTTCATTCTTCCTTTCATTCCTTCCTACCTTCTTTCATTCCTTTCTTCCCTTTTCTCTTCTGTTTCTTTCATTCAGTTTTTCTTCTTTGTCTTTTGTTTTCTATCTTTCATGATAGCATAGCTTTCGTCTTAGATTTACTTCTGAACTTCTTCCTTTCCTTCTTTCTTCTCTTTCACCTTTCTTTCGTTCTCCCCTTCATTCCTCTGTCATTCTTTTTTTTCTTCCCTCCTCTTCCTTTTCTTCCAAACTTTTCAGTTTACCATTCCTGTCTAGCTTTACTTCCTCCCTCTCTTCCTTCCTGCCATTTTTTTATCCTTCTTCCTCGTTCTGCTTCTTCAAGATGTCTCTTCTTATTCCATTTTCTTCTTCAAAAATTCTCTTTGTTTTCTATTCTATTCAACATTTCAGATATCTTCCACTTCATTTTTAAGTAGCTATTTGATTACAATTTCGTCGTGCGGAAATAAACCTGTATAATGCACCAATGAGTAAAAAAGCCAAACATACTAAACGAAGAACATAACACTCGGTTCTTCTTTTTTTTTTTTTCACCTGAAATACTTTCTCTCCTCTTTTACCGAAGAACGAATCCATAAAAGCATGTGCGTTGCGTGAATCTACGGCGCCATTTGCATCAGTAGAGCTGGGTTTGGCGTCGTTGCTTTTGATATCTGATAAGATATTGATTCAATTTATTTTTTTGGACTATCTTTATCTCCCTCTCTCTCTCTGCCTCTCTCTCTCTCTCTCTCTCATGCACACACACTCTCTCTCTCCCTCTCTCTCTCGCTCTATCACTCTCTCTCTCTGCCTCTATCTCACTCACGCACACACACACTCTCTCTCTCTCGCTCTATCACTCTCTCTCTCTCTGCCTCTATCTCACACACGCACACACACACTCTCTCTCTCGCTCTATCACTCTCTCTCTCTCTGCCTCTATCTCACATACGCACACACACACACTCTCTCTCTCGCTCTATCACTCTCTCTCTCTCTACACACGCACAAACACATGCACACACACATATATACGTATATATTTATATATATATGTATATATGTATATATATATATATATATATATATATATATATATATATATATATATATATATGAGCTATTTTTCATTAGAAACTCTATTTGAATCGACATACCGTTATTGCACGTTTAATTTACCAGTCGACCTAGACCGAGTAAATAGATTATACAATTAAAGATGGTCTGTTGCAGGAATCGAATCTGTATCCACACAGGAGAAACGTTTACTATGTAGAAACGGGATGTTGGTTCAAATAGAGTTTCTGATTGAAAAAAAAAACGCATTTATAATTATCCTGTCGAATCATGTACCCATTTTTTTTTACAATATCGTATCATTGTATATCGGTCTGTTGATCGCAAAGACTGTGGTTAAACTCATCAGTTACAATAAAAATTTGAAAATTCTGATCTATCTTTTCGTGGTGTATCTGGCAACACGTAATTTTTCTCAAATAATACCATTTTACATCTTGAACAGCATTGCTGGAAGAACAGTGTGATAAAATGAATATCATAAAATTGAATTTAATCAGAATTTAATTAGATTATTCCAACAGACATCGACACACAATTTTAAAAACCTAATTAATCAAATTTTTTGATAATCATGATAATGACGCTTCTCAAAATTTCAGAAAATGTGGTGGGGGGGACAAAGAGTGAATAAACCAAAATGTAGTCATGAACTCAAGTAAGATGAGTTTTTATGACGAGTTTTTGGAAGTGTTCAGTGTCTACTAATGGAAACATTACCAAATACCTATTTCCCCGAACCCATTCACATCCCTGGAGGAGTATATCAGTCTGAACGGGATTTGACTTCATATCACGTACCTAAATTAATTGTTATGTCATCAAGAAACAACAATACCGGTCAAAATGTTCGAATAAAAAAGTCCAGATCACGAAAGGTCCAATGAACAAAATGTCCAACGAACGTAAGGTCCAGTGCACACAAATATACACGTCACATGTTACATTTCAAATTGCACACTCATGCCACTTATACACACGCATACACACATGCCATGTCACATGTTGTGCACACACTAAACACATATACGCACACGCAATAATAATAATAATAATAATAATAATAATAATAATAATGATAATGATTATAATAATGTTACAATACTTCATCATCATCATCAGTCTATGAACGTCCGTTGTTGGACATAAACCTTCCCAAGGATTCGCTGCGCCTCTCTATCGTGGGTGCTGCGGAACCAGTACTTTCTGAATTTGTCTAGCTCGTCTCTCCATCTAATATTCTGCAGGCCTCGGTTGTGCATGTGAACTCTGGGGATCCATGTTGTCGGTTGTCTGCCATTCTTGCTACATGGCCAGCCAATTGCCATTTGAGATTTTTTAATTGATTCTATGATGTCCCTAACTCCTGTCGTCTCCTGGATGTATTGTGCTGTCTTGTAGTGAGTAGAATAGTTGCTTTATGGATACTCCTAGTGTATACGCCAAAATAAAGCCGAAGATATCGGGATACATATACTAAACTCAGACTTCATTCAGACACATGGCACTCACACACACATACACACATACACATGTTACATTCTTTCATGCACACACACACGCATCCACACACACACACACGCACATACACACACACACACACTCATGCACTTTACACGCATATGACACAAGAAGTCGCAGAAAATTTCTCGGTCTGAGAACTTCTCCGTACACACGTACATTTTTAAACATATACCCGATACATACATGTACACTTGCATACGCGTTCTATGTATGCATACACATACACAAATGCTATATACGCATATACAAGGCGCTACCTGAAAGTTCAAGTAATTTAAACAGTAGGGGCGAATTGTATGCAGTTCGGCCTGAGGAGCCTTTGTCGATAATGACATGTCCCGAAGCAGAACATTCGTTTCTAGTACAAACGTTTCAAGGAATGGTGAACGATGACTTTTTGACGACTGTCAACGAGCACAATACCCCTAACCATCAAAAATAGTGTGCCAGGCTATCCTTGCAGATTGTACAGGAACTGTCCATGATATCTGTGATAATGTCAAACCGTTGCACGGTAGCTTTCAATGCATTTTGTCGGACGTATTGGGTACGAGACAAAAAGCTGCAAATTTTGTGCCAAGACCAATCACGTTGTCCGGTAGTTCCTGGTTTCTAATAACATGGTAGTCAATTCCTTTCCACCCTCTTCGACTGATTTTGCCTCCAGCGACTCTTACCTGCGTCCTCAGCTGAAATCCGACTGAAATCAGCGTCGTTTAGACTCGATTGAAGTTCCAGAAAGAATCCCAGGAGCTACTCAAGACCATCACACTTGAAGCCCTCCAGGGACGCATGGGAATATGGGAGGTATACTGCAACCTCTGCATACTAGACCAAGACTTCTTCAAAGGAAACAAGGGAATAGCGTTACTTATTATCCAGCGATATTCAAATTGCAATAAATTTTGTATAGAACCTCGTATATATATATATATATATATATATGTATACCCATTACATGCACACACCTGCTAAACACATTCTACATGTACGCATAAAGACACAGCAAATACGCACGTGCTCTATACGCGTATTTATATACTGATCACAAACACACATGCTGCATACGCTCACACATATGCATAAAACTCGCATACACGCACACTTTTGGTGCAAATTGACCCAACTCCTGACGTCTCGTGGACAAAGCGATTACAAAGTCATTTAGCGTTGCCCATCAATTCTGGGGAAAAAATGGACTGTTGGTAATTGGGTTCACAGTACCTGTAAAAAAGAAAAATCCCTGTCCTGATTACACTCTATACTTTCTGACATATCAGTGGCGAGACCTTTGTCCAGACATCCAGTGATGAAATAGAATACAAGCAGTGGTGGCAGAATGCCTCTCTCGTTGATTAGATCTTAAAAGAAGGGTATGTATCCAAAGCATTCTCCCAGGAGTCAAATATTGAACTGAAGCTAACCAAAAAGTTGACCCTCTAACGTGAAATCAGGCAACATGATCTTCATCGTTTGGAGATAAGTGCCTAAAGAGCCTGTATAAAGGAAGACCATTACTACTATGGGTGATTTTGATCCTCTCGAGGAAATTACGCAATTTCTCTTGTGCTAGATTAACTTAATCATAGGATATACTTATTCATGGTACCTTGCAATGATATGCAATTGTGTACATACCGCAAAGCAACACAGTATATTACAAACAAAAACACGATACAAAACTAAAATGGCAATGGGATGGTCATGTTGCAGGGATATCTGACAACCGCTGGGCATCACAACTCACAATGAAGAACTTCAATCAATTGTGATCGTCGAAAAATGAGCTGGGGTGACAAACTAGACAAATTGAGGAAGAATTAGCTGTGCGACGCCATTGATAGTGAGGTCTAGTAAATCTTGGGGAAGGTCTACGTCCAACGATAGAAGCTAACATTTTGATACCGATGATGATGGAAAATGACTAAGGATGTACGTTGTCTAGCAATGATCAACAAGTTGATCTTGCTCACCGTCACTATTGGGTTCGATCCTCTTTGGCGGTCTGATACAAACCTTCTATGTCAATAAACGATAAGAAAGAAAAAATGGTTCAGGATGCCTGTTGTGAAGCCATGATCAACAATTTCCAATTAAACTGAACCCCCACCGGAACAAGATGTGTATATGAGAGCATTTGACGAACTGACGGGCCCTGATAGCAGGGGTCAAGATTACACGTGGCAATGTCAGAAATGAGTTTCCAAATATGAATTTGGATGATCGGCGAGCAAAAGTTTCTGGCCATTATTAGCAGGTCTGATCTCCATTGGATCTTCCACTATTGATGGTCGGATATAAAACTTCCATGTTGATAAAGAATATGGAAGATATTGACCGGATGCACGCTGTATAGCAATGAGCAGTAATTATTGCTGGTCGTTACTGGTTTCGATACTCCTAGGATCTCCAAGCATTGATGGTCTGATACCAACACATACTTATATAATAAACTGCAAATATTTTGCATCCCTGTCCGTAGCACTGGGCCCTTTCACTCACTGATACAAAATTTACTGATTAAATACCTCCTATCAACTATTTGAAATTATGGACTCTCCAACTGAAATAAATCCACAATTTTCTTTTTAACGAAGTGTTTCTCAGAAATCCAAATATATCCGTGATTTTTCCTCTAACAGATAAAATTCCCAGACCTGATTACGCTCTTTGCTGTCAGCCATTGTGACATACCAGTGACGAGACTTTTGTTAGAACTTCTCTCAATGAGATAAAACAACGATTCGCTGTCACATATCGTGACAATCGTAGCCCTTTAGTATTATCGCCACAATTATCAATGCTTTAAATCTTTCTTTTTTTTTGTAAAAGAAACAGCAATATAGTGCCTTAACAATGATTTGGCTTCTGTTTTGTTTTTTGTTTTTTTCCTGCTGTTATTGTTATAGTACAGAGATATATTGTTCAGGACCACAAAAGAATTTTCTCTCTCGTTATATATTCATTGCGTTTAAGATTTATATTTTCATTACATCGACATAAAAGAAGTTTCTGAAACAAAAGGTAGCGTTATTTAACATTTCCGCTGCAATTTTCGAATTCACCATTCGTTACGACATTCAGTTCGAACGACGCCTTCCTGTTTTCACTTTTTTAGAAACTGTGAGCTAAAACTGTCACTAAAACTGTTTGAACAGGTTTCTTCAGTTTTTAAGTTTGGCTTGCTGGCTGGCTGACTGGCTCTGCATGTATAACGCGTGCAGACCGCACCAATGGAGCAAGAACGCTCAATATCTGCTCTTCATTATGTCTAAAAAATGCTTTTTGTTTCATTTTTTAGAATATCCTCCTTGATAGGTTTTTTAGGGAGGGGTTCAATTTCCTACATGGTTTATGCTAAATTGGTTTTTAGCTTGTTATAGCACACACACACACACAGCACACATACACACACACATTTGTTTTGTTTTTGTTTTTTGTTTGTTTTTTTTTCATTTTTTTTAATCGAAGTCTCTTTTATTGGTCACTGCCCAAGAAAAAAAAGCACAAGTAGTAACTTATTCATCGATCACACTTTTATTTGCATTTTTTTTAATTGATTACCCCAAACAAGTTATAGTGCCAAAGAACGTCGGTCATGTGACGGTTTTCAAAGTGAGACTAACCAGACACGTGTTCATTTTTCTATTTGTTTTCTTTTGAATTAATTGCTCTTCAAGCTAAATAGATTTTAATTGATCGAAAAATGTTATCAGATTCGTTTGGAAGAGTTTTGAATCGTGATTAAAATTTTAAAAGGAGGGAAAGGACGAAACCAAAGATAAAGATTTCTTTTTTTTTTCAAAATTACTGAGGAAAACCACGAAAGTATTTAAAACATTCGCGGTTAGATTGTGTGTGAATGCACAATCAAAAGAGGTGTGTAAAAGGTCTATTGAAAAGCAACTGAAATCTTCCAATCATTCCCAGTCTGTCTCTCATGACAGCGAATTCAGATTAAGAATGATTGTGCCATTGAAGTTCTTCAATATAATTTGAATATATATATATATATATATATATATATATATATATATGTATTATATATATATATATATGTATTATATATATATATATATATGTATATATATATATATATATATATATATATATATATATATATATATATATATATGTATGTATATTATACATATATATATAGTTTGGCTTCACGAACAAAGACTTTTGAAGACTTTCCCCTGCAGCGTTACTACCATAAACAGTGGAGCCTGTGTGGTTAATAACCTTCAAGCCCGAGTAATGAAGTCTTAAGGTGAAGCGCAACTCACCCAGGGACGACCGAACATTTCAAATCAAGTTTTCATATCCTATTGTCCAATAAACTGGCCTGAATTAGAGTAGAGCCTGTTGGTCATGCACTCTTACGTTGGACATTCGTTTACTATAAGCTACAATGGAATGCTCTTCCAACTCTGGAACGGAGCTATAGGTGGATGGGGAATTATGCGTAAGCAAAATATATCGCTTAATTCGACCCTACTGACCGTCCAGTTCTACGTTGGGCACCTGCCTCTGGGTCTGAATCGAAGGTTTCTACCTTTCCTAGCGCTACTGGAAGGTCTATAGCCACACTGAAGAGTTGTAATACAACGAAACAGTTGCCTGTGGATGGCACAATTATAATTATTTTTATTATTATTATTATTATTATTATTATTATTATTATTATAATAAACTGTGCACTTTTGGGCAAATTTGTATTTATATAGACGTGAATGTGTATTCATGTCAATTTTGATACGAACTAATATAAAGCGAGCTCGTTCATTTTGATTTTATACCTGTTCTATTGACGACCTATGTTCTCTTCATGATGAAAGAAAATTTGAAAAATCTTCTAATAATATATAAGATATGAGAAAGATTAACTTTGAAGTAAATAGAAAAAATTGTCAAATTCTTTGAATTAGATTGAATATGCTGGTAAAAAATCAACTCGAAAAATTTTTCCTCTGTGTAATTAGTATTCTTAAAGTTGATATTATAATTGTTTTTGCATGTAGTCTGAGATTGAAACCGACACAACGGATTCAAATACTCACATGAATGAATAATCAATAGACATGACACGAACCCTGAATCTGGTCAATTTTCATTCTTACGGATCCCGTTATAGCTGAATACATTTTTAGGTAACCAACGTAAGTAAGCTCTGTTTCAAAATATCAAATGATGTGTAGTATAAATCAACATCCCTATACAATACATTATGATGATACCTCATATGAGATAACAAACTAAATGTATGACATGAATTATATATTGGAATAATAGCTGAAGAGGGTGGTGTTTGATTAAGACTGCTGGGGTTCCATGATAATATAACTTTTTTGTTTTTGAAATCTCCAAAACACTTACAAAGTGAACAACTGATAACCACCTCCCAAAAAAATCCATACATAGTACCATAACAACAATATATATATATATATATATATATATATATATATATATATATATATATATATATATATATATATATATACGCGAAAATACTTGGTCCGTCAGGTTTAGATTTGAATATACTCACTATAATATCTGAACATGTATAGTATTTATTTAAATCGATATATTTTGCCAAATCATTTTATCAATAAAGTTATTTTTATAGATATATCAATATAGATAAAACACATAACTATACAAATATACACATCTCTCACTCTCTGTCTCTCTCTCCCTCTCTCCCTTTATCTATCTATCTATCTATCTATCTATCTATCTATATATATATATATATATATATATATATATATATATACATATACATATATATATATATATATATATATATATATATATATGTATATATATATATGTATATATATATATATAAATATATATATATATATATATAAATATGTATATATATATATATATATATATATATATATATATATATATATATATATATATATATATATATATATATATATATTCAAACATCCATAACTAAAAATAACCGACAAACTCTATTGTCTATTTAACATTTTAATTAATTTTTCTTGTTCACGAAAAACATTTTATTAACAGGATCGAAATTTTCTAAAATTGTCGAAATATTGTTATGTGTGTGTGTGAACGAATGCTAACATATTGGCATTCAGATTTTCACCAGTAAATATGTTTATACAGATGAAGCACGTAGAAGTTGAATCATTATAAGTGTACATGTAGCCACTCACATATACACACATATATACGTATATAATTGGGTTTTGTACGAATGAATGTACGTGAGTAGAGAAATTGGAATTAGAACGATGAAAGAATATTTAAGAGCATTTCTTGCTCGGGGCGTCAATATCTTCAGAAAAGGAAAAAAAAATAACTTCGCTAAGTTGGTATTCAGAAAAGACTCTATCAAGCAATACTAAAAATCATATAATTTCCCCACTATTGGTCGCTTCTTTTTTTAACTGCAGACATTAGTACATTAGTTTTTTTAACGCAATCAGACATATTAAGTTATTCAAAAGGTTCAGTTTTTGATATTTCCTAAATATATTACAAATTCATTTTATTTCGACTGATTTTTTTTATGAAGTGTTTTGTAAATCATTAATAATTTTCTCCACTGTTTTTTTTTTTTTTTTACTTTCATCTTGATTTTAGATGTTTTTTTCATCACAACTAAAGTCAGGCTGGGTACCCTTCAACAATGAGTAAACAAATTAAGAGCGTGGAACGGAACAAAGAACAAATTCCAAGTGAGAACTGGACTCTATATGAACCTCTATTTATTCACGACCGTTTTTACGATTGAACTACTAGAACTTATTATTCATTCTTATCTGCGCAGTCAATTTATTTAGTTATGATGAAAAACATCATCAGTTAGGACAAAGCTAAGTAGTAGCGATAAAATAATAGTGTCTGTACATCACATGAATGAATCCCCGTAATCTGAACCCCACTTGGCTGTCTGGTCGGGACAGCCATTTTTTTATCTATAGCGATTTGATAATGATTTCCTAACTATAGTTTAGGTTAGTTGGAGAAATGGGGTTGGACTCTTGAATTTTGCCCATCACACTAGTGGGGAGCTCCTACTTACCTTGAAAATTAGCATTGGATTTCCTGGCTTTTACGTGGACTTGAACACCAGACTGTGTCCTATATAAGACTAACCACCAAGCAGACCTATTCATGTCTATGAGAAACCGTCAACCAAAACTGTCAACATAAGTTTCTTCAGTTATCAAGATTTGACCGGCTTGTTGACTGGCGAGCTAGCTGTTTCTGCTCAGATGCTATGATGCTTAGCACGCCTCTCCCAGATTCAGAAGGGTTCGATTCCTGGAATGAGCGCAGAGTGAGGGAAACTTTTCATCTGAACAAATTTCTCTGTGCACTCAGCAGTCAATTGAGTACACCCTAAGCTGTGTTATTAGGGTGGAATGAATCAGAAATGGAGTTGACCCCACGCCTATTCTAAAGGATTGTAGCAAACGAAAGAAGAGTAACTGGGTCGCCCCTGACTGCTTATGAATCATGCATGGAGGTGGCGCCGAGAGCTAGCGGGCTAAAAATCGAAATACTTACTCATTAGTCTGCAAAAACACCTTTTGTTTTTGTCTTTTTTTAAAGATAGACTCTCAGTGGGGTGTTCAGTTTGAATTGTAAGTTAACAATGAATTGATCACTTAGTTTGCGTCAACCTTTTTTGAAAATTCGGAGTTTTATACTCAACAAAATGCGAAAGAAATAACTTATTCATTGATCAACCCTTTATCTAATTCTTTAATTGATCATCCCCCCACCTTCAAAGCAAGTTGTCAAAAGACTTGAGTCACATGATGGCTTCTACTGAGTGATTAACCAGACCTGCTTTTGTATGTTGATAGCTACTGAGCACAACTTACTGGGGTCAAATAAGATGAATAAAGGTAAGAAGATTGTCAGGTACTAATTGACCGAGTGGGAAGTCTCTGACCCCTGCTCTGAGAATAAGCATTCAAAATCCAGGCATTTAAGTAGGCTCGAACACTGAACTATGAAATATGCAAATACCTCAGAAACGAGGCAGACCTTGATTGATATTCACGACGCTTAAATGACTAAGGAAAAGTCGAAGTAGTGGGGCATTCAGCGAGAATCGAACACTCTACTCTATCGGACTGGACATGCTTTGGTACATACTCATATGATTATTTGTCAAGCATAGATTCGTGTGGCATGGAGATGTAATTAAAGAGCATCCAGTAAGAATCAGACCGACTACACTCTCGAATTGTAGCGTGAGACGAGTTCTCGGCTAGTATCACCTTTCCCGTTTCAAAATGACTGCCACTCTAGATGCAGAGTCAGTATTTTGGGGTGGGGGGGGGTCTAGCGTTTTTAGAGGTAATATTTTTAGGGTTAGTATTTTCACGGTTGGGGTTAGTGGTGTCGGCTTCTTTGACTTAAAATTCGCCATTAATGTCTGTCATTCTACAGCTAAAGCGCCGACCATTTTGAAACAGGAATGGTCACGATGGCCAAACTTGCTAGCCTTCTAACTTTCATGCAGTTATTTATACCGCATAGCTTCTTCTGACATAAGGCTACAATAATTGAGCGCCCAGTGACACTTGAATTCACTACTATAATTGATTTGACTGTATGTTAATCATGATATGCTCGTATGGTCATTAACGAGCTCAGTCTGGCATATAGCTATAAAAGTAGACAAGCCAGTGAGTGTAAGATCCATAACACAAACGAATCGGTCTCCTTGACAAGTTTGCGAACCATCGCGTGACAGTGGGCTCTTAAAGAGTATAATCAGGTTTGTGCAAAAATAATTGCAGTTTTTGTTATTTTGAACCTAGAGGCTCATTTTGGAATAAAGTATTAGCTACGTTCATAGAATATACCATTTCAAAGGGGCAATTCTGCTCGAATTATTTAGGTAGTATATTTTTTTCACTATTTATTCTGGTTTATTTTAGGCTATCAAATCGGAGATGGAAAACCGCAAATTTGAGAAATTTTGTTGTGCAAGTTCAGAATCGGACACAATGAGGCGAAAACAACTTGTAAGTATTTGGACATGGGTCTCCAAAGAACGTACGACTCAACGTTGGTTCCAAATTTCAAATCGGAGACGAGCGCCCTGAAGACTTGGACATCCCTCTGTGATTGACAACAACCACTTGAGGGTCATCATTTGGGTGGACTGAGGCTAATCATCTCAAGGGGTTGAAAAGAGACTATTCGTTGACCATTCAACAGTTGCTTGGTATTTAAAACAAATTGTAAAAGCAAAAAAGAAAAGAAAAAGCTAAATTTGTTGCACAAATGACCTTGCATAAATTGAACGATTTAGGCAACGAAGCTCTACTTCACCCACTAGGCCTCTTTCCGTTTCACTACCACTTTTTCAAGCATTCCAACCACTCCCAGCAGCAGATCTTCAATAACCAACCAGCTCAAAAGGCCTTCAAAGAATCGATTGATTCTAGGACCCCAGAAGTTTATGCTTGAATAAATGGACTTGTTTCTAGATGGCAAAATATGTAGATTCTGAAGGTTCTTATTTTGATCCATAACTTTTCTTCTCTAATTGCCCCAAACAAATAGGTTTTGCCTGATTTTACCTGATAGTGTATTGTCTTCTAAAATACAAGTTTGTTAATGAAGGAACATTATCAAATTCAACTGATAACTTTCTCATAAATAAATGAAAAAAAGTTTATAGAGAAACTGAATCCAAGAACTCTGAGCCAGACACATTTCATCACGTATTTATTTAATTTTTTTTTATCATTTTTTATTTTTTTGCCTAAAACTTGAAACGAAAGAAACGAATAATGTTGTAAACGCACGCAGCAAATAAATAATAGAAGAAGTCGATTAATATTTAATATCACCACCTTTAGCAACCTTCAGTTGTTCAATACTGGTAATTATCGAATCACCCAGCTTCCGGAAGAACGGTCTGATTAGTTACTCAATAGAAAATGTCACATGACTGACATCTTTTGGCCGCATGCTCTGTTGAAAGTGATCAATTAAAAAAAAGGGGATGAACAATGGATAAGTTACTTCCGTCATCTTTTGTTGAGTACTGATCACTGAATGATCCTGAATTTAAAAAAAAAATGATTATGAATGCTGCAGGACATAAAATAAGGGATCAAATTGGCATGAACTTACATTGTGAACTGAACCCCAACTAAAGAATATTTATGGGATGAATTTTTTAAAAAAACAAAAAGACCCTTTCCAGGACATAATGAAGAACAAATGTTCTAATTGTCGGCCTCCAGATAGGTGTACACGTGATACATACATAACAAGCCAGCTGGAATAACTTAAAAACTGAAGAAACATATTTTGACAGGTTTAGTGACAGTGTTGGTTGACAGTCTATAAAAAATGTCAATTTCCAACTCTCACTCCTCTTGCCAGGGAATTAACACTTTCTGGGATATTCATTTCTCGCAGTTATACTCTCTGACTTGCTACCCGTTACCTTGAGACCACCGGTGAAAATAGGAAGTGGGTCGTAGTTAAACTTGGTTACACCAGGGAATTATAAAAAGTGAAGTACAAGTAAAAAAAAAAACGTAAATGTTTGAATTTAGCAGTTGTGACACAAGAATTCTCTCCAAAAAGTTCGAAAAGCTTTTAAAATAATTGTGTCTGGAAACTTACTCTGTCGCGGCGCCCCAATACGATCTTCAGAATATTGCAGAATCCATAAATATACTATACGGACAACTCCTGTTACCCTAATTCTAATGAGAAATTGAATGGAACAAAAACGTTATTAGAGAGAAAATTCATTTATATATATATATATATATATATATATATATATATATATATGTATATATATATATATATATATATATATATATATATATATATATATATATATATATATATATATATATATATATATATATAAAAGTATAATAAACTAATTTTGAGAATGGTGAAATCATTTTATTCTATAAAATACATTTTTATTGAATTTAAAAAATCACAATTTATATCACTGATTCTGAGAAATTTGTTTGCGGAAACCTTGATCTGGATAGACGGTGAATAGAACAATGTCTGAACAGGGTTTCCAATTTAGTTGTCCAAAACAAACCTAGTGTCAAGGACTGGTGCTACTTGATCCAGTCTTATAAAGGCAAAGAATGCTTGTCCAGAGTGATTTTTACAGATGAAATCATGTCTGAAATGTTTAGCAATGCACATCAAAGGTAGCCCACAAGATCTAGCGGGAATATCATCTTTATTGTCTGTTTCGAGAGTCAAAGCATTTTGGGACGGGGCGTCCATCGTTTGACAGAGATCTTCCCTAAAATTCACCTGACCTCTCTATTATGGGCGTTGCATTTTTTTCACTCCCCACCCACTAAATAGGTTTTTTTGTGGGATGTTCAATTTGCAATGAAAGTTTGTACTAAATTGATCCCTTAGTTTATGTCCATGCTTGTTTCTGAAAATTCAAGTGAGAGAGAGAGAGAGAGAGAGAGGTGAAAGTCGAAAGGAATAACTCATCCAGTGATCTACCTTTTTTTTCTACTCTTAATTGATCACCCCTGACACAGCATGCTGCCAAAAGATGTTGATCGCATGACGGTTTCTAATAAGTGACTCTCTAGACTAGTATAATTATAGATATCACAGCTCACCATTTCTTTCCCTCACACT
>OY735226.1:43401493-43466493 GCA_963457665.1 Thysanoteuthis rhombus | reverse complement strand
GTGATCAATCAAAATTTTTTAAAAGAGGCGTGATTAATGAACGAATTACATCTCTCACCTTTCGATCACTAAAAGAGGTTTGAATCTTCTGAATAACAAGCGGGCACAAACTAAGGGATCATTACAGAAGAAAAAAAAACTCACGCTGCAAACTGACCCACCTTCAAAAAAATATTGAGGGCGAGGATTTTGAAAAGAAAGAAAAACACCTTTTCATTCTATACATAATAAGAAGTAAACGTTCAAATTTTCAGCCCCATAGCTCCATTATACATAAATATGTAGCTAGTTGACAGTTAGGTTTGACTGTTTCTAACACGATGCTACAGTCAGGCGAAACTTGTGAACACGGAAGCAACTTTCAACTTCAGAAAATATTTTTGATCTTTTTCTGTCTTTCGAAATTTGAACAAGATCTTGCTGCATAGAATAATAACGACGAAGGAAAAAATGGAGATGCGTATCCAAAGGTCAACATATCAGACTTCATTTCGAACAGGTACAGAATAACGACGTCTTTGAAATGAGAAAAAGCAACAGGTCTGGCTGGTCACACAATGGAAACTGTCACATGAACAACGTCTCACGGCAGCATGCTGTGTTGAGGGGGATCAACTTTTTTTTCAAAAGTTGCACCTCTCGCCTTTTATTTTGGATCACCACAGAGCCTGCATTTTCCAAGAAGAAAAAAAAACTCAATATGAACCCCGGACTGAAACGAGGGAGAAATTTAGCATAAACTTACATCATAAATTGAACACCCATTACGGAACCAACTTTAAGGAGGAATTTCAAAAGAATTCTTTTCCCCAGACATAATAAGGAGTAGATGTTAGAATGTTCTGCTTTCCAATTAGTGAGGCCTATACGTATGATACACACATACATAGACAGATAGACGGACAGACGGACTTGAAAACAAAAGGAATCTTTGGTGACAGTTTTGGTTGACGGTTTCAAATATTGAAGGTCCGAAAATCTTCTCCTTCAAGTGCCTCTCCGGGGACACTCGTTGCTACAACCCAGGGTTGCCATTTGGATCTTTTTGTTGACAAATCTGATAAATGCGGCCTTTTTAATAAGCATTTGGCCATTAAATTTTTTGTTTGGTCATTTGAATTTGCTGCCTTGTTTCTCTTCATTCTAATACAAAAATTCAGACTGAGGTTACCATTTTGGCCACGTTATATCCGAATTCGACAAATCTGTCCTTTTAAAAAAAAACATTTTTGACTATAATGCAATCGTATTTCTAATAAACTTTTCGTGTATACTGTTGTATCATTTATCAACAATCATTATTATTAATTCTTTCCATACTACTATTTACCCAAATCCTTATTTTTCAATTGCTTATAAACGCAACTTCAGGACGTCATCGTGAATTTCCGATAAAAACTGAAAAATAAGGATGAGTGTAAACAGTAGTATGGAAATTAATTCTTCAAAATTTAATGAGGATTTACAATATTTCAGCTGATGAAAATCAATATTCCGATGATTGCTTTTACAAAAAAAAATATTGGCACATGGCCATTTTTAGCCAGCCAATGAGTATTTCTTGCCAGAATCGTCTCCAACTATCTGGCAACCATTTCACAAACAATACCAGAAGAAAAAAAGGTGAAAAATACACCGTATCAGATTTTCTCACTACCGATGTGGAACCAAAATGCTCGAATTGATGGTTTCCAGTGAACATTTATTTCTCTTTTCAAATTTATTCTTAGTCTTCATAAATTGGAATGGTTCGTGGTTTGGTACAATCAAGATTAAATTACAATACTGGAAAAATCATTGTGCAAATTTCTTTTCCTTTTGAATTGGCTTATTTCATTTTCAAACCCTTTTTAAACCACAACGATATAAACAGTAATACCTGTTCTTGTATTTTGGAATTTGCTTCTGTACAAGGAGGATTCTAACCATGGTTGACATTATTTGACCTCGGGTTGACCTCAAGCAAACTTGACCTCATCCTTCCTAATTATGTCTCTTTTACCTTAAGTGAATCAACATGCTCTTCAAAGACTCCCTGTACGTCCATTTAACCTCATTCATAGTTCATAAGAGTAACAAGTCTCAAATCAATCTTGTATTCGTGATTACGTCCAATGTTGTCATCTTGAGGTTTAGCAACGATTTGCAAGTGGACATTTATCGACAAGATACTTCCTTAGGTTGCAAAGATATGTCTCCCCTACGTGTCAAGAAGTGTGGACGAAAGCGTGTTTCAACTCAAAGACAAGACTGTTGGTTGCGCTTTGCTAAAACAACGACAAGCGTCATCGAAGGATTTGGCAAATCTATTGAAGACCAGTCATGTGTAGTGCTGTCTAAGAGATGTAAGAATAAGGATTCGTCAGATTAGCTTCCGTGATCACAGACCTCTGAGGGGTCTAGACTAACAGAGGAAACGAAATTTTAAAAAATGGCTTGGGTGAAGGCCTATCAACACTTAACTTCTGTTGACAGGATGAAGGTAATTATTAGTAGTATTGTATTAAAATATACATCAATCACGATTGTAATTTTGCCTGTGATTTGCATACATTTTTCACGCAAGACTATCGATGATTACTTTCAACCAATTCCCATATGTTTACCTAGTATGCACAATAGATCGATAAATAATCAGCCGGAAAGAATCAATTAAAAACTGAAGAGAACCATGTTGAATAAGTCGATAGTTTTAGCTGACTGTATCTAACAATGTTTTATCTTGGGAAATTCGGACAAGTTAAGTTTATTTAAGATGTTTCGAAATGATTTGTTGTATAGTCTTCTAAATATGACTTGTTCCACAAGTTTTCCGACGAGAGATGATGAAGTACCAGTCCTCATAAAATAGAAGAGGAAAAATCTTTATTGTCTTCAGAATGTCTTTGGCGTATTTCCCGAGAAAGTAACAGTAGAATCAAAAACAGGCTTACGACAACAAGCCTAAATGAGATTAGTTTTTGAGCAGAGAATCAATTCTGCTATTGACTATTCCCTGGAGAGGATTTTCGACAAGAAAAGAAAAAGCACCGAGTCTTATGAAGCAATCTAACCATGTGAGCATTGGTCTGTGCATAGAAGGATTTGGTTATCGCAAAAGAACATATTGGATCGGAGGCAAACACGATGTTTCTAACCGTTGAAATTGGATGTAAGACATGATAGAGGTTAGCACAGTCGTAGTCGGCACGGGAGGCTGATGATGATGATGATGTATGTTACTTATTCACTCCATGGAGTGCCGTACTTTGAGTCGACAATAATGGAGTTCCCAGCCGTCGAGATTGGTAATATCTGAATCGAACTGATTTTGACACTTCAGCGTCTTTTTCAATTACTGGAATGTTCTGCTTTTTCTTGCATGAATTCTCTGTGTTCTTTTATTTATTTTATTTATGGATATGCCGTGCACTTTTGTTTTTGTGTTAAAACTGGCGCATAAATCTTCCCGACCAAATTGAAAAGTAATTAATTTGCCTGGCGTATTTTCTGATAGGTATGGCGTATTTTTTAATTTTCATTCGATATTTTTCAATACACAAGTGATAACGGCAAATCTATTATGACGACACAATATTTGTGGGAGTCTGCTGTTAAGGAATATATACCAGATATTCGAAATCGTCATCTAAAATGAAAATGAATAAAACCTTCCGACGATAGGGTAGCCACTTCAACATAACAAAAGTCTTACCATATTCCAGAAGCAGCCCTTTTTTTCTTATTGTTTATTCTATTTATGTTGTCTTTGGTGAATGATATATTAGCCATGTAATGATGGAGGATCATTTCAAATAAGTATCTACATGATATAACGCAATCTATAAACATTCTGTTTGATCAGATACATCCATTTCCCAATATATATATATATATATATATATATATATATATATATATATATATATATATATATACGTATAATAAGTATTTCCTTAATGATATCCGGTGGGATGATATTTATGACAACTGGGAAAGACACATAAATTGCTTGTAAAACAATGGCTGACATCTTCTGCTGGTTATGGCTTATTAACGGGAATACGAGAATACAAAGTGAAACAGAGAAAGTAAGTTCAAGTTTTGAAGTTTCCTTGTATGAATTTGTATTTCCGTAACTACTTTGATGGGTCTGTAACCAGCGTTTAGACTTAATCTTCTTACAGTCTACACCAAAAATACGAAAAGCTATCAGAATACAAAGAGGATTCGAATGTTAAGAATTGTTAATAAAACTAAGCAACCCCAAATTAATAAAATTCCATACAAAAATGTCCATAAAACACTACAATATATACAATCGGATTTTATCCCCTCGAAAGGATTTCAGACGAATGAAACACTGGGTGTTATAAAACAATCTACCCAAATGGGCACAGTTTTTTTAAAGTAGGATTTGGTTATCGCAGAACACATTGAATTTTGGGCAAACATTGAGATTCTGACCGTCGAAATCAGATGCAAGACACGGTGAAGGATAGCACAATCAAGGTCAGTATGATTGGAGCAGAGTAAGGCCTATGGGTAACTGTGGACTGATGACTAATATCATTTAAATATTTGGGCGGCTATGTGCGTTGAAGAAAACGTTTCATTCAAAACTCAGTCAGTCAAAACTTGTTGGTAGAATAAATCATTTGGGAATTATTTTCCATTATACATATATATATATATATATATATATATATATATATATATACATACATACATACATATATACATACATACATATATATATATATATATATATATATATATATATACATGGTAGCTGCTTCAACGTAACGATGATATATATATATATATATAGAAATTATATATATATATATATGGTAGTTGCTTCAACGTAACGATGATATACATATATATATATATATATATATAAATCATATATATGTATACATATTTATATAAGTTATACATACATATATATATATATATAAGTTATATATACATATATATATATGTGTGTGTGTGTGTGTGCGTGTGTGTGCGTGTGTGTGCGCTAGTTGACTTTGGTTTTTAGTTGATTGGTCGTATTTTTATTCATTTTATTAATAATTTTATTGCATCGTTCAGAATTGTTTGTAGTTAGTTATGGTAGTCAGATTTGTTTAGCACAACGACGATGTTTGTTTTGTCGGGGTTTTTTTTCCTTCTCATTACTATCTCCGGATGATCGTGTAATTCTTTGGCCACTCTTTGGAAGTTGCTAGTTAGGAGTGTCCTTTTTTGTTATTATTGTCGTATCTCGTTTGTTTGATTAAATCCGACGACCATAACAAACTAGAAACTATTTTCAACGGTCACACAAAAGTTACGAAAATGAATAAAAATCATACCAATCAACTGAAAGCCCAAATCAACAAACTTATTGCTGCCAGCAATACTAAAATTGACTCCACAAAACTTTACAAAATAACCGAACACACACACACACACACACACACACATATATATATATATATATATATATATGTATATGTATATGTATGTATATATATATATATATATATATTTGATTAGTAATATGTAATTAACTAACTTGTGCCTTCACATTGGCTACGGCATCAGCTGTCCCTACCCGGGCTTCCCAAATCAAAAGTATCTTTTGTGTCGGCTTGCAATATGTGCAATAGACATAGAGGCAACAAATACCCGCAGTGGTGTCACTCACTTCATCATTCTCTCGGTGTAATAATCTTAATCTGTTATGATAAGATGAGGAAGAGATTTGATTAATCAGTAAATAGGAAACGTCATTTGGGCAAAGTCTTTTGGCAGCATGCTGTGTTGGGGGTGATGAATTTTTGAAAAATAGAAAAAAGGATGATCAGTGAATGAATAACTCCTCTTGCCTTTTGTTTGGCAGTGATCATTGGAAAAGTCTAGATTCTCGAAAAAATACAGCTGGGAATGCTGTTGGACACAAACTAATGATCAATTTAGCATAGACTTACATTGCTACTTGAACACCCACAAAGAATCGATTCGGGTTGGCTTTCCCAAAATTTAAAACATTCTTCAGTGAAAAATCAAGTTTCATGCCTCAAGCGCCGTTGGTGTGGTCTGTATGCGTGATACATATATATCCAGCCAGTAAGACCCACTTGAAAACTGTAGAAACCTATGTTAACAGTTTTTTTGACAGTGTTGGTTGATAGTATCTAATATTTTGAGAATTATTGTTTCACATTAGACTCCCATAATTACAGGGCCTTTGAAGGATGCCGTTGTAAAGTGTGGATTGAACGTATCGCATGGAAATTCAAAAAAGAAACATCTCAATTAATAAATACAGTAAGCAAATTACATTTTGATTTGCACAGGAAGAGTTGTGATCTCTGGAAATAGTGTTGGGAGTATATAAGAACTCCCTGTTAGAATCAAATGGAACGAGAGTTTATTGCATTTTAAACGGATGAATACCTGATCTTGAAAAGTTAGGTTTAGCTTGAGAATGCGAACACTCACACACAAACAGGCAGACACACACACACACACACACACACACACACACACACACACACACACACACACATCTATAAGGGAGTAAAGGTTTGCTGTACATATTTCTGCCCTGTTCGGGCTTCTTCAGTTTGTGTAGAAAAATCTTACTCCATTATATTTTAAGCTCTACTCTAAATCAACTTAATGTTTAATGTATAATGTTAAATATATCGAGTACTTTATGAAATAAACCCACCAGATATAGGATGTTGTATTATGATGTATTATATTGTATTGCATTCTTGATTTTTATTATGTATATGTATATGATGTGAAGAGAGTTGACGATTTGGAAGAGAAAAAACTAGTGTACATCACTAATTCTTCATTGGTAGCTTATATTTTGTCCCTAGTTTGGACTTCTTCTGAGCTTCTGGCTAAGAATGGTGCGAGTAAACGATGCAATAGGAGAAGACTAAACACAAGATGGAAGGGTGACAAAGAGAAGTTTACCGGGGAGATAAGGCAGAGTTGAGCACAATCACACTCGTCATGGAAGGAGATTTAAAAGTCAAGCAGCGAACTTATGACGGCTGCTGCTGCCACCGATGATATATATATATATATATATATATATATATATATATATATATATATATATATATATATATATAGTGGTAATGTTCCTTTAACACACTCACCCTAAATATTTCTGACCCCTGAGGTCATCATCTGCTTGAGTTTCCCTTCTGCATTTGTGTCAACATTAAGTGTTTGCACAGCTTCGCCAAGTCAAGGTATCTGCGCCAATCTTTATTCCCCTCCAAGCAAGTGCAGGCTTCGAACGCTGATACTGCTACATTCTGGACATTTGCTCTGCAAAGTCTTTAATGACAGCATTTCATGTCTCAATGCAAAGGGCGTCTTTTCTCCATAGATACGTATAGGGTGGCGTAAAATAAAGTGTTAATTCCAAATCACGGTACGGAAATACTAATCTTATGTATATATCAGTTTGGTTTAACTTGACAGGACAGACTAACAGTGAAGAGTTGATTCCCCTGAATTTGGTTGGGATTGTTGTTATCGGCCTAAGTTTCGCATGTGATCTCTTGGGATGTCCATCGGTTGTCTGTCATTCTCAGATGAACATCACGACTCACAACATGGATCCCCAGAGAACACATGCAAAACTGAGGCGAACAAAATACAAGATGGAGAGATGAACTTGAAAAATTTAGAAAATGCTGGCTCTGCAACGTCCATGATAGAGAAATGTGGCGGATCCTTGGTAAGGTGTATGTCAACGATGGATGTTAAAAGACTGATGACGATGATGATGATTGTTCTTGTTCCAGCCTTTGACTTGGATTGGAGTTTGAGAAACAGTGGTCAAAAAGATTCAAAATTGTAATTTTTTTTTACGCCCCCCTGTACGTTTAATAGAACCAGCTAAATCCAGGGCGTTTCTTATTTTGACAGTGCAAAAAAAAACAAACGGTAAATAAGTGCAATCCTGGTTTGAGGGGCTATTTTTGGACCATTTTTAGTATACTATGGATGTGTTTTAGCCATTTTTGGCGATTTACATCTTTTTTTCCAATATAGGACTTGAGAGCACTTTTGACAGTCAAACTAGCACAATTTATTTTTGGCCAGTTTTTGTATCTTTTCGACGTTTTTTTTAATAATCTTTTTGGTGTATTTTGGATACTTTTGGCGTTTTTTGGCCATCCTTTTATCAATAAGGCACTTTTTAGCTCTTTTTGGCTGTCAACCTAGCGCAAAAACTTCGTTTAAGTTGGCAACACTGAACAGAACCATATTGACGTCAATGTCTGATAACGAATTTTGTAATTTACTTGCGTGTGTCCAGTGCAGAACAGGCTTCCCCTGGTGATTTGATGATTGAAAAAATTATCCCTTCAAAATGACTCGAGCAAAGGGCAGGGACTATAGTCTGGGACCATTAATGGGTATCTTATTTGGCAATGATTCCTATAAACGATCATTTGATCAATAGGAAGGGAAGGGAAGCAACTGTGCGGCCCCTGCTGACCGTTAACCGGATACATCACTACCCCAGGGCTGTTTCCGTTGTATATTCTCATAATGACACTTAACGGATGAGAGACAATAGCCCCAAAAAGGATAGACATCTATCTTGCATCAGATCACGGAAAAAAAGTTTTGAGATCATTAATGGCGAGATTTGAGATTACGATGATACACCCCCTTATATATATATATATATATATATATATATATATATATATATATATATATTACGTAAGGTAAAAATCAGGCTAGCAGTATAAGATATTACAATCATATATTAATAATACAAGCCACTTCTGATTTGTAATAGATTTATTTCATAGAGTATTCGATACATGCAACTTTTTACTATTGAAGTTGAATTGTTTAAGAGTAGAGCTGGAATTGAATAGTGGATTCGCCTGATGAAGCCCAGAGAGGGCAGAAACATGAGCTTGTTTGTGCAGCGAATCCACATTCTGCTATATATATATATATATATATATATATATATATATATATATATATATATATATATATATACATATATATATATATATATATATATACATATATATATATATATATATATATATAATGACAAACTACGAATATGTCATAAACTATATATGAAAATCATAGCTGAAAAGAGGTAGTGCTTGATCAATACTGCTGAGGCGCCCTGTTAATGTATCTATTTTGTTTTTTAAATCCCCGAAACGGTTACATCGTAAACAATTGACGATTCCTGCTGAGTACCGTATTATCAAAGTACATGTAAAACAGAAAAGAGCATCGGAGGAAAATTATTTGAATTACATCAACAGATATTCGGAAAAAAGTGACTGAAAAGACACCAAAATATTTTGAAAAAGATTTTATTGCTTAATGCTTACAGCAGCAAAGTTTTCAAGAATATATATATATTTTCCATGGGAATAGAGCACTCTGGTGGATGAATAATTTCTGTGTAAATAAATATATTGCTTGAATTCAGCCTCACTGACCGTTCAGTTCCGGAGTCCAGAAGTAGGATGTCGGCCTCTGGGTCTGAAGTGAAGGTTTCAATCCTGCAGTACTGGATGGGATAATGGAAAGTCTATAACCACACTGAAGAGATTTAATACATCGAAACAGCTGTCTGTGGATGACACAATAATGATGTTTATATATATATACATATATATATATATATATATATATATATATATATATATATATATATATATATATATATATATAATCTAACCATATAATGAACTTTTATGCACTGTTCCAGTCTGTTTATTTGACAGAGCTGAAATGGGAAGCGCTGGTTGGTTGATTTACCTTACCATTATGACATATAAAAAATTACGCCATCAAACACTTGAAACTTCATGGCTGATAACGCATTAAAATAGCATGAGTTCCGTCGCGACTTTTAAAAAACTCAGAATTAGGATACTTGAATTATCGAAAATAAATTGTCTGATAAAATAGATCCAGTGCTGACCCATAGGTGATATATGAATAACACCAATATTTAGGGCGGGTATATTTTTGTATATATAAATAGCAACCAACAAAACAAACAGCCACCTACAAGTGCCGAATATTAACGGTAAAATTATATCATAGAATAACATCTATCAATGTAGAGCTCTTCGAAGCATCTTAGCTCCATCCTGGTACTAAACATGATAGAACATGCCGTCTTTGGAAAGTATGTATATATGTTGACACTACAAATCCGTTCACTTGTACGGAGCAAGAGAAGATTGATAAAAATATTGATAAAATTATTCCATGTCCGTAATTTTTAATTATATATATATATATATATATATATATATATATATATATATATATATATACTGTGAATTTAATAGACAATATGGAAACACGAAAGTTTGGAAACTGTATTGAATTTATTCCCATTACGTTCTTCGAACGACTGTTTCCAAATGGGATATGATAACATTTGCAAATAAGCAGGTTTAGAGGGGAGGGGAAGATCGAGAGATGATGCAAGATTGTTGTTTTTCAAAATTGGTTATCTTTATTGGCGAAAAGAGTGTCTTCATCTTCAAGTTGAAATCACTTGTGTATAAGTGAAATTGAGAAGAGGTTTTGTGTAGTTTCGTATAGTGACTATAGTGTATCAGTGCAATCGAGAAAATTGTATGTATATGTAGCCTCAGTAAGTGTGTGTTATCGTAGCTGTGATGTTGAAGGGTTGTGCATTGTTATATTCTGTGTGAATATGGGTTTAGGTAATCCAAGATTTTAGAAGAGTCTACGTTGTGTAATTTTGATTTAAATTTTTGAGACGTGTTATTTTTGTTTTGATTTTTTTTGTTCATATTTTGATCTTTGTGCTATAATGTGTCAGTATAGTTTTATTTTTATTTTGCAAGATGAATATGTGTGTTGGTTATACAAGAGTTGCATGTAGGTGTGTTGGTTATATATCTTTGATTTTAAACTAAATTGTGTCTATTGGATGGCATGTCTATTTGGTGTTATACGTGGTAAGGTTGTTTTGTATGGATATCATCCTTGCAGTGTATTTACATATATTGTAGAAACCGAGACGTTGTTATATAGTATTTTCTGTGGCAATAACTGCTACTTCTATACTTTTGCGTGTCATTTTGGTGGACAGATTTCATTAGCGTGATTTTTTTCGTAATGAAAAAGTGTTGTCCGTTTCGTATCGGTGTAGTGCAAAGGTATTTTTATGATCGTCCTTTATAAGTGTTAGTGTTTTCTCTTCTCAATGTTTCTTCTGGTTTCCCCGATACACATTTTGGGGAAATTCCACGGTATTTCTTATATACTCGCCCCGGATGTTGGGTCGTTTAATTGTTTTTCTAACTATGTCACTGGAGTTTTTTGATGTTTTTTTTTCAACGACGTATAGGTCATAAGATGTTTTCCAAGTTGTGTTGTTGAATTTATTGGGAAGATGGTGATTTTTCTGTCATTTGGTATGGTATTGTCCTTTTTAGAGTGTTTCTATTTGGTGGCTTCTGTGAGCCTTTCTTCTGTCGTTTTGTAAGAATGAACATGAATATTGGAATTTTTTTAAAATATGTACAACATATTTTTCTTTTTCCTTCGAGAATTGTGGTCTTCATATTCTCAGGGCTCTCAGGTAGAAGCCTATGATTATACCTGATATTGTTTTCGCTTTATGGTGAGAGTAAAAATTAAGCTTATCGTTGTTGTTGGTTGATTTGCAGGGAAATGTTCAATTGAAGGTTTGTTTCTATTTTGTATTAGGATGTCGAAGAAGGTGAAGGCGTTGTTTGAGGAGGCTGATTTCAAACAATTTAGGAATATGTATGCTGGTATTACACTGAGCGGAGTACCCATAGGTAGACTGAATTTCTGTTAGTAGAAATTGTTGAATTCAGAGTAGGATTGGTTTGTGCATAGTATACAGTGTTTAATAATTGTGTCTACAGGTATGTATACATCTAGTTTGGATTTGTTCAAGGGTGTTTTCAGTATGTTTGTGTATAACAATCAAAAGTGTAAATTGGATTGTGATTTGATTTTCTATGTCAGCATTGTTTAGTTTGTTGACTGAGTCTCCTGAAATTTTGAGTCGATAGGGGTTGATTGTTCCTAGGAGGAGGGTTAGGATTTGGATGGTAGCTTTTCCAAATTTTGAGGAGAATTGCCTATACTTGATTTGATCGGTCTCATAGGGACGTTTGTTTTGTGTGCCTTAAGTAATCCGTATATTTGGGATTCTCCAATGGTATTTCATATGTGTGGGCAATGTTTTGCTTTTATTGTTCGAGAGTGTTTTTATGTTTCGTTAAATATGTTATTTTTGTCGTTTTTTGTGTTCGTTTTGATGTGTGTGTTGTGATTGAATAGGGAATTTATTTTGTCTATGTAGGTATCAATATCCATAATAACTATTCCACCTCCTTTGCCCAGGGGTGTAATTGATATGTTCTCATTCTTCACTACTTGTTTTAGTGCTGGGATATGTCTAGTAGAGATGGCAGTTTCGATAATTCCTATGCTGGTTGTGGTGGTTATGATTTCTTGGACGTAACTTTAGGTGAAATCTGTCTCTTTGCTGTTCCTGGACATTATGTCGGTGATGTTGTTGTTATCTTGGCCAGTTACGAATTTTCCAAGATTCAAGGTTTCTCATTTCATGGTGCCGAATTCTGTGTGAGGTCTGTACGCCCTATATGTTTCTCTTGGCTGTTTTTGCATTGAGACGTTGTTTTTCTGTTCAGTCTGTGTGCGTTCTTTATTCTTCTGACTACTTGTTTAATCCTGTTTTCTTCTTGTTGAAGGTATTTTGGTGGTGTATTATATGTCTAATGTTTCCTCAAAAGCTGTTATTTCTTGGAGTCTGAGTTCTTCGGTTACAGCTTGTGAGTGTTCTTTGGGAATATCTAGGAAATATATGAAAGGATCTTTTAAAGATTCTGTGGGGGCTCTTTGGGACAACTTTTTCTTCGATACAATTTAGTATGGAGTTATTTTCGGTTCTTTGGGGAATGAGCTGATATAAGTAGCTTTTTGTGTCTACATTTCATTTTTCTGGTCTCTATATATGATGAAGGATGAGATTTATCCAACATATTGGTGAATTTGATAGACTAAATAGAAACATGGAAGTTTGGAAACTGGATTGAATTTAAATGTTACAGTCACATATTGCGAGAGACTGTTCCTTATCGTTATCAAACGTCAAATGGGGAAAATGATAATTGTTATCTATATAAGTATCTGATATCTTAGTATAGATTATTTGGAACCGTTGTGCAAAACTTTTAACAGGGGTTCCTTTGAAGGTGGTTTTGTTGTCTATATAGGTATCATGCATACAGACCACATCAATTTAGCTAGAAGGCTAAAAATTTGAAAATTTACTGCTTTTTAAGCCAAGGGGAAGCTTCTTTTTTTTTTTGTTCTTTCAAACCCTTGACCCCTAAATATCTTTTCGAAGAGATTCAATATGCAATAGAAGTTTATGCTAAACTGATCCCTTACTCGGAGTCCACTTGTTTTTCATTTAATTCAAACTTTTTTTCTAATGATCACTGCCCAACAAAAGGCGAGAGGATTTTCTGGTCGATCATCCTCAACAGGGTATGCTGCCAAAATACGTTGACGCGTGGCTTCTTCTTACGCCTGTAAGACGATTGGCGACATCATCATCATCATCATCATCATCATCATCATCATTATATTAGCGTCCGTTATTGGACATAGATCTGCCCCCAAATTTGTCACAACTCTCTGTCATGGGCATCGTAGAGTCAGCATTTTCTGAATTTATCTAGCTCGTCACGCTATACTACTTTCTGTCGGCCAGAGCCTTGCACATGATCTTTAGGGATGCATGTCCCGAGTTGTGATATCCAGCGGTTGCCTGATAGTCTTGCAATATGTCCAGCCCATTGCCATTTGAGTTTTTTAATAGTTTCTATGATGTCTTGTTATCCTGTCTATCCTTCAATTTTCTGTACTGTCTTATGATCCCTCCACGTGAGGTTGAGCATGATTCTCTCATGAGCACGTTGTATGGTCAACGGTTTGGGGGTTAATCATAAGGTTAGGTTCCATGTTTCAGTTCCTTACGTGAATATCAGTAGCATACATTAGCTGTGAACCCTTCTCTTTAGGACTGGTGGGATTTTCTTGTTCTTAAAAGTCGAGCTTATTCTACTGAAAGCTTGTCAACCTCGTGTGATTCTTTGCTTTATTTTTTAATCTTCTTTTGATGACTTCATGTAGACTCGCTGTCCTAGGTGAATGTAATGGTCTACTTTCACAGGCTCTGCATTTTTTATTTCGACACTTGTTTTGCCTAAGTTCATGTGGAGGCCAACTTTTTTACTTGCTCCATTTAGTTCGTCTAACATTACTCGGAGATCGTGAAGATTCTTAGCAAATAGGACGATATCGCCAGCAAACCTGGGGTTACTTAGATTTTTTCTGTCAATTTTGATTCGTTCGTGTTCCCATTCTGAATTCCAGAAGATCATCTCAAGGCAGACTGTGAAGAGTTCTCGTGAGCTGGTATCACCTTGTCTCACATCTTTTTCTAATTGAAATTATTTGCCTGAAGTTGTTGAAGTCTTTCGGGTTTCCTTTTATGTAAAAAAGCTGACACACAGACAATGCACTAATATGAGTCACAATATGGCCAGAGAATTTGAAAATTTTATTAGAATATCTACGACCTTCTAGCATATTCATACCGTACTAAGATCATAATCGGCGTCATCCCTCAGAGTATTGTAATTTTAATTTCCGTCAATATATATATATGTATGTATAATTTCTATTAAAAAAACAAAACTTCTATTATTAAATATAATTCAAAACCCTGCATAAAAGTATACAAAAATTGAGCACAATAACTTATTACCCCGTTATTACAATGAATATTATCATTTTTTATATTTCCAGCCACTTTAAAGAACAACCCAATCACCATAATTATCTTACACTTGTAGAAACAGACCAAACCCTCAATAATTAAACTAACAACTATAGCCACATGAAATAGAACCCTAACATTGGGAAACAGATCCAAGTGAGAATAAAATACCCTCAAAGTGGAAACATACAACGAAGTGCTGATGGTTTAACAACATGCTGATAACGGAACTTTATTATCTTACTGATTTATAATTTATAACTACTGACAAAGAAAGTATCTCCACTGAATGAAACAGAAAAAATATAACAAGCAACAGCTAAACAAAGAAAAAGAAAAAAAATACATAGAAAAAAATAGGAGTAAAATCCTTCTGCCAAAAAGAGTAAACATCCCCAAAAATGTCCTGAATAAGGATCTAAAATAAACTTATTTTCGCCTGAAAAAGCCCAAACAGGACAGAAACATGAACGTGTTTGGGTAGCAAGTCCTTCACTTCATTTTATTTTCAGCTCTACTCTAACTCAACTTGATATTAAATGTTGAATGAATTGAGCATTTTATGAAATAAACCCATCACACGTCGGGTATTATATCATATAATATAGTGTCGTGCTTTGTATATATATATATATATATATATATATATATATATATATATATATATATATATATTTATGGGTGTGAAATCATCACAAGGTCTGTTTTATTGAATTATTGTTTCATGGAAATTTAGTCTATTACAAACCGTTGTTACACAGTGTTAGATTTTCAAATAGACGATGTATTTCTGATTACGTGTTTATAGATCTCAGATAATTGAGTTTTATTTTTACATTTGATATAACATAGTTATGTCAATACAGCATTTTTCTCCCATGTCTTGTCATCAGAAAAAGTTATCAAAACGTAACGACTCACCATTAAAACTTTCTATAAACAACTGTTTTTTCTTTCTTTTGAATAAATATAGGCAACATAATTTTCTCGTAAATGACTTTCATTTACAAATCATACTATGAAAAAAAAGATAAAAATATAAAATGCGGCCAACGTCTAAATAACGAAACGAAACAATTAGAAAATTCAATCGAGATAGAAATTCAGATAATATCTTCCAATAATAAGCAAATTGCAGCACTTAAATAAAAGGGGGAAATATAAAACAAGCTACTAATATTAACTAAAAACGATTAAAAAAAAAACTCAACCACGTGATGCTTTTGATGAAACAAAAGAATTTTTAAAAGATATCACTCGACAAAAAGAAATCGTTAAGAATTCTAAAAATAAATGACTGTTACAACTTGAAATAAATAGAAATATGAAAGCAGACGCCAACAATTAAATTCATTTTATTTGATGACAATTCAAGTGAGAGAACTAAATGTAAAAAAAAGAAATAAGCAGAGCTATCTAAACGCAAAAAACTTACCATGGACAACTGCTTGAAAATATATACAAACAGCATAATTTTCACATAAACGATTCTCATTTACAAAACACAAACAATTAACTTGGCGTTATCTGATGGCAAGATGCTGGCGGAAACGCCTTATTACCTTGACGACATTATTTTGAATGTAAAGCGAAATAAAATTATCTCAAATATACAAACTTGGAATGTAACCAGAAATACATCGTCCATTTGAAAATCTTGTATCGTGAGATAACGCTTAACCATTGAAATAGATTAAATTTCCATAAAACATTGTCATATTGACATTGAATAAAGTATTGAGCTGTCTTTGAATGAAGAAATTACGAAAAAATATAAAGAGTTTTATGTATATGTTATCTTTCAGCTACTTTCTGGTACTCCAGGGGCAAACATGTTTTCTTAAAGAAAGATCAAATTGATATTGCTGTTGGGGATAAGGGGAAGGTTTAAGTGACTTTGATAAAGGCCAAAGTGTTACAGCCAGAAAAATAGATCAAATGACTTTCCAAAAAAACATTGCTTGTGGTGTGCTCCTGTTCAATTTTGATGGGTATCTATTGGCAGTTGTTAGAGGAGGGAAAATCACCAACCACCGACAAGGCATCGGGCATCCAATACATCTATGCAAGAAGAGAGCGAAGGCTTTCCCAACATGTACAAGCGAACAGGTTGACCACTGTGGCACAAGCTGCGAATAGTTTTATTCAAAGTAAAGGAAGGAATGTCATAACATACAGCACATGCATACTGGTTGTGTACGGGATTGTGTAGCCATAGGAAAGTGAATGTATCATTTCTAACCGATGTCTGTCGCCAAAAGCATTTTAATAGACGTGCAAGCGCCAGATCTTCATTTTTTATTAATAGAAGAAGGTTTCCTGGTCTGTTAAGTCTCGCGTTCTTCTATAGAAGATGGCAAGGTATGTTGGTGTCGTTATTCCCGGAGAACAATGGCACCAAGATGGACTGTCGGAAAACAACAAACCGGCAGAGGCAGTGTGTTGATTTGGGCAAAGTCCTGCGGGGAAGCTCTGGGTCTTATAATTCATGTCGAGGATGCCTTGTCGCATTGCACATACCTCAATATCATTCAGGCGATAGTCTTCTACACTGCACAAGATTTACAGGAATGGTTTCAAAAGAAATAAATTACACTACGTTACCTTTGCCGATAACCTCTCCATATAATAACCCCTAACACATGTTGGATGTAATGGACGAACAATATTGCCCGACAGATCCTCCACCAAGTAACTTTGAAGAGGGTAATGTACCTGCTGTTAAAATTTGGCACCAGATCCAAAAGTAAACCTTTAGAAATTTTGTAGAGTATATAACAGATTGGGTAAGAGCTGTTCTGTCGGCACATGGAGGACCTACACCTTATCAGGCAGTTGGTCATGCAATTTTGACTCATCAGTGTATATAGTTATAAACATATATATATATATATATATATATATATATATATATATGCTATAGATATACACACGTGTACGTGTGTATGTGTGTGTGTGTGTGTGTGTGTGTGTGTGTGCTTGGCGCTTTCGGCTCTTACCGATTTCCAAGACAAAGAAAGAAATCTTATTGAAATCTTACAACCAATCATACCTATTAACTGAAGCATTGTAACAGGTGCCGGTTCAGATGGGGGTTCATCGATTGTCTACAAACCTTAAAGGCGATCTATCGACCTTTTCATAGACAGTCAATAACAACAACCCACTCGCCAATGTCTGGTCTTGAACAGTGGTCAAGAGAACCATTGGTCAACTTTATCAGATTTCAACGGTCGCTATTTATTGAAAATAAAACGTCGCTTGCGTTTTCTAAAATCATTTATACCGGCCAGCAAGGCACAGGAAAAGCTCGGCTATACTCGATCCTATTGATTTATCTGAAGAAATTATTATCTATTAGTCTTCTGATTGCATTAGGAGCGTATAGTTTCAACTAAAATCAATTAAAAGCATAGTGCTCATTATTTTGTTGTCGTCTATGTTGAGCTGAGTAAATTCTATATAAGCTGAAATATCCACGTTTTCATTTATGCACGAATATGGTCTTTTCAAGAAGTTCGTTCAGCATTATTGTCCGTTAGTATTAGGAGTGTTTGATTTTAACTTACTCCATCCAAAAAGATCGCTTTTGATTGTATCATGGTAGCTGTCATATCGGTGTACATATTGAATTTTGTTACAACTGGCATATCTTTGTTGATTATAACGCAGAAGATGGAATAAAATGAGTAAAATTGTTGTCATTTAGGCATATTTATTTCAAGTGTTGTTGACACGACATTTCGTTCAATCCATTCAATGGCCGTCTCGAAATATACCATCCGACTGTGACGGTCGTAAACAGAATTTTCCCGATAGTAGCAGCGCTATAACGTTGGATTTGGATGATATTTTTTTCTTTCCTTGTTAAGGCCTGGATTCCATTCCCTGCTGAATAGCAAAAGCCGCATCAGGTTAAACTCCGTACTTGTCTGACACATATTCAATCGATATGCAGATGTGTGCTACCTCTTCTTCCCAGAGAGGATAGAGATCGCCTTTCTCTCTCCAGATACGGTCAGCCATCCCTGGCCTGCAATAGTCTATAGACAGAACCTGATATTTGTCTAAGCGTTAAAAAAACGAACTTCGTATCAGTCTGGTTTGGAATTTAAATTTTTGTATTTTGTAACGAGGATACTCAGTTTGGTACACGTGATTGAACTTTTTAACGCTTGAACAAAGCAGTCTGGCACTGTTTCCGCTTATGTTACTCTCGCCTTCCTTTTAAAGTGAAATGTTTGTACTGTGTGCTAATTTGTAGCCATTTCAAAAAGTATGTCTCTCTCGTGTCTGGAGGCGGCGAAAAAAAAAGCAGTAGACACAATATAGTAAATAAACGAAAGCTGTAGTCGGGGTGAAAGAAATGTCTCACGTTAATTCTTTAGCGGTCTAAGATGTTTTAGTGGAATTGCTTCAAGCAAGAAAAGACAACGTCTTGCTCGGCCAGGACAATCTACTAAAATATCATTAAATAAAGAGAAGGCTGTTATTTGCAGAGTTATCGTTCATTATTTTTTTCTTATATAATACGCCATATATTTTATATCGTAACATTTGTCAAGGGGGGTAGCTATTAAATTGTATAATTTATTTTTGCTAACGCATAAAAAATCTGGGTTCATTCCGGTTGAACATAAACAAGAAAGTGCAGAACAACAATATGTCTTATTTTCCAATAATGTATCGGTTTTATTTTGTTACTTCGAAATGGAACGTACCCAATTGCAATCTTCCAAATCTAGCCCGTTTTAACCATTCAAAAATGGCCAAGTTAAAAACGGATAACCATGCGCACTTATCAAATGTATTTATGGACTTTTGGGGGAGGGAAGACAGTTTGAATTACAGCAAACAAGAGGACTAACCCTTCCTAAAACTTTTGGTGGCACCTCGTGTTTTGTTTATAGAAGCCAAACATCTCATGTGAAATTAAATCTCAAAATCCTAGTTTTGAGTTTTGATTTCATTTTTGTATTCAATAACAATGACTAATAACAATAAACTGACCAAAAACCAGTGAAGTTATGCACAAATAACAGTGACGCAGTGATGAACGCAAAACTGATGACGTATCAACTGCCACTTCTCAATCCCAACTCAGCTCGTAGTTTTTGAATAATATCGTATTCAGAAATTAATTCTGGTTTGTTCACCTTTTACATATTTATGAAGCCAGGGAGTTTAACCCAAGTTCCAACCAGCTCACTGAATCTTTAGTTTCGAGTTATAATCTCTCTTAAGCACTCAAAGGCATTAGTTTATAAATACATTGCCCAATACTTGAAAAAGCGTTTCAACATCTCAGCTGTTAATTATTATGTATAATCTGGTCGAACTATTTTCACCATCCATATATTCATTCGCTCACAACTTTTAGACAGTGTACCCTCCCACTTCCGTCAGGTGTTGTTACTTCTAGAATATTCAATCACTTCTTAGAGTCCACGCTCGATTAAAATGATCAGGTCCCTTTTTTTTCTTGGGGGTTATTCTTTTTTTAATGACGCGTCCAATCCAGCCGAGGATGCGTTAGTGATTCCCCGTCCAAGAACCAACAACACCCAATGAGTGGGTACAGGGCCGAATCGTTGCGAGAAAATGAAAACGTAGACAGGGAAAATAGTCCAACCGTATCATGTACAAGGATCGATAGATCCCGTCTTACAAAATTCCGGCGAGAATCTCGTGTGTTTTTGTGTTAAGTTCCTACCGTCCAATCTTAGTACGTTTTCTTTCAAACGCTTCTTTTCCTATTTATATTTTTTCATTCCAGTTTGCGTGGCTGTATTCTTTCGATTTAATAACCAGCTTCTCTTTATTTCGTCTATTATAGATTTGCCCCACTCTCCGAGAGTAGAGCATTCCTATAAAACTCTTTTCAGAGATGGAATGGTACAGAACAAAGAAGCAGTTACCATTAATCTATATTGAATCACCGTAGCCCCACGAATGGTTTGACCAACCAGCTAACTGGGCAAAAGATTCTTTCTCTTTTTGCTCGTACCTCGGTGGGTGTGCACCACAGAAAAACGGTTTGATTTCGGTTGTTTGTTTGCTCATGTTTTTTTTTTGGGGGGGGGGTCAGTGCTTTTTTTCTGTCCCCATGGTCATTTTGGACTATCGTTATCCACATCTTGAACTGCCATTTTGTAGATTATTTTAGATAAAGATATATTCTTCTGAATCGTTAGTTTTGGTACCCACACGGGCTATGGTGATTCATTTATGCGAGGTACAGATATAGTGAAAATTTTCTGAATGTTATTATTTCCCCAAATCGATGATGAGGGTATGTTTGACTGAAACATGAGGCGGTAGAAGGTACAGTAGATGAGATAGATCGATATATATATATATATATATATATATATATATATAGAGAGAGAGAGAGAGAGAGAGAGAGAGAGAGAGAGAAAGAGAGAGACAGAGAGGGAGACAGAAAGAGAGAGAGAAAGAGAGAGATGCTGCTTTATGGATCGCTGCAAGACAAACGCTGGACACTATTTTCCCGTGAAAGAAAAAGGGTTGAATAAAAAGAACTAACAAAAAACGAAGGGTACCGTCAACCAAATTAGCCAATATAGATTTCTTCAGCTTGTTTTAAGCCGGCTTGTCTGGCTGGCTATGTATTCATGCATGTATGTATGTGTGTATGTATGTATTTATCACATGTGTAGCCCATAACATTGGAGCTAGAGGGATAGAATTTTCCTTTTTATATGTCCACGAAAACCTTTTTTTTTTTAAATCTTATTCTAACGCAACACGCTACTAAAAGACGCTGGTCACTGGACGGTTTCTATCGAGCGAATAACCAGACCGGTATTTATTTTCATCGAAATAAAGCTTCATTAACGGAGACAAAAAACGATTTTTTTAAACATAGTTCGAGCTATTTTTATTACCTTTCTTTTTTTTTTTTTTTGTTGGCTGAACATTTTATGGTTCAATATTTCCGTCATGTTTTTGTGACTGGAAAAGGGAAATACTGAGTGGTTAGAGGTTACATGATACCCAGCCGTTTTTTTATGAAGGCACTTATTGCATGGTGTTTACATTTGCCGCAGAAAGAAGCAGATAAGAATGGAAAGGAAAGGAAGAGAAGAAGTATCCGTACCGCTCAAAAATGGACCATCGTAGCCTGCACGTGTACCATACTTGATTATCTAAAAACTTTTCAAAAAAAAAACTGTGCAAGCTATGGGCATCGTTGGTCCCAAATGACCTTTGATGTTGCATAGTGATTGAAGCCCCGAATATGAGACCAGGAGTCCCCCCCACACACACACTCACGAAAAGATGGATACAGACGAACAAAGAGAGAAAAATTTTGCTGGCTGTGCAGGCGAGCCATTTGTGGGCTACGGTGATTCGTTGAGACGGAGAATTTGAGTGATATTCAAAAGACAGGATGTAAAATAAAGAAAGAAAGAATTGATTTGAGCTCAGGATGATCAATTCAAAAAATTGGAAAAGGGTGTGATGAATGAATAAATTACTTATCTCAATTTTTGTCGGACGGTGATCAATAAAATTCTGTTTTCTAGATATTACATGGAGTAGATGTCGAAAAATATTTGCCCTCTTGCAGCATTCAATGTGCGTGATTCATATATACATACATAGCCAGCCAGCCAGCCCAAACAACTTTAAAACTGAAGAAACTTATGTTGACAGTTTTTGATGGTAGACTTGAGAGTGAAACAATAGGTCTGGTTAGCCATTAAATAGAAACCGCTAAGTGATCACTCAAAAAATTAGAATAAGGGGTATTCAATGAATAAGTTACTCATGTCGACCTTTGTTGGAAGCTAAAAATTTCAAATTTTCAAAAACAAAGTGAGCACAAACTAGTGACCAAGTCATCATAAATTCACATTGTAAATCGATCTATTTAAGGGGAAATTTTCCAAAAGCGAAATAATGAATAAATGTTGAAAGTTTTAGCCCTCTGCCTCCCTGTCCCGGCTTGTACTCATGAAACATACATACATAGATACATACTTACATACAGGGAAGCCAGATCAACTTGAAAACTGAAGAAAGCTGTTTTGATAGTTTTAGTTGACAAGCAAACGAAATAGACAGAGATGCGAGAGTGGAAGGAAAAAAGATAGAAAAGAGAGAGAGGGGGAGGGGAGAGAGAGGGGGAGTGGGGAACATGAATTGAAAAATTATCAATAGGATCAATCTCCCTTGTTTCATTAAAATCTTTAAAAAATAAACAAATCTGGATTGATTTCCCCATAAAATATTATTCCAGATCTATGCATCAACTCCATCGTTAATAGTCCACCTCTGCAGCCAATGATTTAAATATATCAGTTACTGTCTTTGGTTCTGAGAAGGGTCATCGACAGTCAAAGAGTTTTTTTTCAGACGATTGCACCCCTTGTCTGTGTTATTGACACAACATTTCAGATTTTCCATTCTTCAGCCTCTCTCAGGAAAGTGTGTACATTCTGCTACTCAATAGGGACAAGTTGAAGAATTCTAGGCCTAACAAGGAAAGGGGAAGAGATCACCCTAATCCAAGACTATAAACGCTATTACCATTGGAAAGAAAAAATTCTATTTACCACCATCATGTTTTGTATAGTACACCCGAGGTAGGCTGTAGAATAGATTGGCAGAAATGTTGTGTTAACACAAACAACGAGGAGTCCGATCATCTGGAAATCCCTTTAAATAACTGCGTTAGTTTTATTTTCTACAACCACCGGAAATTGCAATATTATTATGTAATTATAAAAGTAAATGAAAGCATTGACGTATTTGTTTGAAGAAATTCTACCTTCGAGGTTAATATGACTTTGCTAAGATGAATCAGGTGAGATAATTGACAAGCTTGGCAGCGCTTGGGTCAATATCACTTCTTCATTAAAATTTGAAAAAAACTAACAGAATCAATATCTTCGTACAATATTATTCCCAAACTCCTTCATTAGTGGAAATTCAACGTTTACAAAAAATTAAAAAAAACAGCTTTTATCTTTGAAACAGTCAAAATACAACAAGGGGTAAAATTTTAAAATTAATTATCTTGAATCTATCAGTTTCCTTGCCTAGGAATGCATTTGCGAATATCAATTTGTGGTTGCTTGTTTTGTGAACTAAAATATATAATGTTCTATTCCATACTATTCATCGTACCAAAGAAATCTGGTATTGACATTATTGTTGTTGCTTCACACGTCATCAGATTCTGTGTTCGTCATGGTTTTTGCGTGTATGACTTTTGTGAAGTGATATTGATACTCTACGAAAACAAAGTCAACCCGAGAGTTTGAAAAAAAAAACAAAAAAAAAAACATACCGGTTATAATGAAAACGAAGAAAAAAAGCGTTCACGAAAACAAGTACAATGACTGGAAGAAGGAATGTATGACATAAAATGAAAATTGGTGACTCAACACAGAAGGGAAACGGAAGAGTTGAAAGAGGAAGTTGAAGATGTTTTTTGAAGCAAATTCCTCATTGGTCAATCGCTTACATCGATAGAATCAGAGGCCATTTTGTTTTCTTGTGTCGTTGTTATCGCTTCTGTGGTTTGTTTTTGCCGACCAGCTGTGAAAGATTCATCCTTGGTCTGTTTTTCTGAAACTTTGTTTCTTCATTTCTTCTTCTTTTTCTTTTTCTTCTTCTTCTTCTTCTTCTTCTTCTTCTTCTTCTTGATCATCTTATTTTTCTTCTATTTCATTCAATATTCTCCTTCTTTCAAAATTCTTCTTATCCTTCTTTCGAACTTCTTCTCTGTCTCCTCTTGATTACCTCCGTACCATTCTTCATCTTCCCTTTCTTCTCCTCTGTCTTTTCTAGATCTTCTTCATCTTTTTCTCCTTCTTTGTTCAATCCTCGACTTTTTTTCTTCTTTTTCTCCTTCGTCTTTTCCATTCAATCTTTTCCTTCTCTATCTCTTCTTGATCTTGTACTTCTTTTTCTTCTTCATTCGATTGTCTACTTATCTACCTCTTCTTCTTCTGCTTTTTCTTTTTCTTCTTCTTCTTCTTCTTCTTCTTCTTCTTCTTCTTCTTCTTCTTCTTCTTCTTCTTCTTCTTTTCTGCCTCTTCTTAATTATCTTCTTCTTAATTCAACCTTGCTCTCCTTCCAACTACCCTCATCTGACTATTTCTGGGTAGCTGTACAACTGATAATCATTGTTGTTGATAAAAAAAAAGCCAAAACAAATAAGCCAAGCTGTGCAGATCACCATTGCAAAGATCAGACATTTAATGCTCGTTGCTTAGTAACAGAGTTAACAGGGATGCTAAACTATTGAGTGGGTGGGTCAAGGGACATTATTTACTTTGAATGCAGATTGAAGAAAAATGTAGAAAACAGAAGAAAAATAGATTGGAAAAATTAAGAAAGATTGAACAACCGTAGCGTTAAAATTTGAAAACGAGAAAAAAAACTCCATCGAGGAATAAATATGGTCTGAATGAATTCCATCCATGACATCACTGGTGTTTTCCACCAGAAAGCATCTAAAAACGTTTTTAAAAATCTCCAAGAGACATCTAGATTGTAGAATGTAGATGATATTTCGAAAAAAAACAGGTTAAAATGAGGTTTCCAAAAGGTTGAAACAGCTTTTTTTTTTAAGAATCGAAGGAATACTTTTTAGAAGTGGCACAGAGAGTTTTCCAATTGTCAAATCAGCAGACAGAACTGCATCATCGAGAGCGTTAGAACACAAAAAGACCATCAAACCCGTCAGAACAAAGCCCCCAAAAGCCCCATCTATGATGGCTATGGTTATTTAAGCATTAAAAATTTTAAAAAACAGTTCTGGTTAGTTACTCAATAGATACCGTCACATGACCAGCGTCTTTTGGCAACGTCATGTTTTGGGGATGATCAATGGATAAGTTAATTCTCTCACCTTGAGTTGGGCACTGATCACTGAAAAAGTCTGAATTTTTATAAAACAAGCATGAATGCTTATGAACGCAAACTAATCATCAATTCAGCATAAACTTACATTGCAAACACTTTTTTGTAGGTATGATAAATAGAAAATTTCAGTCCCTTGGCTTCATTGCTGCAGCCACCACGCATGATACACACACAGCCTATACACCAGACAGACAAACAGTTACACCAACTTAAAAACTGGAGAAACCCATGTTGACAGTTTGGTTGACTGTTTCTAATAAGAAGACTAGAGAAAGAAAAGTGGAACAATAGGAATAAACAATATGTGAAAAAATGAAAAAAAATCTGGTTAAACACAAAAAAAAACAATAATGTTCACAACGCAGAAAGAATTGGAGAAATAGTTGCCAACTTGGCACTTTTCCTGCTAAATTTAATGCCTTTCCTGCTTGTTCCTCAGTAGCATTTGACGCTTGTTTTCAGCAATCTTAGCCGATTTTGAGCTATTTCCCAACAGTTCTACGTAAATCCAGTATTTTAAGCTTATTGAAATAGCCATAAAATGACTGACAGTTCTTTCAGCGTGTTCTGGCATTTTTCAACGCTTTTTTCGGGGTCGATTCAGCACGAAAAGAATTGTATGAGTTGGCAACTCTGGTCAAGAATGAAAGAATAGAAAAAAAAAGTTATTTAGAGAAAAAACGAACGGATCTTTTTGTGTCGGCTGCTCAACGTGAAAGCATCAACATTTATTTGTTCATTTTTTTTTCAGCCTGCTTTATCGTCTGCAATGTTCGACTGATCAGTATCAACAAAACTTTTTATTTATTTGTTAGAAACTGTCAACCAAAACTGCCACCCAAACTGTCAACATAGGTTTCTTCAGTTTTTTAATTGGTCTGGCTGGCTTGCTGGCTATCTATGTTTCGCATTTACAGTCCGTACCAACGGAGTTGAAAGACTGGAAATTTAAACAATTACTCATAATGTCTTTGGAAGACGTTTATTTTTGGTTGTTTCTAGAGGATTCATCTTCCTAAATATGTCTTTATTGGGGCTCAATTTGCAATATGATTTGATGCTAAATTGTTCCATTGGTTAGTATCCGCTTGTTTGTTTTGTTTTTGTTTTTGTTTTTTGTTTCTCTTTTGTTCCCTGGGGGGAAAATTTAGAAATTTTTGTGAAAACTGCCCAACAAAAGGAGGGATGATCACTTTTTCCATTTTGTTTCTTTATTGATCACCCCAAACATGGCATGCTGCCAAAAGACGTTAGACCTTTGACGGTTTCTGTGTTTAGCAGTGATCAAAAAAAAAATCTGAGTTTTCCTAAAACAGACATGAATGCTTATGGACACAGACTAGTGATCGATTTAGCATAAACTTGCATTGCAAACACTTTTTTGTAGACAAGATAAGTTGAAAATTACATACTTGTTTCGTTTTCCTCCTTTCATTTTGTTTATCTCAAAAAATAAAGATTTATGACATTTCCCATTGGCAGATCGATGAGCCTTGACTTCTGGTGAAATTTTTAAGCGAAACATTCACTGACTTGCGGTTTTTATCATCTGAGAATGAACATATAAACAGGTACAGCGAATTCCCATTATTTCAGCACACTGGGGAATTTGTCATTATAACGAGTGGATTTTATACAAAGTGTAATAATGCTGAGAACTGAACAGTACAGAAAATAAGGACTGTTTTTTTTTTCATCCTTAATGATTCTTGCTACTCAAGGCAGCATTATTTTGATGGTTTACTAATTTCAGTTTCTATTGGAGGGAAGCGAATATCCATTCACAGAACTCATTTGGCAAAGGGGGTCTGTATCGTTCGCAGTTTCTTCCGATAAAATTGCCTGATAGATTGTCGGATTGAGTTGGAATTTGATACTGGACACTTTTGGACTAAAGCGCAACTATTGTTTGCAACAAACAATAAAAAGTGGCCTCACACTGGCTAACGAATGAACCGTTCCTGGTTACAAAACTAATCTCCATCATTTTAAGTACAGAGATTCTAGAAGAGTCTGAACTAACTCTGATTACGATAAAATATTTGAGGTATAGTAATCATTCAAAAATATTTTCTCTAAAATTCATTATATATGGTGGATGCATATCAGTTGACTCCGTCGTCGAATTGAACTGTTACTACATAATGGAGTGTTTGGTAGATTCAAATGATTGTTTTCTGAATAAAACCTGATCTACATTCAGGATTATGTTTTAGTGGCGGATTACGCCAGCTACAATACTACCACAACAAGGTGAAACCAAAGGTTTGGGTATCTGAAACATGGAATTCAACGAAAAAACTGACCTGCTAACTGAGAACCATGCAACGTGATTTGAAAGAATCAAGCTCAACTTCCCAAGGGGAGGGGTCAAAAGACAGTGCAATATGATAAGGAAAAAATAGGTGTACGGCATATCAGAGAATCCATTGCAAAATCATAGCAATGGGTTGGTCAAGTTGAAAGAATGGCAGACAACCAATGGATATCACAACTCACATGGATCCCAAAAGATCACATACGAAACTGAGGCCGGCAGAATGCTATATGGAATGACGAACTAGACAAGTTTAGAAAGTATTGGCTCGCGACGCACATTATGGTCTATTTCCTACGACAGACGATAAAAGAATGATGATGATCAGTTATAATAATTCCCCAAAAAATTAATGAACTGTTACTGAACACTCATCTCCTACAATTGTCTTATCACATACTTGTCAAACGTCGTGATAAGCCAAGTATGGCTTGTGCCACGCTCAGGTAAGAACAGTGAAAAGGTTGGCTAACCATAGTGTGATGTTAGTTCACGTGGCTTGGGGCCTTGTCGACGACCAAGTTGAGGTTAGTAAAGTGTTTTACTGAGGAGCAATGGTTATCAACTTAGCCTAACAGACCATTAATTTTTAGATGCGTGCATCTATCGTGGCGGACTGACGGACTAATCGACATAGCAAAAGCCTCACATCATCCCCACAAATCATTCTCTCCATTCCAAGAAGGAAAGAATGACTGAAATTTTAACAGAAAGTAACATAACCTCGTGTTTTTATGTTTATCCTCAAACTGAGAGCCACGAAACGTGCACATGAAGGAATCATGCCAAACATCATACGGAGAGATCACAAGACAGCACAATATATCAGAGACAAAACAGGAGTCCGACTCGAGTAGCAATAGGCAATAGGCAAGTCATGTAACGTAAAGTATTTCAGACATTACGACTCACTTCGTAGATCTCTTGAGATCACATGCAAAATCGTCACCAACAGAGTATTAGATCGTAAGATGAACTAGACAAGTTCAGAAAGTATGGGTTTTACGACGCCAATGATAGAGAGGTTTGGCTAATCTTAGGAAACGTCTATGTACAGCTTAACTAGCGTATCTATGGTCTTACTTTGGGAATGGTTCAGCTAGTTCGATCCACTTCGAAGGCTCTACTTTTCTGACTTTGTGCCAGACTAAGCTTGTAAAGCTATGTTTAGTAACTACTTTGAGGTGCAAGGTATAGAGTAATGTTTTACAAATTAGTTTTACTAAACAATTTACTCGTGTAGGTCCTTAAACAAAGAGGTCTCTTTCCGTATCGGTTGACAATCGAGCGACACTGGTGATCTCTCTAAGGCACACACCTGGGTGAAGAGTAAGGAAGTCCTGTCTGACTAGACGACGGAATCAACATGCAGCATTGCCAGTGTACTTCAAATAAGTAAATCATTAAAAATAACTAAGCCTTAGTCAATCAGTAAGATTAATAAATCACTAAAAACCCCAAAGCTTAGTAGTTCTTCAGGCTTGGTAAATCACTAAAAATCACAAAGCTTACTAAATCACCAAGCTTTACTAAATTACTAAAAATCACAAAGCTTACTAAATTACTGAAACCACGAAGCTTCGTAAATCACAGTTTAGATAATCATTATCTTCGTCGGACCAATATTTAATTAGTGTCCACTGACAAATTCCTAGTCAGTTCATTCATAGACTTCTGAAACAATCACCATTAATTGAATGAGAGATTTTAATCATCATAAATCATCTCACACTCTCAATAAACACAAAAAAAAATCACACGAGAAAAATGTTTTTTTCAGGTCTCGTTAGTCACTCAATAGAAACTATCATGAGACTCAAGTCTTTCATTTACATGCTGCATTTTGGGTGATCAATCATAAATTTGGAAAAGGGGGTGATCAACGAATAAGTAACTTCTCTCTCTCTCTCTCTCTCTCTCTCTCTCTCTCTCCTTTTATTGGACTGTGAAAAAAGTCTGAATTTTTGAAAAAAACAAGCATTTTAGGAGATTTAAACAAATTTTGGTCGGTTTAGAAATGTTATGAAAAATGGAATAAGATTCGAATATTGACGGTAGTGTTGAATATGGCGAGAACACGTTTTATTTCCATTTGTCATCTGATTGTATTTCTTCCCATTCATTGCACAGACTCCGACCTTCTTTTAATTCGACCAACATATAATCAAAATGCTTTATTCACATCCAATCTTCAATTGTGTTTATATCAACCAATTTTACGACTTCAAGTCCCATAATGCGACCTTCTTTTAATCCGACCAACGATTGATCGAAACGGGTTATAGACCCCACCCAATTACCCGTTCGTCCAATCAGCCAAATGGGGTACATTTTCTTCTCCCTGGTCTGTGTCTCTTTACATGTCCCTGGGTTCTCCTGGTCATATTTTTGACGCTACAACCTTCAAGTAAAAGAAGTGCTCTTTGAGATCTCTACGGTCATTTTGGGGCAGCAATGCCTAAACCCTGGGTTAGCATTTAGATAATTTCAGATAAGAGATCTGTTTTGTTTTGATGATTTAAGATAATCTTTTACATAATTAGTTGGAGTACACGCCCGGGCTACGGTGATTTATTGCTATTTGTTTTTGTTTCTCTCAATTCAGTCTGCAGACATAAGTCCTGTAGTTCGACCTTCTTCTTATCTGAACAACAGTTAATGGAAACATTCTATTCACAATTATCATTTGTATTCATATCAATCCAAAGAGCTTGAAATACATGATATGATAATAATGAGTCTCTCATGAGTGTTTTGTTGAATTGTTACTGCATCCTCAAAAGAAGTATAATCCTCGTGACCTATGATATCAAATAATCCAATTAGGTAGTTCCTGTAGCTCTGGAACCTTTGAAAAAGAATGAGAGAAATTTGACCATTGTTGGAAACCGTCAATAAAAACGATTGCTGAAACTGTCGACAGAGGTTTCTTCAGTTTTTAAAATCATTAAACTAGGTAGGTAGTTGACTACATATGTGTGTGTGTGGGTGTGTATAACGCGTGCAGGCATCACAAATGGAGCTAAGGGGCTGAAATTCTAACATTTACTCCTTATTAGGTCGAAAAAAAAAGTCTTTTTTTTTTTCAAGTTCCTCTGCCAAAATAGGTTTTTAGTGGGTGTTTAAATTTGCAATGTAAGTATATGCTAAATTGATCATTAAATTCTAACGGGTCGCATTGTGGGGTGTTTTAGGTGGGTCCATGTGTTTTCAGTGATTACTGTCCATGTGAGTTAAAAAAACATTCATTAATCTTTTTTTTTTCAATTTTTCAATTGATCACCCCCAACTTGGTATGCTGCTCAAAAATATTATTATTGTAGTTGCAGTAGTGGCAGTAGTATTCTATGTTTACTTGGTTATGGGTGGGGCATAACATATCCGGAAATGACTCCGGCCGTAGTCTCTTTGTCTGCCCTGTGTGTGTCTATAAAGAGGATATAATTTTCGACCGGCGGGCAATTGGCGCTTCGTTGGGATGAGGACCTTCTCAGGGTCATTGGATTGAAGACTAAAAGGAAAAAAAGTGGCGTTGTTTATGCTTTGGTTCATAAACCGCAGACCTCCAGCGCTGTATTCCTTTGGCTCACTGGGTCGATCAAGGCTAGGCAAAGGGTCTGTCTTCCTCGCTGGAATGAGCATTCAATTATTATTCATAAAAATCCTTTCTTACCACGTACCCCCTCTCTCTCTCTCTCTCTCTCTCTCTCTCTCTCTGTTAGCATCTGTGTATCCTATCAATTCATATCTATCTATCTATCTATCTATCTATCTACATCTATCTATCTATCTATCTATCTATCTATCTATCTATCTATCTATCTATGTTTTCGTGTATTCCCATGTATTCCCAATATTTGGTTGTTCAAATATCTACATACGTGCTCCAAGACGCCCACAACCACTCTCTCTCACACACACACACACACACACACACACACACACACACACACATATATATATATATATATATATATACATATATATATATATATATATATATATATATATATAAGAGTAAAACGTATACATAGGGGTAGAACATCTTCTGCTTGGTCTGAAGCGAAGGTTTCGATCCTACCTTACGGTTGGGATGTTGGATAGTCTATAGTCACCCTGAAGAGTTATAATACAACGAAACAGCATCCTGATGATAACACAATTATATATATATATATATATATATATATATATATATATATGTGTGTGTGTGTGTGTGTGTGTCTGTCTGTCTGTCTGTGTATGTGTGTGTGTGTGTGTTTGAGTGTGTGTGTCCCAAAAAGAAGAGTATACAACTAATGCATCCTCCCGATAGTCAATCGTGAGACTGAAGCATGAAACCTAACAAAGAGACTGACCTTTCAACTGAGAACCATGCAACGAGCACATGAAAAAATCACTCTCAACCTCACATGGAGAGATAAAAAAAAAACGGTACAATGTATCAGAGGAAAAAACAAATGTCCGAGACATCCAAAAATCCATAGAAAAAACACTGAGCTAGTCATGATGCAAGAATGGCAGACAATCGATGGACATCACGACTCACAACTTGAATCCCCAAAGACCACATGTGTAACTGAGACCGGCAGAATACAAGATAGAGAGACGAACTAGACAAATCCAGAGGGCATCCGATCGCGACGCTCCTGATAGAGAGATGGAGCGATCCCTGGGGAAGGACTATGTACAATGACAATCAGAAAAAGATAATGGTAATGATAACATACATGATTATAAAATTTGTAACATTATATCGGAACTCTTATTTGAAATGATTTCACATTATTACTCAGTGAATGTATCATTTGGCCTTGACAACGTAAACAGAATTTTTAATCTCATTGCGTTGTCTAGGCCAAATGAAACATTCACTAAGTTATACCTCATAATTTGTAAAGGCTTATTATTCTTATTTCGGGTCAGTGGAATGGAGATTGCTAGGGAAAAAAACTCAGTTCAGGAACGTAGCATTGATTGAAACGCTGTGCCCAATACAACAACGGTAGGTCTGGTTGGTCACTGTCACGTGACCTATGTTTCATGGCAGCATAGGGGTGATAAACTAAAACATACGGAAAAGGGTGATCAATGAATAGGTTACTCTCTTGCCTTCTAATTGAGCAATGATCACTAATTGAGCAATGATCACTAAAAAAACAAGGGGGGGGGGACAAACTGAAGGAAAATTTAGCATTATCTTACATTGTAAATTGAGTCCCTCTTTAAAAGCTTATACGGGGATATTTCTTTTTTAAATGTTTCATCTGGACATTATAAGGAGTTATTGTTTAAATCTTCATCCTTTGCACTTGATACAGCCAGTTAGCCACACCTATTTAGAAAATGAAGGAACCGATGTTGACAGTTTTCGTGACAGTTTTGGTTGACGGTTATTAATACTGGTTTGTATTTAATGAAAATGTTTCCGTGATGTTCTCTTAAAGCATTTTACGGCATACCATTCGGATCGAAACCGTTTTATTGGAACCTTTTATCCTTGTTGCGAACCAATTAGTTTTAAAACCCCGTTTTTCATGACAGTCTGTGAGTGTGTGTACGCTCACAAATGTGTTTGTGTAAGTTCGTTTGGATTTGAATGTATTTGGTTGTTCATATTTTTTTCGATAGTTTTCAATTCGTTTATGTGTTAGTCGGCGCCGAAACCCAGAATAATGAGTCTACTTTTTTTATCGTGATTGCACAAAAAATTCATGTATAATAATAGTCATTCTGCAAAACGTAGAAGTAACAGAAAACAAATACGGATGCACAGAAAGACTATAAAAATCATATAGGCGGAGCTCCAGTTGATCGTATATACGTGAAGTGCTACCAATATATTGGTCAATCTGTTCATCTGTCATGTTTGTAATCGTGCCTAATGTCTCGCCTGACTTTTCACATAGTTCTCAAAATTACTTTACCAGAGAATAAAGAACATCATTTCCTGCTAATATTTTCCCTCTTAGGGGGGAGCTTATTCATGCTTCAAGTTCCTATTTTTTTTTTACCAAAACGATTTGGGAACTGAATTAGAATCACACAGGCGGCCATGGAAAGAGCTATGCTTGGAACAACTCTGAGAGATAGGGAGAGATCAATATGAGTGTGAAAGAAGATTTGAATGAAGATCACATTATAAATAATTAAGCAACAAAAATGTACTGAGCTTAGTACTTAGCAAAAAGAATTAACTACGGATGGAGTTAAAAACTAAGCGATTGGTACCCATGGACAGTGAACGCAGTAGAAAAGGACCAGATTCAACTATTGATCAGTGCAATGTTTGACCAGTAGATGATTTATCATGGATAATGATTAAGATATATATATATATATATATATATATAAAGACAGATGTAATGCCATTAATACTTCTTTTTTTTCTATTTTAGTAGCAAAAAATATGTATATATTTATAATTTACGCTATTCTATGTTTAGAAATGTAGTTTTCCAATCTCTTAAAAACTAGAGAAGAGAGGTACACTGAGAAGATAGATCACACTACATTATTAATCATGAGCTTGATTAGTTTGCTAACCACTCTACAGGTGTGAGCTATCATAAGTTTGTGTATCTATCTTTAATTCTAAGCCAATCTCAGTTTATTCTTATCTATCTGATTATCTCTGTTTACCATACTAACTCTAATTCATTCCCATGTTCATATATATATATATATATATATATCAGCCCTGAACCAACATATATATATATGTAAACCAACCAACTCATGGTATATATATATATATATATATATATATATATATATATATATATATACTCATGGTATATATATATATATATATATATATATATATATATACCTTGAGTTGGTTGGTTTACAGGTGTGGTGCCCGATATCTTTCTAAAAAAATAGATCTGATATAATTGTTATACCACTGGTTACCACAACAAATTTGTTTTACAAATTCTATTTTCAAGTGGTATCGTGACAAGATGATTACTCAGAATTTATTTTGTTTCACTACCGTTATTTGGTCAGCAGTTATTTCCCTTGTGTTCCTTTTTTGTTCATTTCAATTTCAAACCGGTGGTATAACAGTTATATATATATATATATATATATATATATATATATATATATATATATATATATATATATTTAAAAGGAGTAGGGGCACACACAGAGACACAAACACACACACATATATAAATATATTTATATGTGTGTGCATATGCCCCCATTCTATTTGATATATCCTGTGGACGACTCACCATGGAGTAATTGCTAATGAGTTGGTTTTTCAGATCATTACTACTAATACTATTGGGTGTTTAGTACTTATGCTCTTGGCGCCAAAATGAAATAAAATGGGCCGGCAAGTATTCATAAATTTGATTGCCTAATACTTTCGATTTAATTAGCTATCATTTGAGATAGTACCACCAGATCCATGACACTTTTGGTACTCCAGAAGGTTTCTTTTTGCCCGTTTTCTGAATTTGAAACCTTGTTCAGACAATTTACGAGCAATCATCACCGTAGATAAGAGACAGTTTTGATCAGTTCTGAATTGCTTGACAACATGGGTGCGATTTGAATATTGACATTGTGAATTGGAGTCGACCAGAGGTGCTCTTGGGAGGGCTCTTGCGAGGTCCGTGAGAAAATATCGCACCAATTGTTTGTTTTCGACTGAAAATGATGGTAGAGGAGCCATTTTGGTATGGGGTGCTTTTTTAGACATGGGGGTGTCAGAGCTGATTGAAGGAAACAAAAGAGAAAATATTCAAGGATATTCGTAGGATCCATTAGTTGTAGACCCTCATCACAACTCACAACATGGATCCGCTGATATTATATACAAAATAGTGACCGGCAAAAAAGAGACAGCGGGATTATTTCAACAAGTTCAAAAGATAATCGCGCTGCGAGTCCCACAATCGAGATGTCCAATGATGAGCGTTTAGAGGCTGCTGATATTACTGCTGTTGCTCCCGATGATGATGATGATGATGATGATGATGAACTGGATATCCTAGCCAGGAAACGGATTTAAAGTCATATTCGAACTTAGCCAATCACAGGATAGAAACCCCAAAAGAGAACGTGTGGAGTTTTGCACAATCAAAATCATCAGAGAGTAAGTCCTCGAAGAAAGGCAATTTGCAGAATGAAATCAATTGCAATTAATTCGTGTGCATTCATAACATTATTGATGCATTCATTTACAACTTATACGTACAAAATATCGAGAACGGCTCATATTTTTCGCGAATGTGTATATACTAACAAAACTACGCAACGTAGATCCAATGTCCATAGACATAGCTACTTACCTGGCTCATCCGAAACCTTCTAACGTAGTTTTTTTACAGGATTAGAATTTCAGTGTTTGATCTCCAGGATATTACTTAAGCAACAGAACCTGGAGTAAATTCTAAACGTCTTCTTCATCATCAGTAGCAGCAGTAGCAATAGCAACAGCTTTATAGCGTTCCTTGTTAAACAGACACCTTCTCAAAGATCCTCTCTATCATGGGCCTTACAGAGCCAATACTTTTTGTACTTGTCTAGTTCGTCTCATCATCTTCATTTCTGCTAGCTACAGTTTTGCATATGATCTGTGGGAATCCAAGTTGTGAGACGTGATGTCCAGCGGCTGTCTAAAAATTCTTGTTAAACGATCAGCCTATTGCCATTTGAGTTTTTGAATGGATTTTATGATATCTTTAATTCTTGTTTTTCTCTAATGTATTGTGCTGTCTTGTGATCCTTCGATGTGATGTTAGGCATGATCCTTCCCTGTGATTATTCGGTGGCAGCATTAGCTGTAGAGCCTTCTTTTAAAAACTGATAGGATCTTCCTGTTCTCGAATGTTGAACGTGCTTTTCTGAAAGCTCGCCAACTTAAAGTGGTTTTTTTTGCTTGATTTCTTCTTCTGATAAATTTTGTTATCCTAGGTAGATATAATCGTCTACTTAATGCTCTGCATTCGAGACAAACTTCCTGTTTACGCTCTATAAGTCCTAATTTCTTTTTGCTATTCGTTCTTTTTTTCATCGTTTGTTATCAACCTGCACAGACGTGACATCGTCAGTGCTTACCTGGGACTGTGTTCTTGGATGTGCCACAATCAGTAGAAGAGATACAGACTCACAAATAAGATACTGTAATACGGAAAATAATGAGGATCCAAACCCTTTGCAATGACATGCCAGATAAACCTACGATCCATCGTTTTGAGAAAAGTACATTAAACTAGTTTCTTAATTTACCAGATATCTAAAAAGTCACAATACCGGTCAACTTTCATAAAACAGGAAAACGTTTGGAAATCTGTACATATTTACAAAAATTGCATAATACTTTGAGAAGAGTTACTGAGATACCAAATTTGTTCCGGACAATTTGAACTGTGTGTGTGTGTTTTTTGTTTTGTTTTTTCGTCTTATTTTCGATGTAATAACGACGTTTCAGCCGGTCCATTTCTACGGCCCTCTTCAGGTGTAGATAATAATTTCCGTAGGGAAAGAGATTCTCTCCTATTTGTCTCTTCGTCCGGTCACTGAAAGCAAAAAATGAATAAATAAACTAAAATGTTTAGGAATTTTTCTATTCGAAATTTAATAATTTGAAATAAGAATAACGCCACTGGTAGACTTCATAAGTGAGCCAACTTCTTCAAGGCTCTTCAACTGAGCCAAAGATTGACCCAGGCATTCCCGATATAAGCAACCATTTCGAATGGTCTGTTTGCACAATCTCTAAATTCTTGCCTCGAGTTCATAAGTGCCTCTTGCTCTTGTTGCATACCCTTTGCCCTTGATGTGGTCCCCCCCCCAAAGTGAATTGCTAAAGCAATTCTCTGACAGACTACGATTTCGCACTTCAGATCTGACGTGAATGTCATAGACGTAGTAATGGGGCAAGATGCAGGGCTTCAGTATGGAAAAGAATTTCAGACATAGAAGAAGAAGAAGAAGAAGAAGAAGAAGAAGAAGAAGAAGAAAGAAGAAGAAGAAGAAGAAGAAGAAGAAGAAGAAGAAGAAGAAGAAGAAGAAGAAGAAGAAGAAGAAGAAGAAGAAGAAGAAGAAGAAGAAGAAGAAGAAGAAGAGAAGAAGAAGAAGAAGAAGAAGAAGAAGAAGAAGAAGAAGAAGAAGAAGAAGAAGAAGAAGAAGAAGAAGAAGAAGAAGAAGAAGAAGAAGAAGAAGAAGAAGAAGAAGAAGAAGAAGAAGAAGAAGAAGAAGAAGAAGAAGAAGAAGAAGAAGAAGAAGAAGAAGAAGAAGAAGAAGAAGAAGAAGAGAAGAAGAAGAAGAAGAAGAAGAAGAAGAAGAAGAAGAAGAAGAAGAAGAAGAAGAGAAGAAGAAGAAGAAGAAGAAGAAGAAGAAGAAGAAGAAGAAGAAGAAGAAGAAGAAGAAGAAGAAGAAGAAGAAGAAGAAGAAGAAGAAGAAGAAGAAGAAGAAGAAGAAGAAGAAGAAGAAGAAGAAGAAGAAGAAGAAGAAGAAGAAGAAGAAGAAGAAGAAGAAGAAGAAGAAGAAGAAGAAGAAGAAGAAGAAGAAGAAGAAGAAGAAGAAGAAGAAGAAGAAGAAGAAGAAGAAGAAGAAGAAGAAGAAGAAGAAGAAGAAGAAGAAGAAGAAGAAGAAGAAGAAGAAGAAGAAGAAGAAGAAGAAGAAGAAGAAGAAGAAGAAGAAGAAGAAAACGAAAAAGAAGAAAGTGAAGAAGGCAAAGAAAAAAAGAAGAAAAAGACGAAGAAAAAACAAAGATGAAGAAGAGGGAGAAGTGGGCAAAGGAAAAACGAAGAAGAAGGAGGCAAAGAAAAAATGAAGAAGAAGACAGCAAAGAAAAAACAAAGAAGAAGAAGGCACAGAAAAAAAACAAAGAAGATGAAGGCAAAGAAAAAACAAAGAAGAAATGTGTGATTTTAAACTCAAAGTATTCTTAGGTCCAACTTCAAACAAAATATTACAAGTAGAAACAAACCTTTTCCCTCTAATACTTAATTACTAAAAATATGTATTTTTTTTAAGAAAAAGAAAAACTATAATTATTATTTTTAAGTAAAGTGCAATTAGTTTCTGTACGTAGTACAAAATCTCCCAACAAAAGCATCAATTCACAAATATACTTAATGAATGACACACTGAATCAGATGAGAAAAAAAAACGCTGAGGACGAATCAGGGTATATTAACACCCTAACCAGAATTGAGAACAAATACTTCGTCCAATGGTGAAAAAAAATAAATAATTTCTACATTTTCGTTTGAATTTATGTACTGAAATATTTTTTATTATTTTTAGAAATTTCGATTTTTTTTTTGCTTATAAAAACTCCTTAATTTAGTTCTAGCCAATGGGAGATCAAATTGATTGATCGATATCAATTTTACTGAAATTGAAAATAAATCTGGAGAAAATGAAGAAAATGTATTATCACTTTTGATACAATCGGTATTCCGTAGCCTAGTCTGACGCGAAGCCAGAAACATTTGTCCCTTCACTACATTAGCTACGAGCTAACGTGATTACCTCTACGGCAGACGACCCGTGAAAAATAATGGTGTAGATGTACATCTGTCTCACGTATAATTTACTGCCTCTGTATTCTCCCTCTCCCTCTTTCTCTTTGTATTTTACTGTTCTTTTCTCTCTTTTTATTTATTTATTTCTCTTTCACTTTTTCTGTATTTCACACTTTCACTTCTCTTCATTCTTTTTCGCTTTCTATATCAGCCTCTTCCATATCATTACCTTTCTGCTTTTCCCTTTCCCCATCTCACTTTATTCTGTATGTCCGTCTGTCTGTCTGTCTGTCTGCCTGTCTGACTCTGTCTCTCTCTCTGTCTGTCTCTCTCTGTCTGTCTGTCTGTCTGTCTCTCTCTCTCTCTCTCTCTCTCTGTTGGGTTCGAGAAGAGAGTCTATTTTGGCTAAACACTATATCTCTCAGCTTTATCCTCCACTCCCATCCCTACCCTCTCTCTCTCTCTCCCTCTCTCTCCCTCTCTCTCCCTCTTTCTCCCCTCTCTCTCTCTCTCTCTCTACCCTCTCTCTCTCTCTCTCTCTCTACCCTCTCTCTCTCTCTCTCTCTCTCTGTTATGTTCGAAGAGAGAGTCTATTTTGATCTCGGCTAAACACTACATCTTCCTGTTTTACCCCACCCTATCCCGTCCAATCCCACCTCTCTCTCTCTCTCTCTCTCTCTCTCTCTCTCTCTCTCTCTCTCTCTCTCTTCAAGGAAGGAATTCAGTTCGATCCCAACCAAACGCTACCTACCTACCGATAATAATTAGGCCAACATATAGCTATTTCGATCCAACGTCATCTTCTATAATAACAAACGTTGTATTCTTAGCTTTCTATTCCGACCAAAAATGCCTTTTTATTGATCTCCCCAAATCGATCACCGATGGATAATTGAAGACTCCATCGTTCACTGCTTCCACTCTGACCTCATCCATCACCTCATTCATTCATTATTTTTCCTTTTCTTTCTTTCTCTCTCTCTCTCTCTCTTCTTTTCTTTCTTCCTTTCTTTCGTTCGTTTCTTATTTTACCTAACAGAAACAGTCATCCAAAATGAAATATGTGTCAAGAAAAAAACAGACTATTCTGATACAAACCGATTAAAGTAACTCCGAAAAACATATTTTTTTTTTTATTGACAGTATCTGAAAAATGAACGAGGTGATTACTTCTTGACAAAATACTATTCAAAACCGTCAACCCAAACTATCTTTATTTACCAAGATGGTGTGGCAGGCTATGTATGTATTTATGTATGTATGTATGTACGTATCACACAGACATTTTGTACAAATTGAGTTAGAGAGCTGATCACTGCCCAACAAAAGGTAAGAGAATTAACTTACTTATGAAACACTACATTCCCAAATTCTTAAATGATCGCTAGCCAAATGACATTCGTCAAGTGATGGTTTCTATTGTCTGACTAACCAGACCTGTCTCTCTTAATTCTTTCAATAGAACTATTTCTTTCGCATGTCTTTTTCTTTTCATTCATCCGTTCTTTCTCATCTTTCTTCCTTTTATCTTTCATCGTCTCTTTCATTTATCTCTCTTTCCATTGATTCCTTTTCTTTCGTCTTTCCTCTTTTCTTTTTCATTCATCTATTTGTTCTTTGTTTTTTCTTCAGTTCTGTTTGATTTTTCTGTTGCTTTTATTATCGGATCACCGTTGCCCCATAACCAGCCAAGCACGCTACATAATCTTCTCTCCTTCCTCGTCTCTGTGTGTGTGTCCTGGGCTTCCCTTTGGGGCTACAGCCTTGAAGTTTGCACGAGTACACAACTTGTCACCATCTGAATCTTTTAAATCTAAATTTATCTCTTGGAGTTCTTTTTTTTTTTGGTCCTATGGTCATTTTGAATCAACAATGCCAAAATCTCGCGGTGGTAGCTTCTAGATAATTTTAGATATAAAATCTATTTTTAGTGAGTTTTACATATTTTTTCGTAGGTACACGTGCAGGCTATGATGATTCATTTATGTCAAGAATATTCCACCGCTATCTTGACTCTTAACCTACCATCTTGTAGCAGAGAAACGGCATTATCGATCGCACAACTTTCGAAAAACGCAATAATTGTATAAAGATTTCAATCATATTTTAAAATTTGGATAAATCTTATTTATCTAAAAGAAATATCATTTTTAAAAGTCTAATATTGTAGTTCTTTGATTATAAACTAAATAATAAATGCAAAAAAATGGATTCGCTTGGATATTTTCTTTATAGAATTGGTCCTTCAGTTTTCAGTGTTTCGAAACCACTGCTCTGGTGAGTTCGGCCCTAGCCAAGCTAAGCTTAGTCAATACTTATGTTGGTTGCTTTGTGAGACAGATGTGTATTTTCCACCAGTACCCTAGAGGATAGATTCACGTTGAACAGATTATGAATGTTTTACAAAATTATCTATTCAGACAATCCAATAGTTGATCGACATACAGTGTTTTTTCCGAATACAAATGACCAGATAATGAACGAATACCCCCTCCCCTCGCAGAACATTGTTACGCAGTGCCTCGTTTTATCTTAGGTCGACAGCAGAGTGGAATTCGTTGCCCCAGGAGCCGGTTGATATAACTGACTCTTCAGTCGGCGACTACGGCATTCTCCTGAAGTTTAACGAAATACATTTAATGCATCAAGACGAATGTTGACTCAATAAATGTTTTTTTATCACACAAAAAAGAAAAATCAAATCGATAAAAACTTTTTATTTTAATGACGTTCTTGATATGTGAGCATTGGTCAAATGATTTTACTCACTTTAGCACCAGAATGCAGTGTTCGATTCCAGTACATGCATGATTTTCGTGAAATCCCAGCCTTAATCGGAGGCTGGACCTGACTTTGTATTCCCCCGTATCAAGAACAATCTTCGCCTAATTGAAGGGAGTAAACTCTTCATTCTTTGTCAATTTCTTAACGTTAAACGAAGCCGATTTTTGAATCAACACTTCCTTACCGTAATTTGAAATTACGACGAAGTGACGGTCTGACAGCTTTCTAACCAATTGAGCTAAACTAACGAGTTACTTATTTACAAATTATTTGGTTATAAATACAATACAACAGTTTTCAGTTGAAATAAAACAAGAAACAGCCAGGCTTGTAGACTGTACTCTTATTTCAAGTCATCTTACTGCATCCAAAATCGGAATGTTAGAGATAATTTTTATGTTTCATCTATACAGGACAGTGTATTTTCTGTAATGGCTTTTTGGGCGGTACGCTACAAAACACGTAAAAACATTAAATTACTCATGACCGAACCGTAAGTTATCGAAACCGCGAATGTGAAACCCGCGAATGGCAAGAGAGAACTGTATGTACAAATGTTCTTATACATTTCCCCTCTCCCTGCCGACTAATTGTTTTTCATTTTCCGTATAGGAAATTGTTTTCAATGTAATTTTTTTTATGAATTATTGATCTAGATAAATGTGATTGGCCTTAATTTCTTAATGCATTAATTACTTACATACATAAATAAATTGTCTGAATGACAGGAGCAATCAAGGTAAAAAGCACAAAGCATAGAATTAACAAAATTGTTTCTAATTTATCTTGGAAGAAGCAACTTTGCATCCACCTAGAAGTTTGTTTTTATTTGTTAATTCTTAATTTTTTTTTCATCCATTTTTTTCTTTTAATCGTCATCTCTTTTGTTTATATATTGATTCCTTCTTTCTTTTTTTTTTTCATTATTGTTCTAATTTTTTGCGTTTGTCATAAATTCGTTTTTTTTTTTACTTCATCTCATTTTTTAAGTTTTTCCGAACTCTCCGTCTCTTATTTTTTCTTCTTTTATTCTTCCATCAACTCTGTCTTTCCTTTGCCCCTTTCTTTCATTCATTCGGTCTTTCTCATCTTTCTTTCAATTTTTTTAATCTGTCATTTCTTTCGTTGATCTCTCCTAATTGATTTCTTCTTCCCCACTTCTCTTCATTATTTTGTTGGTTTCTTTTTTCAATTTTATTTTCATTCATCAATTCGTTCTTAGTTTTTCATCCTTCTTTCGTTTTTTCACTAGAAACCATCAACCAAAACTGTCACCAAAACATTGAAAGTTTTTTTTTCAGTTTTTCAAGCTGCATCGCATCGTCTAGCTGGCTGGCTGATCATGTTTGTTTGTATGTATAACGTGCACATACCGCACCAATTGAGCCAAAGGGCTGAAATTTTCATCTATTTACTCAATATTATGTCGAGAAATTCCTCTTTCAGGAAAGATTTTAGCAGAAGGGTTAAATTTGCAATATAAGTTTATGCTTAATTGATTACTTAGTTTGTTTCTGGCAGCTTTCACACGTGATTTTAGGAAATCTTGATTTTTCAGCCATCACTGCCCCAGAAAAAAGCGTGAGATGTAACTTATTCAGTGATAATCCCTTTTCCCAATTTTTCAGTTGATCACCCCCAACACGAGAAAACATCAGTTACGAGTAGGTTTTTTTTATTGAGTGACTAACCAGACTTTTTTTCCCTTTTTTTTTTCTTTGTCTCCCGCTGTTCCTATTGGAAATATATTTCAAGAAGACTTTCCTCATCAGAATTCGAACGTGCAGAGAAAGAGTGACCCCCGAAAACATATTTGTTGATAAACAAAATCTGATCAACAAAAGAAACAATCACTTGATAAAATACTATTAGAAACTGCCAACCAGAACTGTCACCAAAACAGCCAAAATAGATTTCTTCAGTTTTCAAGTTGTTCTGGTTGATTGGCCATGCATTTATCACGCATACAGGCCACATGAATAGAGCTAAAGGGCTGGAAATTCAAAGCATTAACTCCCCATTATACTCTATCATAATCATTGGAGAAAAAGTTTTTGCTTCTAGCCCCCCCCCACGAATCGGTTTTCCAGTGGAAGTTCATTTTACAATGTAAATTTATTCTAGATTGGTTCATTGGTTTGTGTTCGATAGCGTAACGCTTGTTTTTTGTTTTGTTTTCTCCAAGCACTTTATCTCAAACTTTTAAAGGATCACTTCCCGACAAATGGCGAGAGAAGTAACGTTTATAAGAGGAATCTTGAAACAATGGTTAGCACTGAGAAAGCCGGGTAGGTGATATCAAGAGAACAATCAGGCAAAGATGGACACTGAACAAATAAGTACATTTCTGATCACTTCAGAGAAGGGTAAGGAAAGCAGCGTGTAGGAGGAAAGGGGAGATCCCAGATGACGTGTCACGGGTCGATGACTCGATGCCTTTGTCTTACAACCTAACATAAGTATGGCCTCTTTGTGATTCAGGTAATCGCTATTAGCTGGTCGAATAAATTCACGTTGCTTGGGGCTCAGAGATTCGCCTGTCTTGTAGAACGATCGAGCCGAACTGACGCTGGTGTTTGGCCTGAGGCTACTGCCCTTTCGTTATGACGTCAGGGCCTAAAAGATCATACTACTCCATGTTATTGCGTAAGTCAAATATGTCTTTGGCCCTGTTATAATATCTACAGATCGCATCAGAGGCGTACAAAGTCTTACATCATATTAACCGAATTAAAACGTCAGATTGTAGCAACTTGATATTGGCAGCTCATCTGTTGTTCTCTTATAAGCATTCGCCCGACCACAGATTCCGGAGAAGATTAAAGATGCGAGAGCAAAACACAACAAATGAATATCATATAAGCCTTGCCACCAACTTGACTAGACTTGTGTCTGATCTTAAAAAAATACACAACGTGGGGAAGGGTGACCAGACTACTGACAAGAAGCAGACAATTAATCACTTTTTTCAAAGTAAAACAAAAGAACAAAGCGAAGTGGAATGACTATAGTGATAAAATTTCAACAAATAATCGTAAGTTTTACAATGATTTATATTAGAAATCAACGTGTGGACAACGTCTTTGAGCAGCTTTCCTTGTTTGGGTGGGGTAATCAAATAAAAGTAACTTGGAAAAGTGGTGATGAATTTATAAATTACCTCTCTCGCTATTTTGCTGGACGGTGATCACATGAAATTTTCAAAAAATAAGTGTGAATGCTGCCACGTACGAACTAAGGGATCAGGTTAGCATAAATTTAAATGGCAAGTGGAACCAAACCCAACCAAGAACCTATTAGGGGGCTGAACGAAATGACGATTTTAACAAGATATAATGAGGAGTATATTAATGAAGTTCAAGCCTTCGCGCTAGTCTAGTGCAATACATATACATTTTACTTAACTCTAACCTTTTCAAAGTATTTTTCAAGTAAAGAGATGAGTGCTGCATTTGCATATATATATATATATATATATATATATATATATATATATATATATATATATATATATATAACGCTCCCTTATTTTAAGTTGAGAACTCTAAGGTGGGGCCCCGTCTACAACTGCTACTATGCAATACTCTTACATTTCTGCGTTGGGTACGAGTACAACATCTGCCTCTGGGTCTGAATCGAAGATTTCGACCCTACTTCGAGGTACTTGAAGAGATATTGGATAGTCTGTAGCCACACTGAAGAGTTGTAATACAACGAAACAGCTGTTTGTGGAGGACACAATTATTTTTTCATATTTTTTTCATATATATATATTTATATATATATCAACCTGATTCTGTCAGTAAGACGTACAATATTTCCTGTCCACAGAAATCCCTATCACTCTGATTTCAAATTCATAGTGAGTGTCGAAACTCATTGAAATAAATACGAAGGGGGAAAAATCGAGATACCCCATCACGGAATGAGTGGGGGGAAATTTTATAATCAGAATGTTTGTTAAATTTCTCCTTTATTTTTTCCTCCGCATCTTCCATACTTTTTTTTTTAATTCACACATTTTTACTAATCAAAAAAAGGTGGGAGCAGTAAGTTATCTATAGATCACCCCTTCTCCTACAAAATGTTGGTTATTTGACGCGCTCTATTGAGTGACTAAGCAGGCATGTAGTGTCTTCTGTAAATTCAATCGTTCGAAATTAGAACAGCAGTTTCCAGGTAGGAATGATCAGCTACATTCCCTATAAAACAATGACCGTACATCTTTGTATTGATTAATGGGTCTGGCTGATAGGGAACTATTTATAGAAATCAAGTTAATTTCAACTCATGCCGAAAATTGTGCTGGATTTTATCTTTGATTGTTACCTAGTGGGGAGTCACTCCTTAATTTTGGTGGTCGGGGATGTTGTTGCTTGTGTTGTTCTGACCGGGTTTCTCGAGGTGTTTTAACTTGGTCCTGCAATTAGACAGGCGGGTTGGGGATTACTGAGCACTTTTAACAACATTATAAAGGCAGTTGAATTCCGTGTAATTTGACACAATTTCATTCCGGCTTTGCTATTGAAGAGTAACTCAATTTGTAAAGAATGTCTTGGGGGAAACTGTACTGAGAATTGATGGAAGAAGAAGAAGAAGAAGAGGAGAAAGAAGAAGAGGAGGAAGAAGAAGAGGAGGTGGAAGAAGAAGAAGAAGAAGAAGAAGAAGAAGAAGAAGAAGAAGAAGAAAAAGAAGAAGAAGAAGAAGAAGAAGAAGAAGAAGGAGAAGAAGAAGAAGAAGAAGAAGAAGAAGAAGAAGAAGAAGAAGAAGAAGAAGAAGAAGAAGAAGAAGAAGAAGAAGAAGAAGAAGAAGAAACTGCCCTGAAAATAAGATGGCAAAAGAAAAATGAAGTAGGAGGGAAAAGAGGAAAGACGTTAAGGAAGAGAGACACGGAAACAAGAAAGAAAATATGCCAAAGGGAAGAGAAAGAACAAGAAAGAAACAAGCCTGTCTGCTGCAGGGTTATACGCCAACACGACTTCTACTCCCACACAAAATGATTGCTGAAACTTTTGAATTGTATTTATAATAGATTAAAAAAATTATTGATTTTTTCTTTCTGTATAAATGTATCTATTTATTAGAATGAAATAGGCGTATTTGTAACGCAAATTTCGTGGATGTGTACGATCAGTCAGTTCAAGGAGTCGACTTGGATTTTGTACAGTAAAGAGATTAAAATGAACAATAGCAACCCTCACCTTTGGGGAGTGAAATCTTCATGCTTTTTCAGTCCCGTTACATGAAAGAAAACTGATGTATAAAATTTGCATTTCCCTGAATTTGATCTGAAGTCACAGCCATGCGATCGCCAGGAGTCTTTCTTACTGACTAAGCGAAACAGGCAAGTCTAAGATACCTACGAAAATTTATGTTATTTCTTTTTAATGTATTATATGTTTATTTATGTATGCAATACAAAAGTTGCAGTAATTATCCTTGGTTAGAAAATGGATCAGCGTTGACTTTGACCCTGTGGCAGACAAGAATCTCATTTAAAATATTGATATATTCTACTTAAGGAAACCCTTGATTCTCTTAACAATAACAATATTCTTGTACCGAAGGGTCGCTTCTTTGTTCCTACCGGGCCGAATAGGCCCCTTCAAAATCGTAGATACCTCCCCTATTTTGGCCTGTAGAGAGTAGCTTTTGTTTTCAACTAAAATATTGCTCAATCACAATGCATGTTCCAAATGTACCAGTTTGGAAGGGACCACACTTTTAGGGTGGCTTCCCATAATAGTCAAGTCAAGTAAATTCCTGTTTGTCGAAAGAAACTACGGTTTCGAAGTATTTCAGTTCATCATCATCATCATCATCATCATCATCATCATCATCAGTCTTTTAAGGTCCGTCGTTGGACATAGACCTTCCCCGGGATTCGCCACGGTTCTCTATCATGGGTATTTCAGTTACTTCTCTCCAATATTGCCAATATAGATATTATATATCTAAATTTGAATCCATCGTCAATTTAGATATTTCATTTATAAATATTGACCCATATTTTTATGTAAGATCTATAATCTGTTGTGTGTCTTTTTTATTACATCTATCGCGAACCGTTGTTCAAAACAACTTCAAATTCAACATTGCAAGCCTTGTGTACTCATTGATATGGATAGCGATTATCAACCTCTTACAATGTTCAGTTGTCAAGTCATCTCAGTGCGTACACATGTGCACGCATGGACACTAGCAGAGATCTCTCAAATTAGATGTTAGGCGTTGTTGATTTCATACATTTATGGAAACGCGATAACTTTGCTGAAATGCCGTATTGCTGTAGAGAACAAGATAAAATCAAGCTCATACGAATGGATTTTTGTTTTCTACTGTATTTCAAGAGAGTTTCCTATAATAGCTAATGGTTTTTCAGTAGAAAAAATAATAGATATCCTTGCATTACAAAAAATGTTTATGCTTTTCGATTTGAATGAATAATTGAACAGGTCTGGTTAGTCACTCAACAAATTGTCACGTGACCAACATATTTTTGGCAGCATGCCGTAGAGGAGTGATCATTTAAAGAAAAATGAAAAAGAGTTCATCAATGTAAATGTTACTCCCGCCTTTTGTTGTGCACGGATCAGTAAGAAAGTCCGAATTTTCCAAAAACGACCAATAACGCTGACATTATTACACTGCAAATTGCCCCCCCCCCCCGAAACACTATTCAGTGGGGGACTTTACAAAAACAGAAAGAAGACATGTAGATATAACGTTTGTACGCGTTAAGCATATATACGTACATATATTCATTGTCAGCCAACTTGGCCGATTGGAGAACAGAAGAAATCAATTAGTCTTATTTATGTGTAACATGGCGGATTAATAAATAGCAAGCTTGTTTCACAAACTGTTAATGCTGTGACCCTCACGGGATGATCATGCTCGAAAACCTAAACTGAAGGTATCTAGGATTTTATCTGTTTTTTTCGTTTTTTTTTTTCGAGAGTGATTTGTATGCTACAGAACTAGTTATTTTGATACTTTAACTCAACGATATTTAAGTTCGCAAAACCTTTCCAGGGGTTCCATGAAAAAAAAAGTGACATTTCTTCAATTTAATTAATAATTCTTAATTACATAAACGATTCCTTCGCAGCTTTTACACATCTTTTTTCTTTTCAATTATTTCTCCAACACGAACAGTACTTTCCATACGAGGAAAAATTAACACATTACCTATTCAAATATAACATCCCGGATGCTGTTTAGTTATAAGTAGTTCAAATGTCTATTTTTCCCCAGTAAGCTTTGATCGTACATTTCCATTCGAGTGTGTATTTTCTAATTGGGTCCATTCACTTTGAGTTAAATCTAAGAACAACGCTAAAATCAAATAGTAACACATCTTTGTTAATAAATAAATATATATATATATATATATATATATATATATATATATATATATATATATATATATATATATATATGTTTGTGTAGAAGCGAAAGTTGTTTTTAAAGGAGTACCTCAGGAATTTCAGTAATTGAAAAGGGTTCCCCAAGTAGTTATACTCAAACATTTTGGTTTAGTATGAAAAATCTTGAGAAAATGAATGACGAAAAGTGTTAGAATAGAAGAATTAAAAACTGTCTGGTTAGTCAATCAGTAGAAACTGTCACGGGACCTACTCATCTTGACAGCATGTCATGTTTGGGTTGATCAATTGAAAAATTTGAAAAAGAATGATCAATGAATAAATAACTCCGCTCACCTTTTACTCGGCAATTACCACTAAAACAGTCCAAACACTCCAAAATGCTGCCGGACATAAACTAAGTTATCGATTTAGCAAAAACCTACGTTGCAAAGTGAACCCCCTTTAAAATCATGTACAAAACCAAAAAAAAACCATCTCTTTAGATATAAAAAGGAGTTTATGTTTGATTTATTCTTGCTCTATCGGTACGACCTATATGCATGACAATTAATTATTCGTCAAACCCACTAAACAACTCTGTGTTGACAATTCTGGTGACCGTTCGGGTGGACGGGTCCTCAAATCTTGAAGGTTCCGTTCTTTAGTAAAAAGATGTTACAGCCCTAACGCTGACTGGGGCATCACAATATTCTCTTCGTCTAGGAGTTATTCGAACCAGCATAAGCGCCAGTCTCAGTCAGGTTTTGAACTCGAATTGCCCTGTCCATTATCCGCAACGTTTACCGATCAGTCACCGGGACCCGATTTCCTTGCTCAGAAAATGGAACTCTCCTTCCCACTTGACCTCTACTAATTAGTCAGCCGGTGTATGATGAAATTGTTCTACCGTGATATTTGCACCGGACAGTGATATGACTGTACAACGTGCCATAAAGTCAATTTGAAAGCAATCGATGAACAATAGCGCAACAAAATTGATTTGATGGAAATCGACAATTTAATTTTCAGTTCTCAAAACGACTAAACATAAAATTACTGTTGCTGAAGCAACGGCAAAGAATTGGAAGCAGCGATTGTTGAAACCATGAAAATCCTACACGTTTCATATAAACAGAAAGAAAAGAAAATGTTTAGACGAAGCCTCAGAGCAGACCTTGAAAGATAACATCAGCAATAAGATAATCACTCAATAGAAACTGTCACATGTCCAACACCCTTTGGCAGCAAACCATGTTAAGGTTGATCAATTAAAACACAGGAAAGGAGTATGATCAATGGTTTCATCTCTTCCCTTGTTTGGGCAGTGATCACTTAAAACATGGACACAGTGGACACTAAAATGGGGACAACAAATAAGGAATCAATTTAGCATAAACTTACATCACCAATTGAACCCCCACTTTCAGGTCAATTCGAAAGCAATAGATAAACAATTGGGGGATTTTTTCAAAAAAAAAAAATAGATTTTGCAGACAATAAGGAGTAGATGTTGAAATTTTCAGTCCTCTAGCTCTATTAGTACGGCCTGGTGCATCATACATACATACATACATAAATACATGCATAGGCAGTAACCCAGCCGAACCAACTTGAAAACTAAAGAAGAACTATGTTGACAGTTTTGGTGGTAGATTTTGTAGACGGTTTCTAATGAATAAAAAAAAGAACACAAACTATGCTTTCGTCGATAACTTAGAAGTGTTCAAAAAATGATACGAACGATGAAAAGAATAATGAAGCCGTGATGCACTGCGCATGCGCTGATTGCCAATTATCTTCCGGTCGAACTTCCGATTTTTGACGGGAATCATTTCGATATTGAGATTGCTGGGATGACGTTGCATTTCTAGTTGGAAGCCATTTTGGAAATATTTCTCACTCTTGAATTCTGTCTTATTCATGTATTCCTGGTGTTTCTCTTCTAAGATTTGTCTTTTCTCCCTTTTATCAGTCATCTTTTAGAAACCTTCAACAAAAGCTGCCAACATTGGTTTCGTTCAGTTTTTACATGGGTTTATCTGGCTGGCTGGCTGGCTGTTTTTGTATGTGCCGCACTAATAGGGTACTGAACTGAAAATATATGTCTAAAAGAAAAACAGTATTTCTTTTTGAATCCTCTCACCAAAATAAGTTTTTAGAGAGAGTTTCAATTTTCGATGTAAGTTTATGCTATGTTTGTCGCTTAGTTTGCGTCCGACAGTGTTCAGTCTTGTTTTCGAAAATTCAGACCATTCATTGATCACTGCACAACAAAAGGCAAGAAAAGTAACGTATACGTAAATCACTCTTTTTTTCAATTCTTCAAATTGATCACCCCCAACACAGCATGCTGCTGAAAGATGTTAGTTACGTGACAGTTTCTATTGTGTGATCCACTAAGCTCTTATTTTCTTTTTCTTTTCAATCTTTTTCTTCTTCTCCGTTTAATTTCCTTTTTCTTCTTTTACTTTTTCTTCTTTTTCTTTTACCCTACTATATTTCCTCTTCCTTTCTTCCTCCCCTCTTTCTCCTTCGTCTTCTTCTTCTTAAAGAAGAACCTCACATTTTTGTTGCCAATTTCATGAAGTCATCATGATGCACAAATATTTTCTTACAATTAAGCAGGACCCACCCACGAATTTACCTCTTGTATGGCTCCCGATCATTGTATTTTCCTGAGTGTAAAATGCGTGTGTGACAATGTGTTGTCTTTGTGGTCTCACGCTGCAAACCGTGGCTAGAATAGTAGTATTGAACGCATGATCGAAAAGAATTGACGAAAATAAATCTTTTCCTCACGGTGATCAGATCGGTTACTTTAAACACCATCTTAAAGTAAAGATTAGATGTGCTTTGAAAATATTTCAACACGTAAATTTCGCCGAAAGGTTGATGAAAGTAACGATCTTTTTGTGTATCGAACGGGTGGAAATGAGAAGCCGTTCCACGAGCTATTTCGAGAAAGGAGGTGGCGTTACCTTGAATTCTCGTTCCTTGTTCTATAAGCAAGGTGAATGATTGAAACATTTGATCTGCTTTCAGTTACATTTCTATCCCACTTTTACTTCCCATTTCAAGTCGAAAAGATTGCCCTTCTCAATCCTAAATCAATAGTCATCTTCCATCTCTTTATCTTCGTCACTTGTTTCGGGGTTTCATTGTCCCAGAGAAAACAGCAGTCGCCTTTCTTTCCCTTTAAACTTGGTAGGGTTGGGCTTATACCATAAAGGTGCCGCTAAGTCACATCAAGGTAGGCAGAATGGATTAAGATTCGGAAATCCGAAACCACGAAAAACGTTATAAAAACATGTTTATATACGGTAGCAAATATTTGCTCTGTCAATTGGAGATCAGATGTCGCAAAAGGGGACACAAATTCAGTGTCCAATTTCACATTAAACGTACATTGAAAATCAATCGCCCACCTTAGAATCAATTCACTCGCTCCCTCTAGAAACGTTTCTCAGATTCAGTTAAAGCAGGTTGTTCTGCATAAGTAAAAATGTTTTTCTAACATTTTTCTTAAGTTCGTATTTCTGAATCTTGACCATATTTGTCTTCACAGCACGTCAATCGTTCCGATATAAGTGAATAGAGTGCTCCTCTTGAGACCTCACTCATATCCTGACGTGTTTTTCTACTTCTCCGAAACAGTCTCCAATGTATTTAAACTGTATTACCAGCGGCTGTTTATTTCAATATTAGGAGCAATGATACGTTGAAGCGGCTATCTTATTATTATTAGTCGCTGGTTCGATTCCTTCAGCAGACCCATTTAATTACATTTTTATATATATTATAATTATTCATTCTATTTACGTTGTTTAGGTCAAATGATGCATCCACAGAATAATAACGGGAGATCATTTCTATATACTATAATTTACACACACACACACACACACACACACACACATATATATATATATATATATATATATATATATATATATATATATATATATATATTTTATTGTATCATCTACAGATGTATTACAGTGTGGCTATAGACTTTCCATTATCCCATCGAGCACCGCGAGGCAGAATTGAAACATTCACTTCGGAGGCCTATATCTTATCTCTGGACTACGGAACTGGAGGGTCAGTTAGGCTGAATTTAAGCCATACATGTATTTACACAGAAATTCCTCATCCACCAGAATTAGCTATTCCTATGGAATATATATATATATATATATATATATATATATATATATATATATATATATATATATATATATATATATATTACCTGCAATGCCAGGGTAGTTATATTTTTACCCTGATTATCGGTGTCCACCTTTTCTTTTCCTTTTGATGCAGCTACGGCGGCGTCTGTCTGCACAGATTTTCATGTGATTGAAAAGATGTTGTTTTTTTTCAAATTCTCTCACGGCTTTCTTTTATATTAACATTATAGCAATTTATCCAAGTTTCAATCAAGCCACCTTCCTTTCGTTCGGAATCTTTGGGCGATATAATCGCAGAGTAAAAAAACTAGAAGACAGACAAACCTACGATGAATGTACATTTTCTCACATTTGTTGATATACTTGGATTGTGATATCTGTGCGTACGTACTATCAGATACGTGAGTATTTTCACTTGCCATCACAGTCAATAATTGAACAAACGCAGCGTCAAAATTCCAAGTCATGCAGAAACTAAATCCATCGAGTAATGTATATGCTCTGAATGAATTGTATCTATGACATCGCAAGCGTTTTCGGCTGGAAAAAAAACTAAAAAAACAACGTCTGTATAGATTCTGGAGAATAAAGCCATTATTGGTAAACCCGACAAAATAGTGCCCAAAAGGTCGAGAAAACTTCATTTCGAAAAATAAGAAAAGGCACTTTCAGAAGGAGTCTCGTAGAGTATCGATGCCAGGCAAATTCTAGGGCTGCCCATAACTGATTTGAGTTTATGGGGTGTGGCTTCATACATGCTCAATTGGATTTAAATCTGGTAAGAGCAGAGGTCAATGCAATACCTGGGAATCATCTGAAGATTCGTAGGGGTACTTCTCTGTTATTTGCACCCGATGGGGCGCTGCGTTACGACAAAACAGTTTGGCCAGGAGCACTGGTGCAAACAAACAAATACACATATTAAATGGGATAGAAGCCTTCGCTAACTTTGGTGGCTACGGTAGTTCAACAGATATGGTTACTCACTCAATAGAAACTGACATGCATCCAACGTCTTTTGGCAGCATACTGTGTTGAGGGTGATCAATTGAAAAATTGAAAAGAGGGTTATCAATGAATTAGTTACTACTTTTGCCTTTTGTCGGACTGGATTTCTTTTTAAAAGCATAAGAGCTGGCAAAAACTGGAATCAGTTTAGCACAAATTTGCACTGCAAATTGAACCTCTCCCTGAAAATCTATTATGGGGGTTTCGAAAAACCAAAAGGAGTTTTTTTGTTTTTTTGTTGATATGGTAAGGAATGGATGGTGAAAATCTCAGCCCTCTAGCTCTTTTGGTAAAGCCTGTATGTGTGATACATACATACATACATTGCCAATCGGCCGGGCCAACTTTAAAACTAAAGAAACGTATTTTCATAGTTTTGGTGAGATAGTTTCCAATATATATTATCAATATATCTGTATTATATATTTGTGATATATATTATCCTATTTCATAATTGTACAGTCATGTTTATAAATATGCATTCATATTTTCAAGTATTTTTACATGTAATGTCTTGTTTATTGTCATATATATTGCCAGTATGTTTATATACGAGATATTTGTAATAAATAATGACATATCTGTATATATGCACTGTCAAATATAAACCAAAGGGCTAATAAATTACAGACAGCTACCTAATAACGTTAAGTTCTTTCCGTTGCCTGAATAACGTTGGCTACACGACGTAGAACGGAATCTATAGGACGCTGCAGTTGTTGCAAGGCTATACCTATCCAGGCAAATTCTAGGGCTGCCCATAACTGATTTGAGTTTATGGGGTGTGGCTTCATACATGCTCAATTGGATTTAAATCTGGTAAGAGCAGAGGTCAATGCAATACCTGGGAATCATCTGAAGATTCGTAGGGGTACTTCTCTGTTATTTGCACCCGATGGGGCGTTGCGTTATCTTGTTAGGCAAACTATCACCATTGAGAAACGCAGCGAGAATAAAGGTCTAAAACAAGATGTAAGTATGTCTCATCCGTCCGAAAGACTCAATTGCCATTAATGGTCCTTAGGAACTAAACATTTCCCGCACCATTACAGAGCAACCACCAGTTTTCACAACACTCCACTGACAGGATAGACTCTTATAGACTCAGGATAGACGCGGTCTCCTCAATACTCGAATTCGACCGTCTACCCTAAAAAAGTTTGAAACGTGACTCATCTGACCAGGTGACATAGCGCCACTTTTCTCAGTTCAGTAGCGATGTTCTCTTATCCTGATGAGATAAATTTACCAATGTGTCAATAATGGTACTCTTTTGGTCGACGGTTACGAATCCCAATGGATTGTAATGTATGCTGTACAGAGCGTTAAAAGATGGACTGAGTGACACCAGAGTTGGATTGAGAAGTGATCAGGTGCAAAGTTCCTCTTCGTTGTTTGGTAATCATACGTGTGTGTTTCATCATCTGTGGGCGATTACGGTTTCCATATTAATCCTATTATACAATCACTGCTGTTGCCCGAGAAAAATGGAGAAGTTGTTTCTTCAGAGATAGAGTTCTCATTCATTCATCAAGAGCAGCGGCCTTCCAGCGTCCGTCGTTGGGCATACACCTTCCCGATGATTCACCAGACCTCTCTATTATGGACGTTTAGGAACCAGCACTTTCTGAACAAGTTCATAACGCCATCTCATATTTTGCTGGACACTTCTCCGCATATGATCTCTATGAGCCGTTATGCCCGGCAGTGGTCTGCCATTTTTTAAAAATAGCCAGCCCATTGTCATTTTCCTGATCGTTTCTATATTTCTGACTCCTGTTTTTTTCCTGAATATATTGGGCTTTTGGGGTTTGAGTATGGTTCCCTCTTGTGCCTGTTGCATAGTTTTCAGTTTGAGAGTCAATCTCCTGGTTAATTTCCACGTCTCAGTTCCATGAATGACTATCGGGAGGCTGCATTGGTTGTATACCCTTCCCTTTATGTTTAGTGCAGTTTCCTTGTTCTTAAAGATGGAATTGGCTCTACCAAAATATTTCCAATCTAGAGATATTCTTTGCTTGCTTTTTTCCTCTTTTGGGGTTTTCATCGAGATTTGCTGTCGTAGGAAGACGCTGTTGTCAATTTTCTTCAGTTCTGCGTTTTCTAATCTGATCATTGTGTCTTTGTCCTCAATATGTTTGTTTTATATAACATTCGTTTTACTGAATTTCAAAATGTTATCAGTATACCATGGCTGCTACAGCTACACTAACCCTTTACCTATTACGTCGCCAATGTATCCCATCTGGCTGTCTGTTCTGACCAGAGAAGAACGGCAACACTATCAAGTCGACTGCCTTTTTTGGCACTTTAGTTTATGTAAGTACGATCAGAGAAAGATTCACGTACATATCTACATTTTCGATCATAAGTTTTTATATGTCCCTTTCATCCTCCCGATTGTCACCTATGGAGCTGAAATATTGAACCAAGAAACTAATACTCAAATTGAAAACCATGCAAGGGGCCCATAGAAGAATCATGTTCAACATCACATGGAGATATCACTGTATATTGGAGTCAGAATCATTGTAAAATCTATTAAAACTTAAATGGTAATGGGCTGGTCATATTGCACGAATGGGAGACGATTGATGGACATCACAATGCGCAACCAGGAACCTCAGAAATCACATGCGATACTGAGACCGGCAGATAAGATGGCAAAACGAACTACATAAGTTCAAAAAGTATTAGCTCCACGACGCCCATGATAGAGAGGTGTCGAAAGAAGGCTGCTGCTGATGATAATGATGATGATGATGATGAATACAATCTATGCATTTGCATGCACCCTCCAAATGTCTTGTGATTTTCGATGGATTTTCATTGAGCGATCGAAGCTATTAAAGATAGTATCTTTTTTTGTACGTACTTATGTTCGTATGTTTGTTTGTGTCTGTTTATGTGTTTGTGCGTTCTGGCGTTCCTGGCCATACTGTTTTGTGTACAGTCTTGAAAATTGGTATAAGCACTACACTAAACCATACTTACGATCTTTTCCTCTTTCTTTCTTTTTTGAATCTTTGGGGACCCCATTTTGACGGGTTTATTATAACCATTTAGATTCTCTAGGATCTAGCGTTTCTAGATGTTTTACTCTATTCGAGATGTTTCCTGATAGGAAACGCCTTGACTACATTCATTCTTCGATACAATTATCATTATCATTATTATTATCATTATTATTATCATCATCATCATCATCATCTTCATTATCATTATTATCATTATTATTATCATCATCATCATTATTATTATTATTATTATTATTATTATTATTATTATTATTAATCTGGTGACCCTCAATGGATAGAAACTCATATTAGATACCCCCCCTGCCATCATATTTTATATTTTAGACTGAGATAGTTGGATAGACATACGATTGATTGATAGATTTTAATAGGTTTAGGTAGATATATAAGTAGATAGATAGATAGATTGTCTAAATTGAGGTGCAACATTCGGGTGAATAACAATGATTGAAGCAAAACATTTCAAATGACCTCCTGGAAAGTACAATGTGATGTTCGGCGTCGTCGTCCCGAAAAGAGGGATGTCTTTCACAACATTGTTTCCATTAAGAGTTGCTATTTACGACCGGGCTGTCACTGATGTCGGTTGTCTCATCCCCTGTAGACAAGCCGTCCACTCCTCCGGGCACGCCACAGTCCCTCGAGACATGTACGCCGCTGTAAGCAACGAGACGTTCTGATCGATTTACGGCGTTTATAGACATTTTATTTCGAACAAAGTCAATAGATCAAAGGATGTTCTGAATTTAGTAGCACATATGGGCCAACCTACAGGTATTTGGCTCGGCACAACATACGGGTAAGATTCGTTGGAATGTTAAGTCCCCAGCACACACACACACACATACACATACACACACACACACACACACACATATATATATATATCTTTATTGTTTGTAGAGGTTGGTTTATTCATGGTGATAGTTTTGAATATTTCAAAATAGAGCATATATATATATATATATATATATATATATATATATATATATTTTATATATGTGATTACTAAAAATGACGGACAGTTAGCATTTTCATACAACTCAACACTGAAACTGAACAGTACGATACCACCCTAATATTGAAAATGGCAGGAAGTGCTACTGAAATTGCTGTATCTTTTGGAAAATATCTATAAATTTCGATATCGGAGATTTTATCTGATGTTTTTAATGAAAGATGTAATAGGAATATATATATATATATATATATATATATATATATATATATATATATATATATATATATTGGACAATTCATATCTGACAGAATGTATTAATTGTAGAGACGATTCATTTGGATGCATTTTTCGTTTGGCACCGGAATTCGCCGAGTGACCACGTAAATGAATGAATCGTTCAAGTGTAATATTTGGAACTGCTACACATCAGAGGAACTGTTAACTCATTTGGTGGATTGCTTCTTGGTAGATGCTGGTTCGAGTCTTGCACGGTGCTCATTTTCTTTATTCACTTTTGTGGTCGGCTGTTCGGTTTGTTATTTGATTAAATCTGGTGCCGAATAAAATAAAACTGGAAATGGATTGTCTCTACAATTATCATATTATTCTTTTATATTATTCTTTCAATCATGCTCATACTTCTACCAGCTTACCATTCTTGCCTCCTCTCCCCTTTCCTTCATTTCTCTCCTCTTCCTACACTCCATTCTCACTTCATCCTTCCCCCTTATTATCTCCAATTCTCCCTTTCTCATATCAAAACGAATGGACAAAAGACTATAGCCAGGTTTTATCGAATAAATTAAAATCGAATGAAAAGGGAGGAGGTATGACATATGTGTACGGGGATCGACAGGAGAAAAAGAAAATAAAAGATATGTCCATCGTCAGTCGGGGTGAAACTTTAAGGAACAAATTTGACAAACGAAACTATCCTCTCTCATACAACACCGAACGATCTGACGAAAACAAGAGACTAACAAACGTCCAATTCCTAACAATATACTGTGTTCGGAAATTTTTCCTCCAATCACATATTACAAATATATTACTGAACAACTCATCAAACATGGCGACAGATTCTATTTTTGTCATATTTCTTATGCACATGTGTTTATTTGTGTGCTTGACTGTTTGTTCAAGCGCTTCTGGCCAGACCGTTTTGATTACAGATTGAAAATTGGCATTAGTACTTTAAATGGCACTTTCAAACGTTTTCCCATTTTTTTTTTGTTTCTTAGTAAAAGGACTTTTCGACCTTTTCAGGATCATTATTTTTAGGATCATTATTTTGACGGGCTTATTTATAATACCTAGATTCTCCAAAGTCAAGATATTTCCAAATGATTTGTATTATTGATATTTTCCTGTGGAAACGCCAGTGATATCACAAATAAAATTTATTCTGATCATATTCGCTCTTCAACGGAATCTTTAACACGGTTTTGACGCTACGGTTATTCAAATATTGACTATGATGGCGAGTTGAAGTTAATTTTGTTGTTGGTGCCAGCACATAGGACTTCTGAGCAGAGGAGACTATGAAAGAAAACGTTTTAAGATTGATACAAGAACTTCCTGTAAGATGATACTTTTTCTAAAAGGGGGGCGAAGAGAGGAGGGAAGAGCGAAAAACCTCCACCCCCAAAAAATAAGGCCACATTCAGGTGCATAAGTATAAAAAAGACAGTCTACACCCGAAACAAATGACAAGGTTATCCACGAGTAAAGAACTCTCTAAATGCGATGAAATACCACCAAAAACAAAAACTGGACATCTAAAACTCTACTAAAATAATCCCCAGCAGAAATCCTAAATCAGCATCCATTTGTTAACCTTTCTGCCTTTAGCTCCTCTTTTTTTTGCAGGGGATTAAACCCTGACGGGCGTGGACCTAAATAGGCTACCACACAGCTTGGTTATTCCACATGGTATAGCAGATCTCTACAGTCAACAAAGATCTGTCACAATCGGACCTTCTATCATCTGTGCCTAAAAGCTGAAGACGGCTGGACTATCCTGTGGACCTGTGTTTGAAGACACTTATAGCCGTCCTGTTCGGATTATTCTTCAAAAGGACGGCAGAACCCGATAGTCAGCTCGGGTGCCTACCAAGTACGGAACCACTTGTCAGTTATACTGTCGGGACATTCCTGCAAAGAAGCGGCAATCCCCCATAGCTAACTTGCATCTGCCAAGAGAAAACCACCTTTAAGGCCCTGTTCCTATCCATTGACCAAAGGATACAAATCTCTGAATCTAAAGGGTAGGGTCAACGCCGGGCAAGACGCAGTTCAACTTGAAACTTCGTTGCTCAGGATGGAGGATTATTCCTCACACATGACCAACGCTTGTGGTTCTATTGCAATGGAAAACCACCTAACGATGATCGTTAGCGATGACAAGCCATTCATTCATTTTGAAATGATCTCCAGTTATCATACGGTGAATATAACATTTGGCCTAGATAACGTGAATAGAATTTTTTTTAATTGAGAAAATGGGTCTGCTGCAAGAATCAAACCCGTGACCGATACGGTAAATGCTTCAATGTTGCATTGCTCTTACCATTTAGCTAAATAGCCTCTGATAATGCAAAGGCAAAGATAACTGTTATATAAATATAAAGAGAGAGTAGTATATATATATATATATATATATATATATATATATATATATATATATATATATATATATATATATATGTATATATATAGAGAGAGAGAGAAAGAGAGACAAGAGCGGGTGTTGACAAACCCCCTGCTATTTTCAAATTGGGAGATAAAAAGAAGAGAACCCCACCATCGAACCTTTCTCTTAAAATCTAAATGATAGAAAATCTTTGCTGCTTTTTTGGGATTAAAACATTTAAGAAAAAATCAATTTTCTCGTCCACGTTCAAAAAATAATCCATTTGCTAAACAATCTACAAATGTCAATAAAAAAGATATTTTTTCTTTTTTTCCTTTATCGATCGGAAATATTTCCACCTCTTTAAAATTGATTGTTGCTGATATTGATTTTTCTCCAGAATAACTTTCTTTGGACGCCTGAACACACACACACACACATTTACACACACACACACACACACACGCACACACATATATATATATATATGTATGTATATATATAGAGAGAGAGCGAGAGAGACAAAGACGGAGAGAGAGAGATATGATTAATATCCGTATGTGTTCGAGTGAGTGGGTTTTTTATATTGTGAAACACCGATTCTCACAGACCCCTATGTGCCAACAAACACATGGCCAGCAGGAAAAAAAATTCTCTTTTTGACCTATATCCTTCTACAAATCGAATTCAAAATAAACCTCACGCAAAACAAGAAGATCAGACAACCCATAACTTCAGCATGAATGCCCCCCTCCCCCCACAAGAGCCTGACAGGTTATCTCCATAGGGTCATAACACACATGCATACTTACAACATTGCTAGGGTACCACGTTAGTATAACTGTTTTGTTTTTAAAATCCCTGAAACAGTTACATGTTGAACAACTGATGATCTTAACAAGAGGGAATCTGCACTTAGTACCATGATAACAAAATATAAGTAAAACATTAAAAAAAAACACAAGAGAAAATTACACAAATTGACATATCCTGGGAAATAATCGACTGAAATGACACAGAAGATTAAACAAGTTTTCCCATGTGCTTAGAAAGTACATTCTAGACTATATATATATATATATATATATATATATATATATATATATATATATATATATATATATATATATATATATATATATGTATTAAAATCTATACTTTAAAATCCTTTTGTGCTGTGGAATTTTCATCTGTTCGGTGGGTAGGAAAACTTATTGTTAACCAGTTGAATCACTTTTCCCTTCACATTGTGATATCATTATTTGCCAAGCTAAGCTTAGCACATCTATATAGAGAGGCATAAAATGCAATAGTTTGTCGTCGATTAATGTATATTTAGATAGCAAATTTTCATCTGAGCAGGTTTTATTATAGACGATAGACAAAGATCGTTTTATCAATTCCATTGGGGGTCGTTGCCTCGCCCTATGCTACAACAGGACTTTGACTGCGTCGAATTCTGTAACAAATAAAGTGGGCGATACAAAGGACAATAATTGAATGAAGGAAATTGAAATCAACTGTTTAGATGTTTTTTAGATTTTATTCTGACAAGATTTAGATTTTTTTGATGCATCAAAATATAAAATGCTTTTCAGCTGATTTTCGATAAAGTAACATTTCTATCTATGCTTTACTTTATTTTAGATGTAAACATTGGATTTATTTTGGCGTTGAACCTGAAAACAAAATTTGTATTTTACTTGAGTGATCTTTCAGTTTCGATGGGAAAAGATTATAATTACACAGTGAAAATAATTGTCAATTCGAAATGCTATATTATATAGCTTTGTACAACTGATTTATCAAAAGTCAATTCTCTCTTTCATAAAAATGAAAATTATCAAACGATATTTTTATGGATACGTAGCAAAATGATGTTGATCTTTATTGATGCCGCTTATAGCAAAAATTATACAGCCACATATTCATATATCACCGTTTCAGCAAGTGATCACGGCCTGGCTTTCAAAATCTTCATATTTTGACGCCCGTCTTCATCATCATCAGTCTTTTAACGTCCGTCATTGGACATAGACCTTCCCCAGAGAAAGCTTATGACAATGCACAAGGCCTTACATCCCAGAGATGACACAAACTGTATGTGAAGAGGGAAGGAGGCAATTGAAGACTTATCACCATCAGTCTTTCAATGTCCGTCGTTGAACACAGACCTTCCCAAGGATTCGCAACACTTCTCTGACGTGGGCATCGCAGAGCGAGTACTTTCTGAATTTGTCTAGCTAGTCTCTCCATCTGGTACACTGCCGGCCTCAGTTGCACATGTTATATCTGGGGATCTATGTCATGAGTTGCAATGTCTATCGATTGTCCGGCATTCTTGCAATATGACCAGCCCACTGCCATTTGAGATTTTTAATAGATTCTACGATGTCCCCGACTCCTGTCTTCTTCCTGACGTATTGTGCTGTCTTATGGTCTCTCCATATGAGGTTGAGCATAATTTTTTCATGTACACATTGCATGGTTCTCAATTTGCAGGTAAGTCTCTTAGTTATCTTCCATGTTTCAGCTCCATAATTGACTATTGGGAGGAAGCATTGGTTGTAAACCCTTCTTTATTAGATTTTACAGTTTCTGCACAAAGTAACGAATATTTGGATCTAGTGTGTGTACTAAAGTATGTATAGTCTATATAGTTGTTGTGGACTATTGTCTCTCCTTTGCACAAATTAGTGATAATATTGTAATAGCCGTTTGGGAAGAGCCAGCTAAGATTTACAAATGGAGCCATTCAAGTGACGGGGGATTGAATCCCTAAGTAACGAATATTTGGTTATAGTGTGTATACTATCGTATGTATAAACTACATAGAAATAGTAGACAATCAGTTTTCCTTTACACAAATTATTGATCAAATCATAATGGCCGTTCAGAAAAAACGAGCTCAGATTTTCGGATGGAGTCATTCGAGTGATAGACGCTGATTGTATCAGAGAGTTTCTTCGCCAGAATTTTTGTTTGATAATTATTCTCACCGACCCAGCACTGCCGAGAGGATATGAGACTTTGCAGTTATTAATCATTTCTTCGAGCCATGGGGATATACTTGCAACGCTCTACGAAATTGTATTCCTTCATTTATCTATTTCGAGATTCCCTGAAAATCTTTCGGGTTTGGAGTGTCATGACAAATATAACTTTTCTGTTCATATGGCAGAAAAGATAAATACAGAAAAAATGTGAGAAATATTGTTTTCTCGTCCAGTTTATCTGCATATCCATCGAGGTGTTTCTCTATTGATTGAATATATGCGTGCACACACACACACACACATATATATGTATTGTTTGTGAATAAGTTGCTTTTCTACATATATATCGAGTCGTCTGTCGATTGATTATATATATATATATATATATATATATATATATATATATATATGCAT
>OY735226.1:43378993-43398993 GCA_963457665.1 Thysanoteuthis rhombus | reverse complement strand
ATGGGTCGAATGGAAATACATAAGTCTAGTGCCATTTCTAGGGAAATTGTTCTGTCAATTGAGTCTGCGAGTGCCAGAATCCGCTGTTGGTTTGTATAGATCCAATCATATTTGGGGGTTTTAATCCACCATCCCTCAACCAAGGGATGAAATTTTATAAAATAAGTCTGATTTGCCACCCAGTAGAAACTGTCAGGTGACCAACGTTTGTCGGAAGCATACTGTATTCGGGGTGATCAATTAAAATGATCAAAATGTCAAAACAAAAAGGTGATTGATAAATAAGTTACTTCTCTAGACTTTCATTAGGCACTGATCACTAAACAGTCTTAATTTAAAAAAACCAAGGGACCAGTATGAAATAAATACATTGTGAATTGAACCCATCCAATGAAAACTTTCAACATTTCAAAGAAGAATGTATCAGTCTTTGTATCCGGACTTTGCTTAATCTTTCATATTAGAAAATTTACATCTTGCACTCACACACACTCCTCAACGATTAGGGAATATGTCTTTTACTTCTTTTAAACTCCCCTCTTGGTATTTATTGGTAAGCAATTCGATTTACTATAAAATAGTATACCTAATTGGTCCTTTACTTCGTGCCCAGCAGTGTTCACGCTTCATTTTTGAAAATTTGTAATTTTTAGTTAACTCAGCAACAAAAGGTGAGAAAACTAATTCATTGATCAACCCATTTGTTTTTTTTTATTTGATCACCATATTCGGAAACTAACCAGACTTGATTTTTTTCAACCATAGATCTATGATTCAAACTGTGCTGGAAATATTTTCATCGAAGTGAATTGATTTTATCACCACCATCGCTTAAGTTACAAAGCAAAAAGCAACATATATGGATTACTGTGAAACGTTATTTTTCACGTTGTTTCCTTTTTCTGAATTGATTTTACGATATTGAACCACTGCTTTTAAAAATATCGACTCAAGTGTATTCAATTCATGAACGACTATAAAATGAAATTAAAATTTGCCATAATGGTTTGATCAGGTCAGTGATTCCTAAATATGCTTCCCCTCTCATTCACCCTTAACTTGCGAGGTGCCGGGGCACACACTTTGCAATCCAAGGCATCAGACCATGAAAATCGATGCATTGGTAAAGATGATTTGGGGGCTGGAATCCTATAATGGATTATTTGAAAAATCCATTTGGATCGACTTTGAGTTATCTGCTTTTTGCATTGTTAATATTTTCCCATGAACTGCAGTACAATAATTGACAAATACGACAAACACGTACAGGACAAAGACTCATCGATCAAAATCGAAAGCGCAGAGTTAAGGAATGTTGACCAATACAAGAAATCAAGCAAAAGAAATCACTCTAGGCAGGCAAACTTTCAGGAAGCACAAGAGAATCACATCAATCCAAAAAGAAGAGTATTCAACCAATGCATCCTCCCGATAGTCAGCTATGAAGATTGGAACATGGAACCTACCCAAAAGATCGACCCTCAAACTGAGAACCATCCGACGTGCACAAGAGAGAATCATGAACAACATCACGAGGAGAGATAACAAAAGAACACAGTATTATTAAAGAAAAAAAAACAAGAGTCAATAACATAAAAGAATCCATTAGAAAACTCAAATGGTAATAGGGTGGCCATTTTGTGAGAATGTCAGACAACCACCCAGCGTTGATCCCCAGAGAAGGTCTTTGTCCAACGATGGACGCTAAAATACTGCCACTGATGATAATGATGATGAAGATTATTCGTGTATATTAGTTTTATGAACAATAACAAGAGAGAAAATTGGAGCAACTGAACTGAAACTTGAAAGACAAAAAAAGATTCACGACAGCTCTTAATCGAAACGATTTTCGAATAAGTCGGGCTTTCAAAGCTATAAACAAGGCTCTCAGTACAGGAATAAAACAAATAGCAAGTATACCTGAGAAAAATGGAGACGTAATAATGGAGAGAAACAGGATTGTCAAATATGCCCAAGAATTCTGCCAAAAACTGTACTCCTCTAAATAAGGACTACCAAACAACGAACAGGATACGTGATACTTGAGCAATTAGTACGAGGATTTCCCGGAAGTTACACCTTGTAAGCTGGAACCAGCCATCAAACGAACAAAGAAAGGAAAGCCCCATGGACCAGATAACATCACCATCGACCGATTCAAAAATGCTGGTAAGGTCATCACTAGTAGAGTAGCTATTCTGTTCAACTGATTCCTAAAGTAATGCCCCGCAAGATTGGAACACTGCAATCATCATGCTTTTATATAATAAAGGAATTCCAAAAGACCTAAACAAGCACTGACCATTAAGTGTACACAATTGCATTTGCAAACTTTTCGCAAAAATCATCACCAACCGAAAGAAAAAAAATGCTGGATGAAAACCCACCACGCGAGTTATTCGACCATGGACCATCTCCATTCGAACCGGAGAAAGTAGACCACGACATTTATGCAAGATAACAAATCTCCTAGAAATCCACAAAAGAAAATCAAGCGAAAAATTATTCTAAATTGGCAAGTTTTCGACGGAGAAAGCTCAACCTTCAAGAACAAGAGAGCCCCATTAGTCCTAACCAATGTATCCCCCTGATAGTCACCTACGGAGCTGAAACATGAAACCCAACCAAGAAACTACCCCCAAGCTGAGAATCATGCAATATGTACTTGCTCAACCTCACATGGAAAGACTGCAAGACAACACAATATATCAGGAAAATAACAGTCGTCCAAGACATATTAGAATCCATTAGAAACTTAAATGGTAATGGGCTGGTCATGTTGTAAGAGTGACAGACAACCGGTGGACATCCCGACTCATAACATGGATCCCCACAGATCACCTAACCGGGGCCGGTAGAATGCAAGATTGAAAGAGGAACTAGACAAATTCAGAAAGTATTGGCTCTGCAACGCCCATAATAGAGAGGTCTGGCGGATCCTGGGGAAGGTCTATGTCTAAAGACGGACGATTCAAAACAGTTGATGATGATGATGATGACGATGATGATGGTGGTGGTAGTGGTGGTGGTGGTGATGATGATGATGTTGAATTTTTTTTTAAGGCATTGCGATGGGGCTTTAACGTGACCAGTTCATCTCTCTCATTCTCTCTTAATTTGTGTGGAGCCGCGATCCGCACTTTGTTATCCGGTGAATGAAACCATAGAGACCGATGCATTCGTCACAATGATTTTTGAGGCTGAATTCCTTTAATGGAATTTTACAAAAATCCATTTGGATCGACTTTGATCTATTTTGGGGATAGGTAAACATCACCGTTGAGCGAGGTTTATGCAATGTTTTTTCCCGTGAAAAAACAAATGGCGATAACAAAAACACATTAACACAATCCAAATAATTAATTAGAAACTCTAACCATATCTGTCACCAAAACTGGCAACATGGGTTTCTTTAGTTTTCAAGTTGGTCTGGCTTGATGGATGGATGTATGCATCACGCATAATATCTGCATCAATGAAGCTCTAATGCAGGAAATGTCAATTTACCCTGTGAATAAGTCTTAGTTATGGTTCGATTTTCAATCCAAGTTTATGCTATATTGTTCACTAAGCTGTGTCGAGTAGCATTCAGGGCTGTTTTTTGGAAATTCAGATTTTCTTGAGATCACTGTCCAACAAAAGGCAAGGGATTTTCTCAGATCACTCCTTTCTATAATATTTAATGGATTACCTTAACACAGCGAGCTGCCAAAAATCAGGGTCACGTGACGGTTTCTATTGAACGACCAGCCAAACCTGTTATGATTCTTTTTCAATACGATTTGTCTTCATCTTTAGTTTCATCACAGCTAGGCTCAGGGCGGCAATCTACGGTCATGAGTAAACAACATTGACAGGAAATAAACAAGAATCTCCGGGTGAGACTCGAACTCACGTCAATCTTGTCGCCGGGGAGCCTAGCTAAACACACCAGCTGCTTTGCGATTTGAACTCTCAGAACTTTGAATCGATAATGACGGTTTACAATAATTCATCTAACGAAAGTAAATAATGAAATAGGTCTGGTTAGTCACTCAATAAAAACTATCAAGTGACCAACGTCATTTGATGGAATGTCTCGTTGGTCAATTGAAGGGGATCAATTAAAAAAAAATGGAAGAACGGGTGATTAATTGATAAGTTACTCTTCTGGCCTTTCATGGTATGGTGATCATTAAAAGACCTAAATTTTTCTAGACACAAGTTTGGAAATTCATTTTTTTATCATTTATTTATTAGTAGCCTGGTGGTTACCGCTGGAGGTTGAGTGACAGCAAGTCTCCTCAAGTCTCCAGCCCTTCTCTCCTAGTTCTCATAGGCCACAGTAATTCTGGGATTCACAGTTTCACACCGGTTGCTCAGTGGTCATTGTTGAAAGCTGGGTGACAATAAGTCTCCTCAGGTCTTCAGCCAACATCTCTTCTCTCTTTCGCCTATCATGCCAGTGCTGCAGTTTACTTTTCCACTTTCATTTCCCTTCCTCTGTTTGGCCACTTAACAGCTAGTGTTGCAGTCTTTATGTTATTATTATTATTGTTATTATTATTATTATTATTATTATTATTACTATTATTATTATTATTATTATTATTATTGCTGTTGTTGTCGTTGTTATCATCATCATCATCATCATCATTATTATTATTATTATTATTATTATTATTTGGAATCTCACACCAGTTGCCTGATGGTAACCGCTGGAGTTTGAGTGACAGCAAGTCTCCTCAAGTCTCCAGCGCTCCTCTCCTAGTACTCATAGGTCGCAGTAATTTACAGTTTCACACCGGTTGCCCAGTGGTTATCGCTGAAGGCTGAGTGACAATAAGTCTCCTCAGGTCCTCAGCTAACGTTTCCTCTCTCTTTCGCATATGACAGAGCTACTATTCGTTGCAGTACTTATATCTCTAGCACCTTCCTCAGTATCCGTGTAGTTCCAAGTAGCGCTGTGGTCTGTACGGTCTCTATCCTCCCCCTAATCCCGATCTCCTCCAGTCTCTCCCTCAGCGTTTTGGGGACAGTTCCTAGTGCTCCGACTATGACCGGTACTACCCTGGTTTTCATGTTCCACATTTTCCTTAACTCCCTTGCTAGGTCCTGGTATTTTTCCCTTTTTTCACCCTCCTTCTTTTTTACTCTATGGTCTGCAGGTACAGCAACGTCTACTATTTGGCAGGCCTTCCTTTTTTTGTCTACTATTACTAAGTCCGGTCTTCTTGCCTGGATGAGGTGGTCAGTTTGGATGTTAAAGTCCCAGAGTAGTTTGTGGTTGTCATTCTCCAAAACTGCCTCTGGCTTGTGCTGATACCACTTTTCCACATGGTTGAATCCCATTTGTTTGCTTAGTTCCCAGTGTATCATCGTTGCTACTCTATCGTGTCTATGCTTATACTCCTTCTGGGCGAGTTGACTACATTCACTAGTTATGTGGTTTACTGTCTCATTTCTTTCACCGCACATGCGGCATTTGGTATTATTATTATTATTATTATTATTATTATTATTATTACTATTATTATCATTATTATTATTATTATTATTATTATTATTATTGAACACTCTTATAAGCATTATTAGCCATCCCTCGTCTCGGCCCTTCCAGGGGGGGGGGGGTAGTGCCTTTCTGCGGTGTGTTTAAATCATCTTTTAACTGCTACAGAACTGCTTCCCAACTCAACCCTAATGTCCTGATGTACTCGCTGACTTTGCATCAAGCTTTTGAAATTCCTGATAGTAATCACATGACTGTGACAAACAGTCTGGTACCGATGAACGTAAACGACCTTCTTTAAAAAAAAAAAAAAAAAATAAGACAACAGCCAAACATTAGTAAATCGGGCCTTCCATACTTTGGACGATTCCACGAATAACATCCCCGCTTTCCACAAAGCTATCGCCTTAGGTGTCTTCATGGAAGATATAACGTTTTCCCTTTAGAAAAGATTGATGTTATTTCCCCATTTTTTGTTTTTCATTATAAACGAATAAATATGAGGTCCCTAAATGCCCCTGTCGAAAATATCTCAGAAATAGTCGTCTGTTTCTGTCGCATACGATTTATTTTGGTTATTTCCTCTAATTGTCTTGTGAACAATTCTTTATATGATATCTTAAAATATTTCTTTCCTTTTAGAACTAAAATAAAAAAAAATGAAATAAGATAGAATGATTCGACGTTTGCAGTATTCAATTTTAACTTTATTAATCGAGTTTTCTCTCCAGCTAATGTTTTGACAACGGATATATTTCGGCTTGTTGCACTATTTTCAACGTCCAGTCGACCAATTCAACGCAAGCTCTGGGTATTCGTCCAGATCTAAATCGGTAAGAAATTGTTTTTTTTTGTTTTTGTTTTTTATTTTTTTATTCATTTACTTTTCCGTCTGCTTCAACCTGGCCCATTTCCAAAACAAACATATGGGCTTTATTTATATACATACACGATATGGAATAAGGCATAAGCTTTTTTAATAACCAAACGCTTTTAAAAATCGCTGTGGCTTTCCATCGTTAACCATCATCACCAGAGCTTTCGATGGGCTTCTTAACAGACAAAACTAAGTCTAAAAAGGTGTCTGGGGTGGCTCTAACAGGGATATTGAATAGATTTTAGGGTGGATCCAGATACTTTCCACAGTTACCTCATATGAATCATTAGTATTTTTGAACTGATTTTCATTCATTTTTAGCGACTAGCTTTGGGAGAGGTTTCTACTCACTGAGTGCCTCTTTGTTAGTAACGGGCTTCTGCAGTGGCATGTTAACCATCAATCAACGTTAAGCAGTCGATGATAGTCACTACGTACAGCCCAGTCTGGCACAAGGTCAATCGATTAACAGTAGTCCCCCACTACCGTTTGTTTGGAAATTCAACATTCAGAAGTCTATCACTTGGGCTCGAACACCGACCTCGTGTACTAGTGGGAAATACCCACCTATCCGTGCCACAAAACATACTCTATTATTGTAATCCTCTTTCAATCACTTGACAACGACGAGGTTTTACATTGTTCTGTGTTTACCTGTAGACAGTGGACATTTTATATCAGGTAGAATGTGATGCTTCCAATGACATTTCAGGAATAACTGTACCGGTGTTAAGCGAGAAGCAAATCAAACGGCCTTGGGTCGCAAAAATGAATATGCTGATTTTCTATATTCATTTATGCAGTTTGAGGCTGTCCGATCTGCTACTCTGTTAACACCGGTGCTGGACAAAATATTGCTCCTTCTCAAATGTCTTTATGATTATGACAACCTTTGATGCTTATTACTTAATGATTAATTCTGCTGTTTATTTACTTCGTAGACCTCTCCTCGTTGTAGTTCTTCCACAGTCAGCAAGACAGATATACAACCAGAACGTTTCTTGGTTCACTCATTCATTTCACCTCACTCGCAGCCAGGCCATTCAGGGGTTTCTGAAAGGGGTTGCGTAATTGGGTGTAGTGTAAATCGGTCCTGAATAGATCTTCGATGAGAAACTCAAACTGAAAAAAAAGGACGATAAGATATCAAGTTCGAATACAAATTTATGTGTACTTAACGAACTTTGATATGCAAATCACAATAATTATTCGCCCCTGTCTACAATTCCTCTCAAAAAGCAGACGATTCATTACTGATAAAAAAAAAAGATTCAAGATGAATAAGATTAATTCGCTATAACAGGCAATAATTAAACAACTGTTGCGACATAGTCAGAAGTTATGTGAAAAAAATTAATCGAAGAATAAATACGGTCAGCATAAACTCTGTTCGTGGAATCACACTGCGTTTACATCTGGAAAAACATCTAAAATAGATTTTTTTTTAATCCAGAAAGATCTAGATTCTGGAGTATCTAAGTGTTATTAATAAAACCCGTCAGGATATAACCGCTAAAAGGTACAAAAACCAAATAGAATTATTCCACCTCTCTCTTTGTTAAAAGTAATGAATTTTTGAAATTTTGAATGAGTTGAGTAGAGTACAGATGCCAATTTTCAAGTCTGTAGACTAAAGAGAATTGCAAGAAGAGCTTGAAACCGCAAATAAAAAAACACGCGTAAATATAGAATATCAAGAAGGATAGAACTCTCCACCATCTTTAATGGCGACCGTTGTTAGATTTTGATACAAATTTGGCTATTTTATTTTGTCACGTGTTGATTTGCCGCCATATTTTTTATTCATTGCATGGTTATAGCTTGGTCTAAAACTTCTAATTGATGACTAATCAATCAACGGCTTTTTGGAGGGGTTTCAAAAAAATGACGATTTGAAACACATTCATAAAAATACATGTTACCTAAAAAAAAATAATTTATACAATTCATTTCATAAAATTCATCTTATATAGTTACAAACTATTTTCAAAATATAAACCTAGAAACCCAGCTGGTTGGTGGAAAACTAAAATCGGGGATGGGGGATCTCAGCATTGGATCGGTCTCTGGATCAGTCTACTCCTCAGGAGGATTAAGTGGATCGCTCCAAGTGGTTTTTCTCCTGGTATTCTCAGACGGTCACACTTCTGAGTACTGACCAGGTTCGACGTTGCTTTACTCCGGTAATCGTACGAGAACTGGTGTATCCAACGTGATTTCGTCACAACGTTTTGTTCCTTGAACTAGTCGGGTGCTGAAGACCAAAATTGTTTTCTCTACCTGAAACTTTGCCATTTATCCAACTCACACCTCTCCAGTTTCCAGTCCCTAAACAGTAAGCAAGTCAGATATTATCTCAGACATCATCCGGTTACAACCAAGCATGAAATACACCGTAAGTAAACGTAGAAAAGTTCCTAGGGGCTATCGGCAAGTATTGTTTTCAAGAGAGACAGTTTTCAGACGGAATAAAACAGACCAAAAATAGCCACTGCTGGGTAGACAAGCATAAGAAATTGAAGAAGACTGACATTTTTGTGCTAGTCAGAAATCATAATACTAATAGGAATTTTGATTGCCCTTGTAGCCCAGAGGTCAAAAATTGAAAGTTGGGTTCATGAAATGCCTTCCGGGAGAAATGGGGAACCATTTCGACGTTAATTCAAAGAGCAATTTTCTGAACATATAAGAAATTTCCTGTACATGATGGGGATTTTAGGGATAGTTTGATACAGTAGAAGCTGTTTGTTATGATCACGGATTATATGATCAAACGTCTATTGTTCTCCAAGTCATCATCATCAACTTTTCAGTGTCTGTCGTTGGACATAGACCTTCCCTGAGATTTGCCAGACCTCTTTCTCAGGGGCGTTGCAGAGGCAGTATTTTCTGAACTTATCTTGCTTGTTACTCCATCTTGATTTTGTTGGCCCTCATTTGTGCGTGATCTCTGGGGATCATCGTTATGAGTTGTGATATTTAGTGGTTGTCTGTCAATATTGCCAACATGACCAGCCGATTACTATCCCAGTTTTCTAATTTTATGTTGAGCATGATTCTCTCATGTGTATGTTGCGTGGTTGTCAGTTCAAGGATTATTTTGGGAGTAAATATCCATGTTCCAGCTCCATAGGTGACTATCAGGAAGATGCATTGATTACATATCGTTGTTTTTAGCACTAGGTTGTTCTTAGAGGTTAAGCTTGCCCTACTGAAAGCATGCCAACCTGAAGTGATTCTTCACTTGAGGAGATTCGTTTCCCCAGGTAGATGTTTAATTACCATCCCGTACCTCTGATGTTGTGAGCTTTGCCCCCAACATATTCTTTATACATGATATTTGTTTTACTGAAGTTCTTATGGAGACTAAGATTGCTTTCTTCGTTCAGTCTGTCCAGGATCAACCGGAGGTTACGAAGGTTCTCAGCAATAGAACAATGTCGTCTGCAAATAGTTGGTCACAAAAAATTTCTCAAAGATGAAATAAGAATAATAAAGATATGATGAAATAATTTCATATACTCTTTCAGATGTGTGAATGCATCTGTATAAAACTCTTTTAATTCGGTCTGTTGATATTTCCCAGTTACGTTAAACAGCAGAAATAGGTAGGAGGGAAGAGATGTGATATCATTAAAAGGTGAGACATCATTAAAATGGGAAATGCCGTTAAAAGAAATCTATTTCAAATATTTTTTTCATCAGGAGGTAAATGTCATATTACAGAGTACAAGATCTGCATTTTTGCATTTCAAACGATTGAAAAAAAAAATTTTATGATTAAAAAAATCCTTCCAGAATATTTCCATATTAAAATGTTTTATAAGTATGAGAATTAATTGACTAAAAAAAGCTACGAATTCGTCTTCCTTTTCCTGCAACTACCACAACGGACGGTGGCCTCATCGTTGAACTCATGGTTCTTGTGGAGTTGTTTATAATGACATGTCTGATAACAGAAAGATCAATTTATGAATTGATAGGTTTCTACAAATATTTTTTGTTCGCATACTGATATCAGTCAGTTATTACTATCTAAAAAAGCTCGTCCTAAAGTGATCACAATAAGTGACGTCCTCTGTTACAAGCTTAGCCTAATCTGGAACAAGGACCAAAAAATGAGTACTCATTGATGATCGGAGTCATTTGTAATGGCTCCAGGAACAGCTTGCCAACAATCACTCAACGACAAGCGCCCTGGCAGTTTTTCTTTTAAAGTTAAGCCTATGCCTATGGGATTTCTTGGGCTTCAGATTATCGTTTTGCTATATTTGTACTTAACAAAGTATTTTATGGAGAAGTTTAAAATGTATGAAAGCATTTTTAGTGTGGTCTCTTCAGACAATCAATAACTAAGGTCATAGCTGATCATCTACAACGAACACGTTGATGACAGAAGCACAGCAATTAGAATAGAAAATGCACAACTGGAGGATGTACACAAATACATCTAGGGTGATGATTCTCCTTGAAAGAAGGAGAAATCAAGCAAAGAATCACTCTAGGTTGGCAAACACTTGGTAAAGTAAGCTAAACTTTTAAGAACGAGAAAAATCTGATCAATGATAAAAAGAAGGGTATACTACAAATGCATCCCCCCGATAGTCAGCTATGGAGTTGAAACATGGAGTCTAACCAAAAGGGTGACCCTGAAGCTGATAACAATGCTACGTGCACAGAAAAGAATCAAGCCCAACTTCTCATGGAAAGATCGTAAAACAACACATTACGTAGGACCAAATAGAATTATTCCACCTCTCTCTTTGTTAAAAGTAATGAACAGCGAAACGACACGAGTTAAAACCCGAAGTTTGAGAAATTAAATATTTTGGACTGGGCAAGGTGGAGATTCGAACCTGGAATTACTACAGTATTTACCAGGATTAATAGCTATCACTTCCCCATTCCTCCGATCTCCGGCCAGATAGATAAACAGGCTTGCACCTTTGACACGGACCATGTGTTTCGTTATCTACAGGAAACTTTTAAAATTGCATAGAAGACCATCCTAAGATGAGGAATTCTGTTAAGGTCATAAAGAATCCGAAATATTTCGGTAAAGTGTTATTATCCAAACATAACTGAATAAATTCTCCGGAATAGATTTTCTGAACAACGCTGATAAGACAAGCCCGACTGCTACAGGGCCAAACTGTACTCCTACTTCTATTCCCATTGAAAATGATTTCTGTATCTATCACACACACACACACACACACACACACATATATATATATATATATATATATATATATATATATATATATATATATATATATATATATATATATAAAGATTATGCAAATACAGGTTTTGTTGTTTACTCAATAGAATCTGCCACGTAACAGGATTGGTGATTTCTGAAAAAATTATTTCTTTTGCCTTCAATGATCACAGAAAAAGTCTGACTTTTAAAAAAAGAGAGAATATAAAATCAGGGATCAATTTAGTGTAAACCTACATTGCAAATTGAAAACAACTTGTGGGAATTTCAAGAACACAAAAAGAGTTTTTACTCGACGTAATAAGGAGTGAATTGAAATTCAGCCCTCTATCTCCACCGGGACACGAATAAATCTATTTTGACTGTTTTGGTGACAGATTAGGTTGATGGTTTCTAATACCGTCGCAAATTTAATTTCTATGTAGATAGAATAGAATTGGATTGACAGACATTTGATCTCATGAGAGATTTGATTGAGAAATTCCGGTTTGAGTTTGAACTTAGTGAGAACCTGGATTTATAAATGTTAATTTCTTTAGAGCAGCCTCCGAATTTATAAAATAACCTCAACAGAATTGGTCTACACGTACTTTCCTCCTTCATTTAATCAAGTGTGGGACGGGACCAAGACCACCAAATATCCATTATCATTAACACAGTGGAAATTTCCAGGTTCCACGGTTGTTGCAATCGATTTTACAGAATATTTCAAATATTGAATTTAAGATCGACGTTTTCTTCATTGATAATCTGATTTACTGATTGCCACGTTTAAGAGCGAAAATATCAATTAATCTAATTAAATTGTCCGCTGCATTCTCGAGTAATTGCATTGTTGAAGCTTCGTATTTAATTAATTTGCCATCTTAGAAAATAAAGACATTTGTATAAAAGTAAATTGCTTTTTCAAATATATCCTTAAGCAGATCTTATATTTACGGATACACGTCCTTTAATCCAATTTCCTCAAGCCCAAGTTTCCTTTAATACGATTTCCGTTTGATCCAACCGAAATCTGATCAAATCTGACCAAGATCTGACAGGAACATGATCAAAGTCTGACCAAATCTAACCTAAGTCCAAACAAATCTGACCAAAATTAGATCAAATATGATCAAAGTCTGACCATATATAGTCAAAGTCTGGCCAAATATGTTCAAAGTCTGACCAAATCTGATAAAGATCTGATCATATATGACCAAATCTGGCCAAAATCTGACCAAATCTGATGAAGATTTGACCTAAACGTTTTAGCATTTGAACCTATAAAGCTATTATGGATATGTTCGTCCTGTGAACTGACATCTATCAACCTGATTCGGTATTTTGACAGTTTTGATGACAGTTCAGGTTGATGGTTTCTCATTTATTATTTGTCAGCGTTTTTTTCACTCTATCTCTCAATTCTTGGTTCCAAAGTTCTCCAAACAGAAGAATCATTGAAACACCAACTTTGGGTGTGTGTGGGGGGGGGGGGGACAATTGATATTTTTCTTCCCATAATAATTCGTAAAAATAGATCGGTCGAAACGTTGTGACCATATCGGAGATGGAAAGAAAAGTCCAAACAGTCTGAAAAAAAGGTTGGTATATTCAATAGTAACGTATTAGTACCATTTAGTTTTTGCTTATCTTTCTATCAATCCATTATCTAGATACAAGACCTGTAGTCCGGCCTCCTTTTAATCAAGAACACATCTAATCAGAAAGTTCCATTCACTTTCACTATTAGTTTGTATTTCTATTAAATCCCATTCACAATTAAAAGTCTTGAAGTTTGATTCCTTGGTAATCTGACTTCAATTTAATGAACGTAGTTTATTTACATTTATTTGTGTTTGTATCAATCATTGTGTGTAGTTAATGATACGTAGGCCTGAAGTGTTTTAATAGTTACTTGGTAATCTTTAACTGTTGATAATCCGACCAAATAGCTGATCAGACATGGTTGGATTAGAGGACGAACATTTCTGATGTTCCCAAACGACTAAGCTTTTTATGCATTGGTCATATACTTTTCTTTTTAGGATTAATGGGATCTTCTTATTTTTGAAGGTTGAGCTTGCTCTGCTAAAGGCTTGCCATCCTAGTGTGATTCTTCGCTTGATTTCTTCTTCTTTTGAGGGTCTCATGGAGATTCGCTGTCCTAGGTAGATATAGTGATCTAATTTCTCCCGTTCTGTGTCGTCGATTTTGATCTTAGTGTTTTTATCTCCAATCTGGTTGTTTCACATGATCTTCGTCTTGCTGAAGTTCATGTGTAGTTCATCTATCATTAGTTGGAGGTCGTGTAGGCTCCCTGCAGAGAAGGTGAATCCTGGGGAAGGTCTATCTCCAACGACGGACATCGAAAGACTGATGATGATGATGATGATGATGATGATGATGATGATGATGATGATGATGATGATGATGATGATGAAAAAGTTTTGGAACCATCTAGGTCTGATTAGAGGACGAACATTCCCCATGTTTGCAATTCACTAATCTTTGGAAACATTTAGAGCTGATTAGAGAAGGAATATTCCTGATGTTTCCATATCGTAAAATAGGACATATTTCGGTAACTGCCAACGCTTGCCACTCGTGGTCTGAGTGGGTAACCGACTGGTTCTCGCTGTTCATATTTTTCATCGTGAACTCTGGAGTCAATACAGTCCGAACGCTAGAGATTTTTTAATAGAAACAAAATCTACAATGATATTTTCTGTCATTTTGTGACAAGTCAATAGCAATCCAAAGGTTATCGGAACTGTCAGAACGCTTTTTTTCATTTCCGATTCGCACTGCTTAGATGACAATCTAAGAATTGTGACTTGGACTAACACAGTTCAGATGGAACTGGTAATGGCCCCTCTTGTCTTGGAAGACGATGGAGTATTGCCAAGGGGGCAGTCTGCGACTGAATTACAATGCCTGCTGTGATTATACAGTCTGATCCTCGAGCTGCAAACTTGTTTCAGCGGGTATGGTTCGCGCCTTCGTAAGTTGTTGTGTCTAAAGTTGTGAGTTGCAACACTGAAGTTTCAAGATGACAGATGTGAGCCTTTGTGAAGTGTATGGAGATCCAAAGATGAGAAATGCAATGAATATTATTGTTATCTTTGGTTCAATAATCTCAACCTAATGTCTATAGTATGAGGGGTGACCAATCTATGGTACGTGCACCAAAAGTGGTGTATTGGATAAGTTAAAAATGGAGCATTGCACCCGAAGGATCATTTTTCAAAAAAGATATCACAGAACTAGAAAACTTGCAAAGAGCAACGAAAATGGAAACCTCCTATGTGAAGACGGATTCCCAAAACTAAAACTAACTTCACTTTAAGAAAGAAAATAACAATACGAATATTCAAAATGATGAAAGGCGTAGATAACATCTTAGCAAAAGTGTCATTTACCATAAACAAAAGAAACAATACATTTTTAAAAGATCCTTGCAAAAAAAAAAAAATAGAAAAAACCTTCTCTCAAAGAACAATAAACTGGAACTCACTCATGCATGAACCATCTAGATTAATAACGAAACCAGTAAATAACTTCGTGAATAAATACGGGAAATACACGACACATAAAGAAACTTTTGAAGTAAGTAACTTCAACAGAGGCGAGATACAAACACAAATAAGTAAATCATTTTTTTTTTTACTCGCTATTCTTTCATCTTGTTTTATATTGCTTCATGTAATTAGTATGCACTACAAAACACAACATCAGACAGAAATAGAAGGAAAGCTGAAACGATTTCTTGGGTCTGAGTCACGGAAAAATATATAGTTAAGAAAGGGGAAGTAATCAAAAGAAGATATATATTTGTCACAAGAATTTGTTGAAGTTTTGTGATGAAAGAAGCGTCTTACGAAATTGCTTCAGAATTGGTCCAAGAACGGAAACCTTTCTATGATGGAGAAGAAATTGTAAGGCCTTGTCTCCAAATATTCAAGATGTCTCGATGATAAAAATATTGAAAGAAATGTACACAAAACTTCTTAAAAACTTTCTCATGATATATGTGAATGAAAGATCTTATCAATGTTTATACTTTCTTTCCACACTATACCAGATACAATACCAGGATTCTGTTATAATAATTTTGCGATTCTTCTCATACGCATAACATTTCAATTCCAGTTTCTTATTAACAGCACGTCCAGCGTTTACCAGTAAGCATGATGATTGATCGTTTTGAGGTTTCATCTCAGACCTGATTCCGGCCCTTCTTTCAACCTCAACCCTGTGTTACCAATAGGAGTAGGGCAACGAAAGAGAGCCCCTACGCCCACTTGAAGACTGTAATCCTTTGCCTCCTCCATCTAACAGTATACTTAACTACTTTTTCCACAATCTATTTTCCTTTTCGTCAACAGATTAATTTCACCAACTTCTCTGCACTGGCGTAGTTCTTGGACGAAAATAATATTAATGGTTACCTTCTTTTCTGGTTAGGTCAAGATTTATGAAAACTCGTTTATAGCTATCATTCATCATCATCATCATCATCATCATCATCATCATCAGTCTTTTAACGTCTGTCGTTGGAGATAGACCTTCCCAAGGATTTGCCACACTTCTCTATCATGGGTGTCGCGGAGCCAGTATTTCCTGAACTTGTCTAGCTCGTCTCTCCATCTAATATTCTGCTGGCTTCGGTTGTGCATGTAATCTCGGGGGATCCAAGTCGTGAGTCGTGATGTCCATCGGTTGTCTGCCATTCTTGCAACATGGCCAGCCCACCACCATTTGAAATTTTTAATGGATTCTGTGATGTCCCTGACTCTTGCATTTTCTCGGATGTACTGTGCTGTCTTGTGTTCTTTTTAAGTGAGGTCCAGCATTATTCTTTCATGTGCACGTTGCATGGTTCTCAATTTGCAGGTCTGTCTCTTGGTTAGGTTCCATGTTTCAGCTCCATAAGTGACTATTTGGAGGATGCATAGGTTATATACCCTTCTCTTTAGGATTAATGGGATCTTCTTAATTTCGAAGGTTGAGCTAGCCCCGCCAAAGGCTTGCCATCCTAGTGTGATTCTTCGCTTGATTTCTTCCTTTTTTTGAGGGTCTCATGGAGATTTGTTGTCCTAGTTTTCTTTAAAAATGTGCTAGATTTTCTCCAATACCTGTCTCTTCACATTCGAATTCTTTATCTCGATAAGCAAAGTATCTTGGTGGGCCTTCTCTTCAACTGTGTGATACAACCCACTTGAGCATTTTAAGGGGTGGAATTGAAGATAATTTTGGTGTCTTTGAAGAACCTCTCGATTTCAAGTCACTTCACAGGGAAAGAGAAAAAGCAGATATAATCGGCAACAGCAGCAGAAGCCTTTTAATGTCAATCGTTAGACATAGATGTTCCCAAAAATTCACCTGATCTCTCTATCGTGGGCGTCGCAACCTCAATATCTTCTGAACCAGTGTAAATTGCCACCCCATCGTATTCCTGCCGACCACAATTTTGCATATGATCTGGATGGAGATCCACGTAGTGATTTATGATTTCCAGTGACCGTCTGAGATTCATGCTACATGGCCAGTCCATTGCCATTTCAGTTTTTTCATGGATTCTACGATATTTCAAACCCGTATTTTTTATAAAAATTCGTCGTAGAAACTGAATGACGCTGAAATAGTTCTAGTTAGTAACTCATTAGAAACTGTCATACGACCTATGTCTTTTGGCAGCTGTGGTGTTGAGGATGATCAATTTTGATAATAGGTGATCAGTGAATAGGTTGCTCATCTCCCTTTTGAGGGGAGTGACCATTAAAAAAGTTTTATTTAAAGAAAAACAGGTGGACACAAACTAAGGGATCAATTTAGCATGAACTTACAGCGAAAAATTTGACCCCCCACTAAAAAACCTACTCTGGAAGGGGGGATCTTAGAAGAACGGAAACATTTTTCTACTCGAGACATAATGAATAAATTTTCAAAAATCTAGTTCTTAGCCACACTGGTGCAGCATGTATACGTGAAATTTACATAGCCAGCCAGACCAGCTTAAAAACTGAGAGAAACAGTTGAGAGTTCTGGTGATAGTCTTAGTTGATCATTTCGCCTTAGTTCAAGAAGCAGCATGATAAAATACCTAAAATACAAGTGAGGGGTAACTAGTATTGATTCTAATACCGAAGTAATCGCTTGAGAGACAACTTTGCCAAACCAATGTCCCATATTGAAAGAAATCGCGTGGACAATCTTAAGTATTGCAATCGCCATCTTTTATGCAGAAATTCAGACACACTTTACAAGTCGTGTACCCAATTCAATTTTGGAATAAAATTTGTAAATACAGATATATTTAGCATCTTAACGTGATATAAGTATTTTGGACATCACGAACATTTCTTACTTTAATCAGACGTCCGGGTCTGGTACATAGAATCGTGAGATCATTTTTGGTCTTGAATAAGGCAGTTACTGTCATCGAATATTTATGGGCTGGTATCAAAAAGTTACCAGGTACAACTCCTCGGAAATTGACTTACTTGAGGGGATATAAAAACTACAGAAAGTCCTTTGTGTATGCTGTTTACTCTAAAGCGATTGTCCTTATATATCGATGAGTTGCCATTATTATAGTATATTGCCGACAGGAACGGAATCAAATTAATTGAATTTTGAAAAATCACCCTTCCCGGCCCCTTTATATTTGAACAATGCTTATTCAATTAGTTTAAATAAACCTAAAAAAAAAAAAATACGGAACTGTCTGTAGAATAAAATAATAATTTCTCTTTTTTTTCTTTCTAAATCCATTTGGAGTTCATATAAAAGCGCCACAAAGAAATAAAAAAAAGAAGCAAATCTGATTTCTCTTTTACCTTGGGAACACAGTGTGAATAACGTATGAAGATATTTTTCATTGGCTACGAGCGAAATTGTTACCTTTATATCCTTGTAAGATTTTGCCTCCAACCAAAATTCGCTTCAGAAATAACCAAGTTTTCCCCAGAATAATTTTGTTTTCTTTCTTCCAATTTCCGTCAAGCTCAAGTCCAGTGACAGTGCCGGATAAAAGGAGGGGTCATTGAGTGTGCTAAAGCCAGGGGGCCTCAATATTTAGGGGTTCGACCAAAATTAGTCAACAGAAAAAAATGGCCATAAAAGAAGTTCTTGACCGTACGATCTATCCATGTGAAAGTCATACAAGCAAATCAGTATGGTCAATTTCATAATTGTATGGTTGTATGCCCTATCCAGTTCCTGTTATAACCTCAAAATTATAATCGATTGGTCCATGTGAAATAGATTAACACGGTTAAAAATAATTATCGGGTTGTGATAAAGGGGATCAGCTGTTATGACTTATGAATAATACGTGATGTATACGCTGAAGATTTTATGTTCGATCACCATTCCAGACAATTTGAGTTGAATTGAGGTATTAAAAAAAAAGAAACCAAGAGATCATATGCGAAATTGTGGCTTTCAGACGGTAACATGGCGTTTAGAGCGGGAGAAAATCAGAGAGTACTGGCTACGGGACTCTCATGAAAGAGAGGTTTGGTTAGTCTTAGGGAAGGTCTATGTCCAACGATGGATGCTAAAAATGATGATGATGATGATGATGATGATGATGATGATGATGAATGAAAATTGAATTAAATGTTGAATTAGCTTTATGCTCCTTAATATCGATCCATACATAGATAGCCTAATCATTTTTATGGGTATATGTTAGTAGTGATAGTAGATGTGTGTAGTTGAAATATAATTGCGATACTATTCGATAGAACTTCTTGTTTACTTACACCAGTTATCATTTTGATGAGAAGGTCCCTGTTTGAATTACAGTCAGGAGCCCCATGCAACCTTAATCCAGTCATGACTAGTGAAATTAACTTTGTTTTTCTACAGTGACAATAAAAAAAATAACCTTCGTCTAATTTACGGGAGGTAACTTTTCACTGATTGCATTTCAAATCTCAAAATAGAAATACCAAAATGGAATAAGAGATCAAAAAATAAAAAGGTCGAGAGAAAGCGAGTGAATTCAACCGAAGTCGCTGGATAGGACTACTGCTCCCCGACAGAGTTTTGTGTGCTTTGCCCTGAATGGTAAGCTGTTCAGCCAACCGGTGAGCGCCTTTCAAGGATCTTGTGTCCTCTGATCGGCTAATAGGCCCGAAAAAAAGGATTTTTGAATTTTGGCGTGAAAAGTTTGGGAGAAAGAGATTTTAGTTTTTGTTAGCGAGCTAAGGATGTAAACTTGACGTAGTCAGACGTCCCATGGGGTGGGGTCAGATAATCAAAAGCCCGGAAAAAAGTAAAATAGACGGAGGGGAATAAAATCAAAGGAAGACAGACGATAGAATAGAAGCTGCTCAATGTTTATTTTTATTCAGTCGTCGGAAGAATAACCATAGAATTGAATAAATAGATCCCCCTTCTTTTGCGGAACCTTATTT
>OY735226.1:43348993-43376493 GCA_963457665.1 Thysanoteuthis rhombus | reverse complement strand
TGTCATTCTTAATGGCTGCATCAATGGTGCTCAGGACAAGATGGATCTCTTGAGATCACATGTGGTACTGAGGTCGGCAGAATACAAGACTGAGTGACGAACTAGATAAATTCAGAAAGTATTGGTTCTGCGACGCCCATGATAGAGAAGTTTGATGAAAACTTGATGAAGTCTCCCCCCGTCCAAAAAAGTGAATAAGTTTCTCGAGTGGCAGTCAATTCATGGAGTAAGTGTTTGCCAGTTTATATCCGGCAGCGTTCAATCTTGTTTTTTTGATATTTCATACATTCTCGTGATCCAACAAGAGGCTAGTAACTTATCCATTTATTATCTCTTATTTTGATTGATCCCCCGCCCTGAGACAGCCAGCTGCCGAAATACTTTGGTAATTTGACGGTTTCTATTGAGTGACTAAATAGAAATGTCTCAAAACGGATTTATTGAAACACCAAACAGCCAGATCGCACACATCAGGTTGGAAGCAATGTAGGTATGTAAATAAGACGAATAAAATCTTCCTTGGAGTTGTTTACCTATTCCACCAGAAGAAAAAAAAACATATTTTGGGGGATGATTTCTAAAAAACTGATTTGCTGAAATCCTTTCCCGGGGTCTCATTGGTACACACAGAAAACTTCACGTTGTGTAGTTTTTGCGGTGGGCTTTTGGCATACAGACGGACGCCGAATAGACATACTTTTGTGAGTTATAATGAGAATATAACCAGTAATGAGTAAACGGTAATAACCAGGGTTGACAATTTAGAAGGGTTTGGGGTTATCTTTTTTGTTTTGTTTTTTGTCTTTTTAAATTTGTGAGTCCAGTTTCAACAATCTTGATTTTTTGAAAATTTTGTTCGTGTTTTGAAGTCCAGTGTTGCCAACTGAGACATTTTTTTCTAATTTTTGGAATTTGAGAGTAACTTCCAGAATCGAAAAATTGAAAAATCACATCTTAAAGGCAACTTTGGTAATGACTAAACCACGAAGAAGTGTGTGTCTCTGTGTCTGTGTGTGTGTGTGCACGTATGTACACATGTGTGTGTGTGTGTGTGATTATTTGTTGGTTTTCATTCCCATATATTCTTCTCTCTTCCTTTTCTCTTTTAGACAATTTCTTCTTCTTCTTTTTTTCTTTATTCCCTCGGTGATTCCTTTACCTCCCCCTCTCTCTCTCGTCCACTTCTATTTCCTTTTTCTTTCTTATTTTAACCCTTTTTTTTTATCCCCTGTATTTATCGAAGCAAAAACCACCTCAATAGAATTGGCTTTGGCTGCGATCGTACCGCTCAAGTTACGGTGTATTTTCATAGCCACTTCTATAAATATTCCTAGACAGCATCTTGGCCATTTTTATTCTCGTCAGAAATGGTAAAATCATCGAGTCGTCTCCAAACCTCTGAGTGGTTTGCTTGACATTGGATTCTCGCCAGTTTCCGAAGCTGCTGCCAAAATAGACTTTCGACTCCCTTTTGTATTGGAATGTCCAGCAAGTTCAACATTCGCATTATATCAACATTCTCTTTGAAGAATATCCATTGGCACTTGAAAATAAAATATTAAAGAATAAAGGTCCCCAACGGAACACGACTAAACTAGAGACAAAGAAAATTAGTTGTTTATGAAGACTTACAACTCAGAGATACCTGATTTCCTTTTACTCAAACCAAGAATTTTTTTTTATAAACGTTTTATATTTCCAGTGATTAGGTGACCAAGAACCTTTATAACAATCATTTTTTATGTAATTGTCTCTTGTCTGAGTCCTGTTATAACGTGAAACTTACTATAGAGAGATCCATTTGGAATAGATTAACATAGTTTTAAAAAAAAACAATCTAAAGGTTATAGAATGTGAGAGTCTTTTGTCATATCAATGAAGAATACGTCAGAAAATAATGAGTGAGTGACAGAATTAAATTTTTAATGTGTTTCGTGTTTTACTTACTTGAGACTTTATGTCTAATCATCCTTTAAGTTGATTTGTGACTTTAAAAAATCAAATTAGGATACTTGAATTATCAAAAATAAATTATCAAATGGAATAGCTTTAGGCTGCATATGCCGATTCGTACATTAATAATCCTGTCGTTTTCTTACGGGTATATGTTAGTTTATATGAAAAATGTAAGCAAATTAAGAGTCGACCGTAATTCACTATTTTTAAGTTTCTTTGTAAACATAGGAGTCAAATTTCTCCTAAATCAGTCAGGATTTGAGAATTTTTCTTCAATTGTAAACACAATCAACGTTTTTGTTTATCAAATGTAGATAGCCAATTTGATCATCCATAACTCATCAGTTGATGAAGAGTAGTATATGGATGCGCTTAAAGCGTAAATCATTCTTACATTCTAGAACATCTAATTGTACATTGTCAGAAACTGTCAAGCAAAACTATCAACAAAAGTTTCTTCAGTTTTCAAGTTGGCCCGACAGGATAAATATGCAAGTATATATCAACTGCGTATATCGTACCACAGGAGATATAGGCTTAAAGATATAAAAATTTACTCTATATTGAATCTGCAAAAACCCTTTTTTTAGATCCCTCCTAAATGGGTTTTTGTGGTAGGTTTAATTTGCAATGTAAGTTTTTGCTACATTGATCATAAGTTTTTGTCCAGCAGCATCTATGCTTGTTTTTCTTTTTTGTTTGTTTTTTTTGTCTTTTTTATATCAGACTTCTTTCAGTGATCATAGGCAAACAAAACGCGAAAGAAGTAACTTATTCATTGATCACCCCTTTTCCAATTTTTCAGTTGATTGACCTCAACACAGCTTGCTTCCAAAGGACGTTGGTCGCATGAAGATTTCCATTGAGTGACTAACCAGGCCTGTTTACTTATTTGCATAAATTCAACGGGACGAATTCTCTTTGGAACATAAACGAAAATATTTGATCATTTTTTATAAGCTCCCATTGTATATTAATTTTAACTGTTGTAATAGATATGAAGATAATATCTAATTCTTTTTCTGAGTTGATTGAAATCCCCCACCTAAAACCCAAACTCAACCCTAGTCCTACATTAAATGGAATAGGTTTAAAAACACTAAAATGCTAACGCTCAGAATAGGTTAACAGCAACAGCATAAATAAACATCTCTTCCACCAGTCAAAATTTGAACGTCTTCAGTTTATCAACCTATTCCAAGCAATTGCCCTCCAGGCCTATCATATTCAGTCTGTGACTTGTATCGCTCCATGCAACATGCTGTGCGTGACTGATCAGTGATTCTTACATTTGCAAAATATTGAAACATCCCCCGAAGAATCCCTTAATATAAAATGTTTGGCAGGTTGGTTGGTTTGTTGAACAGCATATTAACCCCTTGATGGGTTATTTAATGCCGGAATCAGTTATGAACTAAGGAGTTCATGTGTTAAGAGTTCGTTTTTTATAGCTTTTCTTTTTCGCGAAAACTTGAGAGTATACTTTGAGGTTTTTTTCACATTGAGGGTAAGGTTGAATAAGGTACGGTTGGATTAATTTTCTCTGAGTTCTTTCACGTGGTAAGAATTGAATTCCAGCCAACGTAGCTCTATTGGTTATTGTCATAAGCAAGTCACTCTACCACGCCAAGGTACTAAATCTGGGAGTTGCCTTTTTATGATGAAATACACAATTTAATTGAGAGTTACTGTAAGGCCATTGGAAACCAGAGAAAATACTAAGCTGGCTGAATACTGATACTATGAATGTATATGAATAAAAGATTTGGTCAAAAAATTCTGGAAACTAAACAGACATATTAGGTTTCAATAAATTCAAGATATCAAAAGATTCTTCCAAGAATCCGTTGACTCAAAACCAGAATCGAACTTTGACAGTGGAATACATAATTTAACTGAAATATGATGTAACAATAAAAGCCCAGAAATAAATACTTTGATGAGTGAATAATGATGCTTTGAATTTTTATGAATGGAATATTTTATTAAAACATTCTCGAATCTTTTGGAGACAAACAGGGATCATAAAAAAACATTAGAAAATTTCAAATGGCAGTGGGCTGTTCATGTTGCAGGAATACGAAACGTTGATCCACGGAGATCATATGCGAAACTGTAACCCTCAAAATAAAAGATGGCGTGATGATTTAGAAAAGTTCGGGGAGTATTGGGTTCGCGACGTCCATTCTCACGAGGTCTGGTAAGCTTGGGGATTTTCTCTGTCTAAAGACAGATTAATCAAGGAGATAGAGAGATTATGCCCCTATATTCACAGCATTAGACGTGAAATTGTTTACTGCTATGGTGTGAGAAGTTAAATGAGGGCAGTGGATAACACAGCAGCGAAAGGGTTATGATGAAATTATTGTTCAGAAATTCCAAGTCAACACTTGAAGACACAATGGTATTTGTTTATATTTCAAAGTCTTGTGATCAAGCATTGTGAATATTTTCCATTCGTAATGTTTGGAATTGTTATGGTTTCTCGGATTTAGAACTTGGCGATTGAAACCTCACTAGGTTTTGACATTGGAGGTCAATTAATTTCTATCACCATTCACAAACACACACATACACATGTTTGTGTGAACGTGTGGTGTACATGATGATAGCGGTTATTTGATCTTCAATGCTAAATTCTTGGTATCAATCACCAAATCCTGAATACGAGAAATGTGTGTGTGTGTGTGTGCAAGTAGATTCAAAATATACAATGCCATCTATAAATGAGTACACCACAATAAATATTTGGATGATGTAGAGTTTTTTAATAACTGGACTCTGATAATAACCGTTTTGATTTTGTAATGTACCACTGGAAATAATAAAATCTTGCTATGTTTGTTTTTGAAGAAAATTACCTTACTATAAAGAGATTGGTAGGAATGTATTCATTTACTGACGTCAATATACATGGTACTTTGAATATACATAAATACTATTTTTTCTCGACTCATTGATTGAAGATATTTATTGAGATTTCCTTAGTTTGGCACAAGGCTGAACTGGTGGTGAATTAGGGTAAGAAGATTGCGCCAATCTTCCAGGCGATGATAGATTGTTTCTCTTGATTTAAAATCAGCATCCAAAATCTTGGCTCTCACCTAGACTCGAATCCTGGCCACTGATGCAGGTAAGAAATACGCTTTACGATCGGGAAATGGTAATTTCATAAATATATTCATTAGAATTAAATAAACCTTTGTGTATTTCTAACATAAAGTTTCATCAATATGTAAGACTTGTCAATAGATTACAGTCAGTAAAAGATCTACCTGCTAATCACTTGGTCAAGATTTCAGATCACTGTACGGGATAGTAATTACATATATATATTTATATATATATATATATATATATATATATATATATATATATATATATATATATATATATATAACACGTGATGTTATAGATAATCACTGAACAGTTTATTTTCCGAAAATTGGTGGGGATTCACTAAATGAGTTTTTTTTAACAAAGTAAGTTTATGCTAAACATACATATTTGGCAGCATGTTGGTTGATCAAGTAAAAAACGGATGATCAATGAATACGTTACTCCCTTTCGATTTTGTTGGGCAGGGATCACTGAAAAGCAAGTGTGAATGCTGTCGGACATAAACTAAGGGATCAGTTTAGTATAAACTTACATTTGCGAATTGAGCCCCGTGCTAAATTCTCATTTAGATGATGATTTCTTCGAGATTATTCTTTAAGAATATATATATAAATATTTTCTAGACATGAAGAGTATATGTTTGAATTTCGGTCCTCTATCTCAACTGGTGCAGCCGGTATATAAGAGTCATACATAGCCAGCCAGTCAGTTTTTGCTGATGGTTCTATTTGCAGCATATTTTGATACTTTTTAATACACTTTTGTCTCCAAAAAGTATCAAATATTTCCTAAATCATAATTCATCCATTTCCACACGAGGGTAAAATGTGTCACAAGGTCGAGTTTAGTTTGAGGACCCTCATGCTTGCATGTGGATGGTTCTAGGTTGGTCTTGTTCTCAATCGTTTTTTTCTATTTTTTGCAACCCCCAAGGCGTCAGGCAATGAACCTGACCCTACCCTTTTGAGTGCACCAGGGAAATACAGTATAAAGAAAAGGTCACTCTGGATCTACAACTTCAATTTTTCTGTCCCATAGACAGCTCCAGTCCTTTACAGTGGGAGGGATAATATCATGAGCACACCTTGGTAAACAATCAGTTCCGGGAAAGATACATCTTTAAAAGGTAAACCTTTTCCACTTGGTATACAATGTTATACTCTCGATCTATTCATATAGCCTTGTACCAGGACAGGAAAATTTAAAAGCATGGCTAGAGGGGAGACCTTTGAATCTGAAAATCAGACCATAGATGCGATAGTTCTTTTCTTGTGTGACCATCTAGCAAGGAGAATTGTCAATTTCATTTTCAAATTTACATTCTAAATGAAGTCAAATAACACGTTAAAACATCTAGAAACATCTGTATTCTCCATATATATATATATATATGTTTGTGTGTGTGTGTATGAAATCTAGGGAATACGTCACATACTATCAATTAATTAAATGAGACTCTATTCTTTAACGATAATGTTATGAAAATATTACTTAATTTATCGAAAATATCACTTAATTTTATAACCATGAATTTGATATTGTATCATTTATTTCTTCTTCAAATTGCTATTGAGATAATCTTTAAAAAAAATATTAGAATTAATTCATGGTTATAAAATTAAGTAATACTTTTGATAAATTGATTTATATTCTAAGAAACAAATGTTGGAGAATAAATTCATATTTGATTTATTGATAAAATGTGATTTTGATGACATCTTCACCCAACCAAGAACATTGACAACACAGAAAAAGGGACATAACTCACATCTGGTAAATGAGTCAGTGACAACAACCGATACTAGAGATGCTAATGCATCTAAAGCAAGTATTGCTGAGAGCAACAAGTTAATAAGACATTGTCCAGAATATTCCAAATATAGGCAATCTTTGTTTAGCGGGATTGGACAAGTAGCAATGACGTAATAGGGCCACCCTCATAAAATCGCGCACCATCGCCACGGCCGCTTACAACATTTGATTTTCCGAATCAGCCACGCTTGTGAGCATAGCAAAGTGAATGCTACAGGTTCACGCATGCGCATCGAATCACCCCGGACCAGTGAAAGTCAGCGATGTTATTATGCAGTTGTTTGTTGGCCGGGTTACAAGCGTTTCTGATTAGAGGACACATTCTAAAGATGGAGGAAGAGTAAGAAGTAAGGGTCCAGAACGAGGCAAAACAAATGAGGAATGAGGTAAGCGTGAACACCAAAGATGGCCTCCATCTTTAATTAGAAACTGCCCGAAGATGAAGATGAAGGCCCAACAATAAGATTGGATTCATTCATGTCTTATCGCCTGCAACGAGACCAGTCAGAGGGTTCGGGGAGTGCAAAGGGGGAATAGGAGCCTTTTGATTCTCGTTATTGAGCATAGAGTAGAGACCGGTCTCCTCCTTGGAGTATGCATATGATCACTACAGCATGTTCTTTACATGATACATCTATTCACAGCAACTGGTGTGCCCAAATGGTTACTCATCTTGTTTCTGACTTGGCTCGACGTTGCCTTATTGATAAACGTATTAAACGCGATTTGACTATATACATTATGGAATTACTGACAAGCTTCAAGTATAAGAACGGAGATTTGAAATTGTGGTCAATTGAGCCGCGAAAGCATGAGCCACAAAATATGAATACAAAATAAATCTTGTAAACGAAATAATGAGATCTGCAAACAGTCGATAGAGCTAGAATTATTGATACCTTGATGCATCGCCGTAGAGTAGTGGTTAGCAAGCTAAACATTATCATTCTAGTGAGTTTGATCCACACCATGTGACCTACACTTGAGGCTTTCTGTTGGACTAAACCAAACTTTGTACATACATCACCCCAGACTGCAGAGGGTGTTAGGGACGTTGAGCAGGGTGGGAAATCGGCTAAATAGTTTTGCAACTCTTCCAACTAGCAATGAAAGTTCTTTTTTTCGATCTTCTTGATTCCAAACAAGATTTTATAAGCATAGGAAAAGAAATTATTTTGATGAAAAGAAAGTGTTTTCCAGAAACTTGGCATCAAGAATCACTGAACATAACTTAATAGATCCCTTCTCTTGATGATTGCAATAAAATATTGTTCTTCTTGTGTGATGCTCCTGTTTTTAACCTTTTAAACCAAGCAATTACAAGCAAAACGTCTGTTTGTTCAACTATTTACGGCAAATACTGTATCTCTCTCTCTCTCTCTCTCTCTCTCTCTCTATATATATATATATATATATATATATATATATATACATATATATATATATATATATATATATATATATATATATATATATGTATATATAGGCATGTTTGTCAGTCTATATATATGTATATGCATCGTCCACTAAACTGGAGATACAATTACATTTTAGTATCAAAAAAAATGGAGAATAAGTTATAAGTAATTATCTTATATTATTCTATTTGGAATGAAATTTATCCAACTATTATAAACGATATTTTATAGGTTATGCATATGTTTTTATACAGTCTTATTTAGTTAGAAGTTTGTGTAACCAGTAACATTTCCCATAAGGATTGCGAAACTTTTCTTTCTTTTGCAGAAACTTTGCCAATTATTTTTCCGAAACACAATTTCTCAAAAATTGTTAGTTCTTTGGTAATAGACAAGATTCTGCGACAAAATAAGCTTGGGCCTCTCCAAAAATCTTCACCCACACAATTCAGGTTTTTTTCCGGGGACATGAGAAGACGACAGAATGCTCATTGTTATACGTATCATTGTCGTCAACACACTTTATTTCCCTCACAACGACACAAAGCTTTTATTTGTGGCTGGTAATATCAATAAATAATTTTAAATGGCTGCTGTTATTATTATGTTTGCCGGGACTTTTGTTCGTTGTTGTTGTTGTTATTGTTGCTGTTGTTGTTGCTGTTGTTGTTGTTATTAATATTATTGTTTGTTTTTTTTGCACCACTTTTTCTTTTCTATCTCCTTCATCATTATTCTATTCCCCTTGTTTTGTTTTTATTTGTTGTTGTTCTGCTTTTCCTCCTCCCCTTTTCTCATTCCCTGTCATCTTTTTCTTCTTCGTCTTCTTATTATTATAATTATTATCATCATTATTATTATTATTTTCATTATTATTATTATTGTTGTTATTATTATCATTATCTCTGTTCTTTTCAATATATTGCTGAGATGTTACCACAACACAGGACTAAAGAAGGTTGAAGTGATTTGCATCTTTTTTAAATTTTTGTATTAAAGATAATAGTAATAATAATAATAATAATAATAATAATAATAATAATAATAATTAGAAGAAGAAGAAGTTGAAGAAGACGAAGAATTATTATTATTATTATTATTATTATTATTATTATTATTATTATTTGGAATCTCACACCAGTTGCCCGGTGGTAACCGCTGGAGTTTGAGTGACAGCAAGTCTCCTCAAGTCTCCAGCCCTCCTCCCCCAGTACTCATAGGTCGCAGTAATTCTACGATTTACAGTTTCAAACCGGTTGCCCAGTGGTCTTTGCTGAAGGCTGAGTGACAATAAGTCTCCTCAGGTCTTCAGCTAACGTCTCCTCTCTTTCGCATATCATGACAGAGCTACAATTCGTTATTATTATTATTATTATTATTATTATTATTATTATTAGCATCTTCATCCCGGTTGTCATTGTTAGAGACTGAGTGACAGTCCCCTCAAGTCTCGACCTCCCCTCGTCACCTTCTCGCAGTCCACAGCAGTGCTGCAGTTCCACGCCAGTTACCAGGTGGTTATCGCCGAAGGCTGAATGACAGTAAATCTCCTCAGATCTCCAGTCCGTCTCCAATATCATCCTCACCTATCTCAGCAGTGCTCTGGCATATACTGCCTCCATGATGCCTTTTTCTTGGCTGTGAGGTCGATGCTACCAGCTGGCGTCGTATGTCTCATAATACTAGTGCTCTCCCCGGTATTATTACAGTCATCAGTAGATTCAATCCTCTTTTTAATCCCCAGCTCCTCCAATCCTGATCTCAGTGTCTTCAGTACGGTTTAGAGTACGCCTACTATTACTGGTACATCCCTGAGTTTCATGTTACGCACATTCCCCAATGCCCTGGCCAGGTCCTGGTATCATCCTAGCTTTTCACTCTCTTTTGTGTTTACTCTGTGGCCCGCAGCCACGACCACATCTATTGTCTCCTTCCCTTGTCCACGATTACCAAATCTGGTCTTCTCACTTGTATGGGTGGTCAGTTTGGATGTCAAAGTCCCAGAGCGATTTATGGCTTCCATTTTCCGCAGCTGTCTCTGGTTTGTGCTGATACCAATTGTCTTTATGGTTGAATCCTATTTATTTGCTCAGTTCCAAGCGTATAACTGTTGCTACCCAGTCACTTCTGTTTTTTATACTTTCCCTCGGCTCTTTAACTATATTCCCAGGTTGTGTGGTTTACGGTCTCATTCATTTCTCTACAGAGGCGTCATTTTCTGTGTGTTTCGGTATGGTCAATTTCGCTTTGTCGATTTTGGCTTTGATATAGTTTGTTCTGATGCATTTGTTTTGGGCTGCTGTGATCAGCGATTCTATTTCTCTCTTCAGATTTCCTTTACGTAGCCATGTCCGTGATATCTCGTCTGTGACACTAAATATCCATCTTTTGAATTCCACGAATAGCTTTCTTCTATTCCCATTTCTCTCTCTTTGTTTTTTTTTGTGCAGCTCATCGCTTGATTTCTTTTTGTTGTCCGTTGCGCTGCTTCATGCTCTTCTTATTATGTCTTCACAATTTGCATGTACATACTTTTCTTACTCTGGTTGTTTCCAATGCTAATAAGTCCTCAAAAGAAGAAGAAATCAAACGAAGAATCACCCTAGGATGGCAAGCTTTAGGCCGAGCAAGCTCAACTTTCAGAAATAAGAAGATCCCATTAATCCTGAAAAGGGTGTGCAACCGATGCATTCCCACAATAGTCACTTATGGAACTAAAACATGGAACTTAACCAAGAGTCAGACCTGCAAATAGAGAACCATGCAACGCGCACATGAAAGAATTATGCTGAACCCCACATGGAGAGATTAAAAGACAACACAATACACCGGGAGAAGACAGGGGGTAAGAACATCATAGAATCCATTAAAAATCTCAAATGACAATGGGCTGGTCATGTTGCAAGAATGGCAGACAGGCAATAGACATTGCGACTCACGACATGAATCCACAGGGATCACATGCGCAAGCGAGGCCGGCAGAGAATTAGATGGAGAGACGAGCTAGACAAAATAAGAAAGTACTGGCTCCACGATACCCACGATAAAAAAGTTTGGCGAATCCTTGGGAAGGTCTATGTCCAACGACGGATGTTGGAAGACTGATGATGATAAGTATTCAACCGCCTTCTTTCCTCTTCACATACAGTCTATGTCATTTCTGAGATGTAAGGCCTTGTGCATTGTCATAAGCTTTTTCGTCCACCAGTCCATTTTTCTTTTGTCCATTCCAAAAAAAGGCCCTGTGTATCTCACTACCGATTCTGCCCACGTGTTTATTCCTTTTAACAGATTCCTGCTATTAGGTTTGGTTTCTAACATTTTTTTCTTATCCTCTTAAGGTATTCTGTTTTTTTATTTTCTCTTTCATTTCTCTCCGTTCTATTGTGTCACATTCGAGATACCTATATTGGTCTAGTCTGGTCAATGCTCTGATTTTTTTGTTGTTGTTGTCTGGTAATTTGATTCCCTCTGCCATTGCAAGTTTTCCTTTGTGCATTACTATTATTGCACATTTTTCTATTCCAAACTCCATTCCTATGTTGTCGCTGTGTTCTTTCACTTTGTTGAACATTTCAAGCTCTCACGTCTTCTTTGTAAATAGTTTTATGCCGTCCATATACATTTATTTGCATTTTCACACCAGTTGACTGATGGTCACTACTAGAGATAGCAAGTTTCTCCAAGTATCTCCCTCTTCACACAGCAGTGCTGTGGTTTGCATTTCCCCAACTGTTGTCTGATGGTTATTACTGAGGGCTGAGTAACAGTAAGAATCCTCAGGTCTTCTTGGGTCTCTGGCCCTTCTCTCATATCGTCCTCACAAATCACTGCAGTGCTGTGGTTTGTACCGTCTCCACTTTTTCCTGGTTGCTACATTGCTAACAACTGGAGGCGTAGATCTCATATTTCTAGTATTTTCATCAGTATTCGTGCAATCCCCAGTAGTGCCGTCGTGTCTATAAACTCAATTCTTCCCCAGCTCCTCAAGCCTTCTTTTCAATGTTTTCAGCACAGTTCCAAGTGCGCCTACTTGTATTGGTACTACCATGACCTTTATGTGCTACACTCTTTTCATCTCCCTGACCAAATCCTGGTATCATCCTAGGTTTTCACATTCTTTCATATTCACACTGTGATCTGCTGGCATGACTATTCCTATTATTTGGCAGATTTTCTCTCCCTTGTCCGCGACTACCAGATCCAGTCTTTTCACTTTGATGCGTTAGTCAATTTGGGTGATTAATTTCCCTAGTAATTTCTGAATTCTTTTTTCCAGGATCGTCTCTGGCTTGTGTTGACATCATTTGACTACTTGATCGATTCCAAGTCGAAGGATTCTGTTTCTCTTTTCAGTCCCCTTTGCACAGCCATGTCAATGCCCATGATCCCTCGACTGCAATATTTCCCAGCTGTTTTCTGAATTCGCTGTGTAGTCTTTTTCTGTTCCTATTTTCCAATCTTTGCTGTGTTTACTGCTCTTTCGTTTGTTTTTTTGTTTGTTTTTTTTTCGTTTGTTTTTTTCCTTGTTTGTTGCACAGTGATTTGCATTATATCTTCCCTGTTTGCTTGCACATATTTTTCTAATCTCGTTTTGGCCTCCAGGACACATTTTTCTAAGCTGATAAATCCTTTGTAACCTTCTTTCCACTTCGCATACACTCTGCGTCATCTCTGGGGTGTAAGGACATGAGCATTGTGATAAGTTACGTCTTTCGCCGGTCCATTCATTGAGGTTCATCCTTTGTCCATCCAAGAACTGACCCTGTGTATCTTACTACCGATACTGCTCATGTGTTCATTCCTTTCAACAATTTCTGCTATTTGGCTTATTCTCTTATATTTTTCTTCATTTTCTTCAGGTACTCCCTTTTTTTTATTTTCTCTCATTTCCTCTCGTTTCACTGCATCACATAAGAGAACTCCCAGATATTTATATCGGTCCTATGTGGTCAATGCTCTTATTCTTTTGTTGTCCGGTTAGTCAATTCTTTCTGCTGTTATAAGCCTTCCTCTGTTGCCAAGCATTTTTCTATTCTGAACTCTATCCCGATGTCATCACTGTAAAGCATTTCGAGCCCTTTCCTGTTCTTTGCAAATAGCTTTATGTTGTCCACGTGGTTGACTTTTCCCTTTATTTTATTTATCAATTATTATTATTATTATTATTATCATTATTATTATTATTATTATTATTATTATTATTATTATTATTATTATTATTATTATTATTATTATCATTATTATTTGCAATCTCACACCAGTTGCCTGGTGGTAACCGCTGGAGTTTGAGTGACAGCAAGTCTCCTCAAGTCTCCAGCAGCTTCTCTCTTAGTTCTCATAGGCCACAGTGATACTGCAGTTTACAGTTTCACACCGGTTGCCCAGTGGTCTTTGCTGAAGGCTGAGTGACAATAAGTCTCCTCAGGTCTTCAGCCAAATTATTATTATTATTATTATTATTATTATTATTATTATTATTATTATTATTATTATCATCATCATCATCTCTGTACCTTCATACTAGAGATACCTGGTAGGTGTGATCGAAAAACAGGTAAATATAATTGTCTCAAAATCTTCAGCACTCTTCTCTATTCTCATCATCGGATTAAATTACAAAGTGGTATCAATTGCGTCAAACTTTTTAGATCCCTAATTATTCCAGCCCCTTTGCGATGGTCTTTAATACCATTCCCTATGTACCACACATTATTCAATATCGTTGCCGATGTTTGTAGTGCTGTGGTCTAGGCGTTTTTTTCCAGATTCCCAGTTCCTAGAACCCCTTTGGGACTGTTCCAATAATCCTGATCACGATTGGTACTAAGGTCAGTTTTGGGGTTCTCTACTCTTTCAATTTTCAGCATACTTCTGTAACTATTCGGTTTCTTTCAACTTCACGCCGATCTACGTGAACAGCGAAATCTATTGCCTGGCGTTCTTTTCTTCTTATCGGTTACTATATCTGCTTTTTGTTTCGATTGGGTAGCCATGTTTAAATTTCGAAGTCCCAGACCATTTAATGTTACTTTTCTAAGACACGGTCTAGTATGTATATATAACAGCGGTCTGTCTCGCCACAACACGACGTTTTATAATTTCCAGTAGATCACTCTTCCGACCCAGTGATAAATGTTGTTATACTCCCTCTGAGCTAATTTGCTACTCATGTTCACTTTGTAGTCTCGTCGGGTGACTCTCAGTGAGGTGTGTGGGAGGAGGTGTCCGAGCACCCCTGGTCACATTATTGGGGGTCCCTTGAAAATTTGCATTAGTACGCTACTAAAGGAGAGGGGTACTTTATGGTCATTTTCAACAATCGTCCTAATCTTGCGTAGGTATTGTTTTCTAGATAATTTCAGATAAATGATCTATCTTTTTTAGATTATTAGTTCTGGTACGGGCTAAGATGATCCATGTAAGGTATGGATATCATGTTTATTTCAATAATAATCCTGAGTTAACGAGGAGTTAATATTCTGCTATTTCTCGTCTATCTTAAATTATTCTAATATTGTTTTTTCTCAGCTGTAGCCAATTGTGACCACCCAGCGTTGGGGGTAAACGGGGACTTTGCCTACTATAGATTAGGCCTTTCAACGAGAGCGAGAGGGTTTGTACAGTTAGAACCTTATAGTCAATAAAAGATAAGGGTGTAGTACAACAGTTTGATGTAACGCTATCCTAATGTTTCGATATAAAAAAGACTGTCTTATTATTGTATTGGTATCAGGGTTGACATTAGGATATATTTCGAAAATATCCTTCGCGTTGCACCCTTATTCCTATGTACTTTTGTTCCCTTCCCTAGAAAAGTGACAGCAGACGCACATGGCTGTAGTTAATAGTTTCACTTTACTACAATCTTGAAAAAAACCAGGAACAAGGAATTCAATGTATATGTCATAGGCGTATTTTCCTTGGTATTCGTTTCTATGATTGCGATTTCGAATAATTTTGAAGCAAAAAATGTAGTTTTATATTTAACTGATTATACATAAGTTCTCTTTTGAATTTTCAACTTATGATCCATCATAGTAGATTTGATAAGACCATCCCACAGTCTTGAAGATGCTGTACTCAAAGAAATCATTGTATTGTTTTCCATTGAACTGTATGCTGTTCAATCTCTCGAAAACATCAATTTCACATTTGGACACTCAATCATACTGCAGGGAAATTGTTGAAATGCATTCAAAATTAGCCAGAAAATCTTCAGCATCGATAAACAGACATCGGCTTGTTTTGTTGCACGACGATGCCAGACATCTCACTGGCAATACAACCAAGGCAAGGTTGCTGCAACTTAATTAGGAAATCTTATATCCTCATCCATATTCACCAGACTTATCTCCATTAACAGATTATCACGATTTCAGCACCTTGAGCTTTTTCTTTGCAATAAAAGGTATGCGAAAAAGAAGCAGTAATGACAGCATTTAAACAATTATCAGCTTCGAAAGATGCTAATTTTTATAAAGGAGGGATCTTTAGTATTGAAGCCTGATAGAGAGAAGTTATTGAAACCGATAGATATAGAAAAAAAACTTTTTTTAGGGGGTAATTTTCAAAGAACAAAAAACGTTTTCTACACTTGATAAGGAATAAATGTTGAACGTTGATGTTTTCAATTCCCCCGTTCCAGTGCATCATGTGTTCATACAGAGCCAGCTGCCCTGACAGACAGATTGACTTAAAAACTGACGAAACCTACATTGACAGTTTTGGTGACAATTTTGGCTGAGTGTTTCTAATAAGACTAATTATGTGACTCAGATTTTTCATTGAAGATTCGTTGGAAGTGATTGAGGTCTTTGAATATAGATTTTTTTTTCTCAGAAGAAATGATATTTATGCGCAATGAATTGGAGAATTTGAATCGAACATTTATACATTGCAAAATAATGAAGAACTCTTTTTATGTAAATCCTTTTTCAACAAAGTTAATCCTAAATAAAGTAGTATTATTGACAATAATTTTATATACATATTAAAAATTTCAAATCAAAATTCAGCTAATTTTGACTAACGTTTCTTCTTTCGAGGATGTTTTATTAAACACAACGGATCTTTTTTGTCGATATATTTTCTAAAATCTTTTTTTTTTTTTTTGGCAAATAATTTGTGTTTTTTTTTCCAGCTGCGTTACAAGAAAGGAAAAAATGACCAAATTTTGTGCTGTTACCATGCCCATTAAAATCTTTTGCAAAACCTCTTTGAAATGACTGATGATGGTCGGAAGCGCTTGAAGAACTACATTACGAATTTGGAACACATCCTTCATTCTTGTAATACATTCAACTTACTCACAAGCAAAAAAAAAAATAATACAAATATATTGTAAGTTTCCCGAATTCGCACCTGTACGTCGTTTCTGGTATTATGTATTGATTGTATACTTTACGTTTTAAACAAATTGGCAATAACCCAATGTATGTGCGCAGGTGTGTGTGTGTGTATGTGAGTGTGTGTGTGTGTGATTGTATGTGTGTGTTTGTGTGTGTGATTGTATGTGTGATTGTATGTGTGTGTGTGAAAGGGAGAGTATTTTGAGTGAACTCTATGATTTCTACGTTGATATGAGAGTGCCGTCTGGCCAGCTGATATATATATATATATATATATATATAGAGAGAGAGAGAGAGAGAGAGAGAGAGAGAGAGAGAGAGACAGAGACAGAGACAGAGACAGAGAGAGAGATAGTTTGGTTGTATTACTATGAAACTCTATTTTACTCTCTATCCATATCTGCTCTGTTTGTTTCTAAAGGTCGACTATTACATAATCAAGAAATGGATGCATAATCCGACAGAAATAATTATATAAATCCGTTAAATCACTTTGAATCTCTATTTGAAATGACTTTCAGTAAAAATAATAGAGAAAAAAATTAAAGAAATGAGAATGCTTCTGGAATCAAACCTGCACCCGATAGATATCTGTTTCTGATTTGGAGATAAAACAGTTATTTGGGCCTGACGTCAACACATCAGATATTACTATCTAGGTTTTGTTTCTAGATTTAAAAGAAAATCTTTTTCCGAATTTCACGTATAAAAAGCCACAGGAAGCGACAGAATCGACCTAGGTAATTCTATCTCTGTTTTCGTATGATTTGACTCAATTTCACATGAGTGAAAAACACGTGCAATAATGGAAAAAAAATGGAAGTCGAAGACATTCTTATCTCTTAACAGAATTTTTTTTCAGCTTCATTTTTAAAACTATATCTCCCTAAAATTTTTCAATGAGTTTTTAGTCGATTCTACTCAAGAAAAAGGCCAAGTTTTAATTGATAAGCCAATGTTTCCTTCACAGCCAGTTCTATGTCGAATGCTCACGTGTTTAGTTTAGCAGACAGCTTTCATCAAAGCTCGTAATCACAGAACCAGAAATGTCTACCGAAAAGCTCTTGCTGATTTTTTTAAAAAAAAGCTTTGTTTCTATAACTTCTGTTCTATGTTTTGCATAACTATTTAGGATTTAAAACAATACAGAGAGTCAAAAAAAAGGACACTATTCATTTCATTCAAAAGAACACAAACAGAAGACAAACCCTGTTTATGATTAACAATTAACACAGTCTCGAAAATTTTCACACATCTCAGCAGCCTGGGAAAAAATCAACTTCAGAAATGTATTTAAAAAAGCATGTGCAATTATTTGCAATAACAGATACGTGTAAATTTGCTACCAGCGGAGTCGTTTCAGTTTCACAAAATGAATGCTTTCATATATTTGACACGTGGTCAACGCTGCGTACTTCTGCTATTTTATATATATTCATATATATATATACATATATATATATATATATATACATACATATATACACATATATATATATATGTATATATATAAATATATATATATATATATATATATATATATATGTGCGTGTGTGTGTGTGTGAGCATGCGTGTGTGTTTGATTGAGAGAGACATAGAGGAAAAGAGTAGGCGTAATTTTTAATTTAATCTTGAATGTACATATGTATTCCCTGGCAATATTTTCGGGAAGTGGATGAGGATACTTGATATTTGCCCATTTACCCTCTGAATGTCAGGTGGCTGGTTGAACTGAGTTCATGGAATCACTAAATCTCTGACCTGGTCATAAAAGAAGGGTTGATTCATGCCTTTTTTACAAAAGCACCAACTACTTTAGCTCGGTTCGTTGATTTCGTTTTCCATTCCTATAACCGCTGCGCTACCTCACACTTATCTTTGTCTTTCTATCTCTGTCTCTCTTTCTTTATATCTATCTGTCTATCCATCCTTTTCTATCTGTTTGTCCTCCTTCCTATCTGTATTTCTCCCTATTCACTTCTCTCCCCTTCTCTCCCCCTCTCTCTCTCTTTCTATCTATGTCGCTGTTTCTTCTCTTCTTTTTTAAAAACTTTTTTTTGCAGTCAAACTTTTTTCTGAGATAAGGTCTTTATTTTCCTCGCCTTACAACAATGACAATTTTTGACTTATGGTTAAGACTGAAGAATGAAAATTTTGGAACGATGGATTGAGATAGGAGAAAAAAAAGAGAGACAGATTCTATTCCGATGTCATTGATCAACAGAAGAAAGGAAGAAGGAAAGAGGGGAGAAAAGAGAGGAATGAAGAAAGGGACAGAGATAAATGAAGAGGAGAAAAAGAGAGAAAGAAAAAGAAAGAAAAAAGAGAGATGGAAAGGAAGCCATTGATGCTAATTTTCCGTTGATATCTTAATCACTTCAAATTATTTCTAGAATTATCTAGATTTTCATGCCATTTATCTTAAGGAATATCTTGATGCTATTCCACCAAGTCTCCTATAATGGCCAAATTCAAAGATCTTTTCGAAGTAAAGAAAAAATGTTTATACAAAATTTAAAAACTTTTAAGCTTCTGTAAGAAAGGTGTTTGAACCCCCAAGCAGCTAATTTTGCTATTCATGTTGTTAATACGGAGTATCAGCCGATTTGCTTTACGGCCTTCTTCAGGTTCACCATCCAAATGCAATGGTGGTAGACAAGTTTTCTTTTCTTCGAACTGCAGCTATGCTTACGGATAGTGAACCTGAAGAACGCCACAGAATAGATAGGCTGAAACGTCCCGTCAGTAACATAAATAACGAAATGTTCAACTGTCCGAAAAAAAACTTTTGAACGTTAATGACGCTCCTCAGAAGTATAGACAATTCAAAAGTCGTTGCACTTAAAAAAAAAAAAAACCTCGTTTCCCTTACTGACTGTACAATCGGAAAAGGCTTCAAAATGGATTGGTCAAAACGTTGCGGTAAGAGAAATTGAAAGATTAAGCTCAGTAGTCCGAACAACTCTTGGAATGTAATAACCGGTATTAGAATCCGTATGACAAAACTGTTGCCCAAACTGTTAAAATAGGTTTCTTCCAATTTCTAAGTTTGTCTGGCTGTCTATCTATGTGTGTACCACGAATATAGGCTGCACCAGTGAAGCTAGAGGAGTGACATTTCATCATCATCATCATCATCATCATCATGTCTTTCAACGTCCGTCGTTGGACATAGACCTTCCCCAGGATTTGCCACACTTTTCTATCTGGGCGTCTCGGAGCCAGTACTTCCTGAACTTGTCAAGCTCGTCTCTCCATCAAATATTCTGCCGGCCTCGGTTGCGCATGTGATCTCAGGGGGATCCATGTCGTGAGTCGTGATGTCCATCGGTTGTTTACCATTCTTGCAACATGGCCAGTCCACCGCCATTTGAGATTTGTAATGGATTCTACGATGTCCCTGACTCTTGTCTTATCCCAGATGTACTGTGCTATCTTGTGGTCTCTCCATGTGAGGTCCAGCATAATTTTTCCAGGTGCATGTTGCATGGTTCTCAATTTGCAGGTCTGTCTCTTGCTTAGGTTCCATGTTTAAGCTCCTACTCCTTATCATATCTAGTGATTTTCAAAATTCCCTTCAAATACTTACCCGGGGGGGGGTCCAATTTGAAATCTAAGTTTATGCTAAATCGTCGGGGGGGTTAGTGCCTGCTGATTTTTTAAAAAAATACATTCCTTTTAGTGATCCAACAAAAGGCGAGAGAAGAATGCTAATAATTGATCACCCCTTCTCTGATTTTTATTTAAGTTTATCAAACCCAACACGATGTGCTGTGGATCACGCAACGGTTTCTATTTAGTGACTAAGCAGACCTGTTTTTGTGACTATTTATACCGAGTCAGCGGAAAATCTCCAATGCCCAAATAACAAACCCTTCCTTCTCCTCCACAGTCGTCAGAAGCGAGAACGCATAAACAGCTCGTCGTCATTTATTCCCGTGATCAAAAAAATGTAACTGAGCTGAAATTCAACATGGCGTCTACGCAATTTGCAAAGCAATATCCTGTCGGTACGTCAAAGAAAGGTTTTAGTCTCATTCTCCGAAGAAACCACTTGATAGACAGTGTTGTCGACAGGAAAATGACTTCAAGGGGAGTTTTCTTGAGCGTAGCTGTCACTAATAATGTTGTACGTCAATGGGATGGATTTATCAATTTCCTTCGCCCTCAAACCCTCACCACGACACACTCATTCCATCATTCAATTTGCTTGCTTCATCTGCACACTTTTGTTCTCCTCCTCCTCTTTTTTTCTTTTGTTCGTGAATTTATTTGTACTTTGATAGATAGATAGATAGATAGATAGATAGATAGATAGATAGATAGATAGATAGATATTAGTAGCAACGAGCTGCAGCCGAAATATATCTCTCTAACCATTATTTCTAGTCGGAAAGTATTTAAACAGTTGAACTTTTACTAACTCGTGCCGATTTTAGAGACCATCAACCAAAACGGTCAGCAAAGGCTTCTTCAATGTTCAAGTTGAACTGACTGGCTGGCCGGCTGGTTTGCTGGGTATGCATGTATCACGCATACGGTCGCACCAAGTGATCTATAGGGCTGAAGTATTCAAACATTTACTCGTTATTATGTCTAGAAAAAACGTTTTTGTCAGTTTTTCTAAATCCCCTCTGAATTTTTTTTCTTGCGGGAAAGGGTTCAGTTTACAGAGTCAGTTTATGCTAAATTGATCACTGTCTTGTTACTGCTTGTTTTTGTTTTTTTTGTTATAGTTTTTGAAAATTAAAACTTTTTAGTGACCCAACAAAACATGAGAGAAGTAACTTATTCATTGATCAAACCTGACCCCAATTTTTTTAATTAATCATCGCCAACGCGGCATGCCGCCAAAAAAGGCGTAAGTCGGTTTCTATTAAGTGACCAATTTTTCATTTATTTTTATCGATCAATATTTCATTCTGAAAACTCTGACGGCCCTGCTTTTTAATCAATACCATTCGTCCCCAAAATGAAAATCATCATCATCATCATCATCATCATCAGTCTTTTAGTGTCCGTTGTGACCGATTCTGAATGGTCACACAATCTTATATTTTGACAGTTACAATTTCGCATATGATCTTTAGGTATCCACGTTGTGAGCTATGATGTCCAGCAATTTTCTGACATCCTTGTAACATGACCAGTCCATTGCCATTCAAGTTCTCAAATGGATTCTATATCTTGAACTTTTGATTTTTTTTTTTAAGGGTTATGCTGTCTTGCGTTCTCACCGCGTGATGTTTTTTTCATTCTCACCTGTGCACGTTGCACGATTCTCAGTTTAAGGGTCAATCTTTTGGTTGGGTTCCATATTTCAGCTCCATAGGTGTCTATTGGGAAAGAGTGCATTGATTTTAGACCTTTCTTTTTAGACCTAATGTGATTTTCTTGTTTTTGAAAGTTGAGCTTGCTCTCCAAAAAGTTTTTTTTAAGGAAATTCGTTGTCCTAGGTAGATGTAGAGATCTACTTCCTTCAGGTCCACGTTTTTGATTTTGAACATTGTCTTTCTATCCTCAACATGTATGTTGAGCATGATATTTGTTCAAATAAATTTCATTGAAAGGACAATTTTCTCTCCTCTTCATTCAGTTCTGGCATCATTCTGGGATCATGAAGGTCCTCAGCAAAGAAGGTGATGCCAACAGCAAATCTGGAGTTATTTATTGTCTAGGCAATCGGTGAAGAATTTGGTCTGAATTCCTCAATTTGTGATAAAAGCATGAAACTTAGTATAGTGATACTTTGGGGTCTACTGATCACTTTCAGATATGGAGACAATCTAAAATGAACTTTCCTTTGTAACTGTGGCAATATTTCTACAAACAAGCAAACAATCCATTGTAAATCGGAATTTTCTGTGTTTAAGTTTGATGAACACTTCAAGATATTTTGATTACATCTTTATTGACAACAAAACAAAATCGGGACAAAGTATTCATTTTAAATTCTGAGAAGAAGCAGATGCTTTTTCATTTAAACTAACATAAGAGAGAATTCATCGGGAATACTAAGTTTAGAATTGGTACCATTCTTCATTCACGGTGATATAAGGTATTTTAACTATTAATTCTGTTAGTATTGTGGTCAAATAAAACATTCATTGTTATTGTCTGACACACATTGATTAAGTGCTTCACATATCACTACTTCCTCCCCGTCTCGGAGTGCATCACAGTTTTGTGACCTGGCGTCATCAACTTCACTATATGCTATTCAACCCATAGCTGAGGGGAGAAGTTGGATTCATGTTTTACTCAAGGGTATCAGTGCCAGTCTCAAATGGAGCTTTCTTTTTTCATAATTGCCCCTATCTGTCTTCACAATATCACGGAAATTTCTCAATGAATCTCAACGTGGAAGATTATCCACATTGTAAGAAGATTGAATTTGAGGTTAGATCAAGGAATCTGTTTTTGATCGAGAGATATTTTTCCATTTTGATATTTTATGTAGGTCAGTATTTGCTCCTGTCTAGTCATACAAAATCTCTAAAAGTTCTCAATGAATTTCAGTGAAAATTTCAGGAAGTATTATCCACTTTTTAAGGAAAAAATGATTTAATGTGGGGGTTTGTTTTTGCTTCTGAGATATTTATTTGCAAATCTTTTTGTTTTCACTCCTATCTGTCAACACAATATCTCTAGAAGTTCCACATGAAATTAAATGCGAGTCTGTGGGAGGGTAAGGGACGTATAAATAAAAGATATGATCTAATTTTGGGACGACTCCGGGTATTCATATTTGATTGAGAGATATTTTCCCTCTTTCTCCTCTTTCTACATTCCTGTACTCGCTCCTGTCTGTCCATACGATATTCTCAATAAATGACTATGAAATCTTGTGGAAAGGTAAGCCATGTATATTTTTTACTTTTTGTTTTGGACATTACCATATTTGCTCCTGACTGTCAAGGCGAAACTCCAGAAATTGATGAATTTCAATAATATTTCGTGCTGGAGTAAGCCGATTTGGGGGTATATCCAAGAATTTGATTTTGAAAAATATTGTTTTCGTTTTTTCCTTCATACATTCCTGCATTTGTTCATGTCTGTCCACACATTATCTCCAAAAGTTCTCAATGAATCTCAATGAGATTTTTTTTAAAGCTGATTCGCAGGATGAGGAAGAAGTGTTTACTTTTTGGGTTGAGTTCAGGAATTGGCCTATATAACGTGCACTTTTGTATGAAAACATCTATAACTCATGTAGTATGTCCGTAATGAGGTCTCTGCACACCATCTGGAAAATTATACCTTTCCAGAGGTCACATTGTGGTAGACATTTAAGACATCTTACACTGCAAAAACCGCTGAGAACCCTTTTGTTGCAAAAACTTTGAGTGTAAATACGCAGTTGCGATTGAAAATGAATTCGTTAGCAATCATTGCTATGGACGGGCAGTTTTAGATTGTCTCCATCTCTGAAATTCATTTAGATCTATAAAGAAATGTTTGAGCTTAATTTCATGTTTTGATCAGCAACAGAGCAATGTTTGCACCGATCGCCTGGGCTATCAGGTGTTCGCCATACATATTACACGAAAAAATATCGCTCCACTGTGGTTGATGTAAATAAGTAACGCTCAATATCAGAATAAAGAATCCCTCATCTTCATTCCTGAATTCCCCGTATGTGAATATATGTAATCTGAAACCAATATCTCTCCTCTTATTTCGACTTGTTAGTGCTTTCAAGTACGTTTAATCCAAACCTTTTGGAAAAGGCTTTATTGATGAAAAAGCCAGTAAATAAATGAAACAAATTAAAGATATGTCAGGTTAGTCACTCAATAGAAACAGTCATGCGAACGACATCTTTTGGCAGCATGCTGTGTTGGAGTGATCAATTAGAAAAGGTTAGCAACAAAGAGGTCATCAACGAAAAAGTCAGTTCTCTCGAAATTTTGTTAGGCAATGGTCACTAAATAATCTGAAATTTTTTTTGAAAAAACGAGAGGACACAAACCAAGGCATCATTTAGAATAAATTTATATTGTAAACTACCCCCTCCTCTGAAAATGTGTCTTGTGGGATTTTGAAAGAGCAGACTGTATACATCACGCATACATACAACTTCGAAATTGAGAGGAACTTATGTCGACAGTTTTGCTTGACAGTGTCTAATTTTGAGGTTTTGATTTTTTCATACTTCTGTAGTAATGACATAAACACACGCACACACACACACACACACACATATACACACACACACACACACACACATATATACACACACACACACACACACACACACACACACACACACACACACACATATATATATATATATATATATATGCGTTCTTAGTAGTGTGGGACCGTGATGTAGTACAGTTAAGATATTGCTGTACGAATTACGAAAAGAAAGCATTAAATCATCATAAGACTTTGAACAGTGCGGTTTTGATTGATGCAAGTTTTTGATGTATTACGGTTAAGATTTACTGCACGAAAAACAAAAAAAAACCGAATTAATTCATAATAAGGCCTTGAATAGTACGGTTTTGATTGGTGCAGGACTTTGATGTAGTGCTGTTAAGGTATCGCTGCCCAGATTACAAAAAAAAAAAAACGAATTAAATTATGATAAGGCCTTGAACAGTACAGTTGTGAAAAGAACAGAAAATTTATCAGCAATAATAACCGTCAGTGAAAACTGTCACCAAAACTGTTAACGTAGGTTTCTTGATTTTATATCTGGTCTGGCTTGCTGGCCAGCTGGCTGGCTGGCTGGCTGACTGACATGCCAGACTATGCATCACGGGTACAGGCTGTGCCAATGGAGCTGTAGGGCTGAAATTTAAGCATTTACTTCTTATTAAGAATACAAAAAACGTTTTTGGTTTTGTTTTGTTTTTCCAAGGCTGTTCAATTGACAATGTAAATTTATGCTAAACTTGTCATTCAATTCTTGACTGGTTCCGTTCACGTTTGTTTCGGGGAAATTCTGACTTCTCTGGTGATCACTATCCAACAAAAGGCGAGAGGGGTGACGTATTCATTGACCACACCCTTTTCCATTTTTATATGATCATCCCAAACAGGACCTGCTACCAAAAACATTAATCACATGATGGTTTCTATTGCATGACTAACCTAACCTGTATTGAGTATATATCTACGTTTCTATTTACTACGCATTCGCAGCGACATAGCAAGTGATCATAGAACAATCATGTTAAACATTAACCTTATAAGGATTGTTCTACAGTACGCACTTTGCAGTACATATCTATCTATGTGTGTATGTGTTTGCATATACATATGTATATATATATATATATATATATATATATATAGATTGTTGGATAGTGATCACTACAGAAGTCAGAATTTCCCCGAAATATATATATATATATATATATATATATATATATATATATATATATATATATATATATATATATATGTGTGTGTGTGTGTAGTCTTTATGCGTAGGTGTTCACTAGGGACGTATATTGTGAGTGTACTCGTTGTGCACCGCTGAGCCATTCAATTTTTAGTACTTCATAATTAAGTATTTCGTTTTTCCTCACTCAATAATTATGAATTCAGTTACACCTAATCTTGACCTATTCAATCAAAGAACATAGTTCAGAACACGATTTCATCTACCTTTGCAAATATCAGAGTGAGCTGCGAAATCACTGCTCAACTATACCACTATTTTGAAAAAGAATGGAAAAAATGGAAAAGCAATAAAATAAGGTAAGCAAAGTATGCAACATTCTAATTGAACACCGATGTTGTCAATATAGATGGGTCTTTTTTTTAATCTATATCTAGATATTTTTGGTTGAATCTAGATGTCAGAAATTGCTCTTTTCAATCGAATAAATAATGTCTACATTTAATTTATGGTAATGAATGAGTATTAATTGAATAAATCAAGTAATATTTGAATATAATATATGTTGGAGAGTCAAGTCACATTCGAGTTATCAGTAATATCTAATATATTTCCTATAATCCTCAGATATATCTGTAGAATCTAGATATACATCACTGGTGTGATGCAAACGTGAAGGCAGATATTCACAAACTAGCTGTACCTGTGATAATCCCACAAATGTCGGCAACTGAGATTATCCATTATATTATGTCTCTGGTCTTCTCCCAACCTTCTCATTAGCTACTTTATCTCTTTTAGTCTTTGTTGCTGGTCCATGATTTCATGTAAAAGTTATACAAACACGGATCAGTTTCACACACACAAACCAACTTTTAAAGTAAAGTAGACAATTCGTCCCCATGTCCATCATCCCAAAAACTCCCCATAACCATCTTTCACCTTCAAACATTTCCAAGCATATTATAAATGAAACATCAAGATTAATACTATCCACTAGAGCTACAAAAGGCACCAATAGGGGCAATAAAACCCAATGCTAAGATACCTAGGTCAAAATAGAAATTACTCCCAGACCACCACTAAGTGTCCTTGCAGGAATGACCCCTATATGGAGTTCAAACCCCTTTGACAAAATGAATATCCTCCTACCACCCACTACCACACTCACAACGCTCTCACAAGATACCCAATAAATAGACCAAAAAAACGTAGACAATCATTCGCCTGAAGAAGCCCAGAGGGGGCCGAAACATGAACTAGTTTGTGTAGCAAATCCACAACCTACTATTCATATATATATATATATATATATATATATATATATATATATATATATATATATATATATATATATATATATATATATATATCCAGTGCTAAAAAATCCTCAAGTATTAGTAAATCTCTTGGAACTTGGAAATAAATTTGTTATAGTCCCAATTGATTGTGCAGCAAATAATATAGCATTTATCTGTGAAAAAATAT
>OY735226.1:43336493-43343993 GCA_963457665.1 Thysanoteuthis rhombus | reverse complement strand
CTTATAAATAAAAAAAGAAAACCTTTACTGGTCTCATCGTCTTCCCCAATATTTAACTCCAGGGCATGGATCAATTACAAGATGCCCAAATCCTAAACTTAGATTCAATGATGAGATCGATCACACACCTTAGACTGCGCCTGGTTTCTTGATATTATTTCGAATATCGGAACAAAGTCCGACGCTAAATTGCTTTACCTATAACGTACACGACCCATTCGATATTATTTGCATTCAATCAATATGTATATTTGAAAAAAAAAAGAGGGACACGGGTTAGTTAATAAACTGTGCAGAACATGTTTGTTGAACCAAAGAGAAACATTTTATTTCTCACCAACGTATTGGCGGACATTTTTTCTTTGAAACCGTTGACCATAACTAACAACATAAGAATACTCAACATCGACTTGTGTTACTTAAGTTTATAAGTAAGTAGGTCTGTCTGGTTGTCTGAGTGGCTATGAACGTGACATACGTGCAAGCCGCACTAATGGAGATTACTATACATTTGCTATTTATTATATCAGGTAAAAACGCCTTGCTCTTTTTATTTACATTCCATTAGGTTTTTATTGGGGTTTTTAATTAACAATATAAGTTTATACTAAACTGGTCTCTTAATTTGTGTCGAACAACGTTCATGCTCGTTTTTTTTTATGACCTTTTTAGTTATTACTGCTCAGAAAAAGACGAGAGAAGAAACTTATCAATTAATCAACCCCTCTTGCTAACATTTCAATTGATTACGCCTCACGCAGCATGCCGGGGCGAATTCATTTGTTAATCTGACGGTTTCTGTTGAGCGACTCACCTGTATTAATCTGTCAAGCAAGTTAAAAATAGTGTAAGGGCCACAGGGGATCTTTATTTCTAGTGTTTGCTACCTCCATATTGCTTCATTATTGATACGATAATCAATATCGGTCGATAATCAATGACACTGAAAACAATGTTTAATCGAGTAGCAAAGTGGAGAGAATTTGTGAAATGCTCTGTTTCAGAGGCTCGTATCCGCAGTACTTACACTCCATTCAAGCACGTTCATTGTCAGAGAAGGGACTGACTAAAATCTAATCCGATTCCTAGGAAAAATGTCCAAAAAAAAGATACAATCGTGAGAAAGCTCCGAGGAAAACCGAGGATTCTACCATTACGGAGCCTGAGGACTGGAGTTTTATATACTCCAATGAAAAATGACGGTTAATTGCCAGATCTGCCCCAATCTTCAATTTCTGCATATCTCAGTATTACTTCGCGCGAATAACACGAATAGAAAATACTTCATTGCAAAAACAACTGCTGTTTTGGACAAATGTGAACAAATATTATCCAGGCTTATGAAAGGAATACAAAAAACAATTATTAGTATCGACTAAAAAAATCCAACGAGAGATGTAAAACAGAGCCGGGTTCAAATCTCTGGTGACCAAAATATATGATGCCAAAGAAAAACTGCCTGAATTCCAAACATTCGATAAGAGAAAATATAACGATGATGATGATGAACTTCTCAGGTAATTGCAGAGCCATTTTTCTGCTGTTATTTCCAGACAAAATGGTAACTGGGAGTGCCAATGGCTTTTCTCAAGGTGGACGTTGCTGGAATTTATCGCCAGTCGGTCATAACTGGGTCTCGATGTGAATTTAGGCGCTTTAGACAAAGAATGAGAAACTATTCTGGTTAGTCACCCAGTAGAGACCTCCCAATGACCAACGTCTTTCGGCAACATGCTGTGTTGGGGGTTATCAATCATAAAATTGGAGTAAGGGGTGATCAAAGAATTACTTGTTTCTTCCGCCTTGAGTTGCACTCAACTTAAAAAAGTCTGAATTTTCGAGAAAAGAAAAAGAAAGAAGGGCTCCACAAACTAGGAGATCGATTTAGCATAAACCTACTAACTGACCCACCTCCCCCCCTAGACACTCACTAAAAACCTTTTTGGGATTTGGGAAAAAAGAGGTTTATACTTGACATGTTGAGAGGTGAATGCATTCCAGCTCTCTAGTTCCACCAATTACTGCCTGGACGCGTGATACATTTTAGTATTTTCGATTTAGTGCAGTTCTTGTTTTAGTATTGTAAATATCGCTAAATTAGTGCAGGCGTTTCGGCCATTAGAAGCTTTGCTTTGACCTTTTCAGGCGCTTTTTTGACTATTTTTATTCAGTGCTCTTTAACACAATGCATTTTTTGAGTTGGCAACACTGATACATACATATATATAAATATATATATATATATGTGTGTGTGTGTGTGTGTGTGTGTGTATATATATATATATATATATATATATATATAAATATATATATATGCACACACACAGTATATGTGGTACAAATCAGGCTAGCAGTATAACATAATATAATGATATATCAAAAAATGTTTTGCCACTTCTGAAATGCAATGGATTTATTTCATAGAGTGCTCGATACATACAACATTTTACTCATGGAGTCAAGTTGTTTTAGAGTAGAGCTGGAAATTAATAGTAGATGGTGGATTCGCTACACAAACTAACTCATGTTTCAGCCCTCTTAGGGCCCCATCAGGCGAATGATGATGAGGCCCTAAGAGGGCTGAAACATGAGCTAGTTTGTGTAGCGAATCCACAACTGCTATTCATATATAAATATATATATATATTACGAGTCAGATCAACTTGAAACTGGAAGAAACTTATATTGACTGTCTTGGTTGACGATTCCTATCGACTCTGCGTTGCCCCTTTGTGGGTTTGGCGAATCTTGGGGATGGTTTATGTTCAATGATTGACACTAAAAGGCTGCTACTGCTGCTGCTGCTGCTGCTGCTGATGATGATGATGATGATGATGATGATGATGATGATAATGATGAATGAATGACGGACGATATGTAGAAGAAAAAGTCAAGAAGAGACTTGTAAATTAATTGCATGAAATGCCCGCCCTGCTTTGAAAGAAAAAAAAAATTGAATAAAATGTCTAAGCTCTTTAATAATTATCGCTAATTTAGTAATCGGATTCTCGCCTCTTGAAGTTTACAGAGTCATTAGGAATCCGTCCATTGTGTTGTCGGTCTGTAAGTCATTTGGATTCCTCGACAAGTCTATGTCTCGATATTTTTAGCACGGCACAAATCAAGTGCGGTGAGAGATAGAGACAGAGACAGAGGGAGAGAGAGAGAGGGGGGGAGAGAGAGAGAAATTGCGCGCTAGCGGCCATCAGACCATTATAGTAACGGAAAGAATGAAATGTGTGGGAAATCTTTTCAGGCGACCTTTGAAGTTTCAACTAACGAGGGTTTTTTTTTTTAACTTGAACCAAGAAATTAGGAAATTTATTCTGACAGTTTGGCGAATCCAAAGTCAGAAATCAGAAATCATGAATCAGAAATGTATTCAATTTAATATACAATTGTTCGAGGAATGAAAGAAGAAAAATATGTATTATCAGAATGATATAAACAAACAAAAAACATGTCTTGTTAGTCACTCAATAAAACATGTCATATGACTAAAGTTCCTTGGTAGCATGCCGTTTTAGGGGTGATCAATTAAAAAATTAGAAAAAGGGGAGAACGATCACTAAATTATTCCTCTTGTCATTTGTTGAATCTCTAAAAGTCTGGATTTTCGGAAAGGAAAAACACGGATGCAAGATACAAAATAGGGACCAATTTAGCATAAATTTATACTGCAATTTGAACCCTCCAATTAAAGCCAATTTAGTGGGGGGGTTAAGAACTACGTTTTATTTTTTCACATAATATATAGAATGTCAAAATTTCCTGCGCTGTAGCTTAATTGGTACGGCCTGTACGCGTGATACATACATTATCAGCCAACTGCACCAACTTGGAAACTGAAGAAAACTATCGTCATAGTTTTTGTGACAGTTTGGGTTGACGTTTACTAATATGATTTATACATTCCAGTAATGTCACAGTGAAAATGAATTTGTATTTTTGAAGAGACTAAGCTTTGAAATCTACGAATCATCCACTTAGATTAGAATGTTTCTCTCTAATTCATATTACTTTGTATTCATAGTGTTAATATCGTTGAAGAGAAATAATTGATCTTGTTGATATTTCGGTGTTTATTTCAATGCTCAGTCTTATATTTATGAACATGGCCTTCTTGAATGTTGGGTGATCTAGAATAGGTAGAACAATGGTGCAGCGATTCTCAGAATAGAGGGTCCGAGTCTGCAGAGAGAGTAGAAATGGAATCGATTGGTCAGTTGAAAACGTGGTCGATATTTTTAGAAATACGAAGCGTTTCATCGAAACTATCCGACCTTTTGTCCATTGTGTGAGACGAGCAAGTTGGGAACATGCATGCGACTTTTAATAGGAAAAGACTAATGGCTTCAGGGTCAAAATCTACTCTGAACACAACTATTTCGGCCACTAAGCAAAATCCCCCCAAAATAGAAAAGAAAAGATAAAGGATTACAGTGAAGAAAAAAAAAAAGAAGAACAAGGAATGAATTCCAATTAGAATAATCTGTTTAGCAACACCAGATCTATGTAGCGTCCATAATTTTCTCTTCTCATTATTTATCTCCTTTTCTCTTTCCTTCTTTCTTTTTTTCTCTTTTCCCTCTTTCTTTCTTCCTTTCGTTGATTGGTGCCGTAGGAATCCCTCTTTTTCTCTCCCTCTGTATCTCTTTATCTCTTTATCTCTCTCCAACATTTAAGTTTTATAACTTTTTCACTATTTCGTCTTGAGCGAAAATCTGAACTTGTCATTGATGTTAGGTGAGAAAAAAATTCAACTCACTAGGAGTTTTACAGAAAGAAAAAGAAAAGAAATATTGTAAGTAGAAAGGAGTTGAAGAGAAGGTTGATGCGAAGACATGAGATATCCTGGGATCATCTTTTAACTTATTCATTGCACGGATGATGATAATTCATAGCTTATGAACTACGTTGACCGCGCGTACATGTGTATATATTCAAACGGTGACCACCTGGTCAAGGTAGTTTAAGAGCAATACATCGCCTGGATCTGCTCTATGGGATGCCTCGTTAGAATCGCGGGAATCTAGTTTCGCAGTAAGCAGAACCATCCGTCGTTGGACATAGACCTTCCCCAGGATTTGCCACACTTCTCTATCATGGGCGTCACGGAGCCAGTACTTCCTGAAGTTGTCTAGCTCATCTCTCCATCTAACATTTTGCCGGCCTCGGTTGCGCATATGGTCTCGGGTAATCCATGTTGTGAGTCGTGATGTCCATCGATTGTCAGCCATTCTTACAACATGGCCAGCCCATTTGCATTCAAATCGCGTTTGTGTGCTCGTTCGTGACTTTGTGGTATCAGTAGCAGCAATAGCCTTTTGGAGTCCGTCGTTGGACATAAACCTTCTCCAAGATTCGCCAGACCTCTCAATCATTGGAGACGTGGAGCCAATACTTTCCGAACTTGTCTACTTCGTCAAGCCATCCTATTTTTTGGCAGAAATCCACGCTGTTAGTCGTGACGACAAACAGCTGTCTGAAATTCTTGTAACATGACAGACCCATTGCCATTCTAGTTTTCTAATGGGTTCTATGATATCTCAGGCTTGTTTTTCCCTCTCTGATATATTGTGTTATTTTGTGATCTCTTCATTTGATGTTGAGCATGATTCTCTCTAGAGCACATTGCATGGTTCTCAGCTTGAGGGTCAATCTTTTGGTTAGGTTCCATGTTTCAGCTCCATAGGAGACTACCCTTCTTTTTTATGAATCAACTTTTAAGTAAACAGAACCTTTTGTCTTCTAATAGCATCTATTCGGGTCGGGTCGTTCGTGACTCTCGGGTGTAGACATGGGTGAATCGGCTGATTTTGCACCGTGGCCTAACTTCCATGTCAAAAATATCTTACGAGTGACATCTTCTCACCTTAGGTCACAGCATTGATAGAAATAGTTTGGAGGAGAAAAAGAGGAAAACATTAAGTATTATGGAAATCTCGAGATGATACAGCTTTTAGCCGTGTTTAACGCGTTTGTTAGAAACCGTAAACTAAAACTGTCATCATAGATGTCTTCAGTTCTTAAGCTGGACTGACTGACTGGCTGGCTGGCTGGCTGGCTGGCTATGTATCTAACACGTGCACAGACCAAATCGATGGAGATAGAAGGCTGAAAATCAAAAGAGTTATTGTACCCTCAAAATCATTTTTTTGTTTTTGACTCCCCAGATAGTTTTTAGTTGGGGTTCAATTAGCAATAGGTTAATACTAGTTCATATTTGTTTTGTTTTTCAATTCTAACCTTTTTAGGGGTCACTAACTAACAAAAAGCGATTGAAATTAAATTATTCATTAATCACCCCTTTTTTCCCATTTACTTATTGATCATCCCAACACAGAATGCTGCCAGAAGACCTTGGTCGCATGACGGTTACTATCGAGTGACTAGCCAGACTTTTTTAAAAAATTGTGGGGAGGAGGGTTTGTTGTTTTTTTGTTGTTTTTTAGTTTGTGCTTCGTTTGTCCTTCCGTATATTGATTTCGGCTAACACCATGCCTCGAGCGAAATATTCCACTTAGAGTGACTTCCTTTCGCACAAAGAGCATCTCTCTGTCTTACTTTTTGTCGATTTCATCCTCTTTTTATATTTCTCCTCCACCTTCTACATTCCACCTAACTCTCTCTTCAAACTCTTCCCCTCTCTTTCACATACTCGCACACTCATTATTTCTCTCTTCATTTACGCACACACACATACAAACACACACAAATACAATCTATCTCTTTCACTCACTTCACCTCACTTTTTTCATACACACTCACACTCTATATCACTTTGTCTCAGATACAAACTTCCTCCCCCTCTCTCTTCCAGATGCACACACTCTCTTTCTTCCATTTCTCTGCTTCATACACACGCTTTTTACAAACGCATGTTTTATCTCACACAAACTATTAACACTATCTCTCTCTCTTCCTCTCTCTCTTCCTCTCTCTCTTCCCCTCTCTCCCCCTCCCCCCTCTCTCTCTCTCTCTCTCTCTCTCTCTCTCTCTGTTTAATCAGAAACTGCCAAACGAAATTGTAAACATAGGTTTCTTTCAGTTTCCAAGTTGGTCAGACTGACAGGCCGGCTATATACGCATGTACGAATTGCGCGTACAGGCTGCGCCAGTTGAGCTAGAAGGTTGAAACTTTCAGCAATCACTCCTTATTATGCTGAGAGAAACGTTGTTTTGTTTTTGACCCCCCCCCCATTCCCCAAAACTGTTTTCAGTGGGGTGATGAATATGCAGGGTAAGTTTTTAAAATTTCAGAGATTTCAAGTGATCATGACAAAACAATGGGTAAATGAAGTAACATATTCATTGATTTTTTCCGTCCTTTGAAATCCCCCCCGCCCCCACTTAATTGCTCTCAGGGGGGCTTCAATTAGAAAAGAAAGTTCCAAGCTAGATTGATCACTAATTTTGTGTCGAGCGGCATTCACGCATGTATTTGAAAATTCAGACTTTTTTAGTGACCAATGCCCAACAAAAGGCGAGAAGAAAAAC